>JAVJIX010000030.1:5225000-5585000 GCA_036785185.1 Paratrypauchen microcephalus
TTCACTCTTTGGTTTTAAAGATGTTTGGAGCCCTCCTGAAGCTAGCAATTGAACACAATAGTTACTTCTAACCAGTAATGGCCTATCATGTCTCAACTGGGCAAGTGGAGAGAGAGCTGTTGAATTGTACGAATGAGAGAAAAAGCGGACCATGCCGAGAATCTGTCTGTGGTGTTGTGCAGACTTTGCAAAAGGCAAATGGGGTCACTCACAATTTGGTTTCCATTTCAGAGGCTTAAAACAGTGCAGCCAGGGTTAGCTCTGAAAAACAACAGTATGCTTTGTGAAGGTAAGAACGCAAAAACAAAGAAAGCCAAACGTATAGGAGTCATATATTTAAAGGTGCATTGTGTAACTTTTCTGGTGGAGGGTCCATCACCAGCTTGTTTCTACAGATATGTAATTGCATCAGACAACTTTGTTTTACATTTATTCAGTTACAGGTGGTTTTATAGCTCAAAAATACCTAGAAAAACAGGTATTCTGACTGCGCAGGGTTGCCTCTCCACAGATTTGACCTGTAAATTGTTCTGGTTTGGTCTCCATGAAGATAGAAGGTTTAATGCCATACTGTGAAACATTTTAGACAAAGCAATACAATTATTATAGAGAAAAGTATTTGACTCCGGTAGAAAAGTTACACAAGGCGATACTGATACTACTGGTCCCGATTACAGTCTACTGGATCAGGTCCTTGCCTCAAGTGGAGGAGTTCAAGTATCTCGGGGTCTTGTTCACGAGTGAGGGGAGGATGGAGCGTGAGATTGACAGGCGGATCGGTGCAGCGTCGGCAGTGATGCGGTCGTTGTACCGGACCGTTGTGGTGAAGAGGGAGCTGAGCCAAAAGGCGAAGCTCTCAATTTACCGGTCAATCTACGTTCCTACTCTCACCTATGGCCATGAGCTTTGGGTAATGACCGAAAGGACGAGATCGCGGATACAAGCGGCCGAAATGAGTTTCCTCCGCAGAGTGGCTGGGCGCACCCTTAGAGATAGGGTGAGGAGCTTGGTCACACGGGAGGAGCTCGGAGTAGAGCCGCTGCTTCTCCACGTGGAGAGGAGCCAGCTGAGGTGGCTCGGGCATCTGTTCCGGATGCCTCCTGGACGCCTCCCTCGGGAGGTGTTCCGGGCATGTCCCACCGGGAGGAGGCCCCGGGGAAGACCCAGGACCCGCTGGAGGGACTATGTCTCCCGGCTGGCCTGGGAACGCCTTGGGGTCCCCCCGGAGGAGCTGGAGGAAGTGTCCGGGGTGAAGGAAGTCTGGGAGTCCCTGCTTAGACTGTTGCCCCCGCGACCCGGCCCCGGATAAGCGGAAGAAAATGGATGGATGGATGGATGGATCAGGTATAGGTTCCAATATATTGACTAATGGTTAGGCCAATCAATGAATGTGATAAAACTATTAGAGTGCCCAGTACATAGTTACTTACTTAGTATTAGCATTTAGTACATATCTATACTCCTGTGTGCAGAGGCCTATCATGATAATTACTACTAATACTTAATGTATATTCATCATATATTTCTTTACACTAATAGGTGATTTTATATTTTTATTTTTTGTAGCACCATATGATTTGAGTTTTAGGAGGCTGAATAAATCACTTCTATATCTATTTATACATAGTACTGAAGTGGTTCGTTCTACCATTGCAGCTCATGTTTTTAACTGTATTGTACATTAACAGACAGGTTTTAAGGGATTATCTTGCTTTGGTATTACAGGGGGTCCTCGGGTTACGACGGTCTCGGTTTAGGACGTTTCGTGGTTACGAACGCGCCCCCATTAAAAATATATATATATATATTACGCACATTCCGTCTTACGCGGTTTAGCGTGGTAAGAGATATAAACAAACGCGAACGGCGCGCGGCGCACGGCGGAAGAATACGCTCTGTTGTGGTTGTAGGGAGAAGAAGACAGCCTCATGTGCGTGTCCAATGTGGGCGGAAGTACCTGATGTGGGCTCTGATCTGCTCCTATGAAAGCGGCAGTGATAACCAAGCAGCGTAGTGGTCTAATTATTGAGATGGAAAGGTTATTGGTGCTTTGGTTGGAAGATCAAAGGCAAAATCCGACTTACGACGAAATTCGGGGTACGACGCGTCTTAAGAACGGATCAACGTCGTAACCCGAGGACCCCCTGTATTAGGTTTATTGGTATAGTGTAGTTTACATTTATTAGAAGACTTGAAATCTGATTCTGAGTCTGCTCGTGCCATTTGTCTTTCCTTACACTGCAAAAAAGCTTGGCCAAATTTTAAGATATAAACATTTAAATCTATCGGAAAAAGACTTAAAAGTAGTTAAATTATCTGTCCATGCAGCAAGATAATTTTACTCGACAAGTTATCTTAAAATAAACTACCTCGAGACTAGAATGAAGCAGTCTCTGAACTAGTAAGTAGATAATAAATCTGAAAACAAGATGAATAACCTGATATAAGTTTCAATATCTTGGCCAGATCAGAGAAATTTGCAGTGTGCCCCATTATAAGTGCTTCAGTGTTCTCTATATGCTGAATAAAAAACGCCACCATAATATAATATAATTTGGGCCCAAATAAGGCCATTTTCCTCCTCCGTTGATACGGTGATGTTTTTTTTTTAAGCCAAAAAGGCCTCTCCATTGATTCTTGTCAGTTGAGTCACACGACTTCATGGATTATTCATTTTGTCTAACATGATGGACCAGTGTTCTTGGTACAAAGGAGAGAACCGACAGGAGGATATGAGAGAAATGCAATGCAGATGCAATATTTTACCAAGTCTGAAAGTACAAATATGAATTAGGGTTGTTTTTTTTTATTATTACTTTTATTTTTTTATGTTTTTCTTATTACTTTTGGGATGCTTCTAATCTTCGGGTTCGAGCTGCAGCTGAAAAGGAACATTTTTGAGAACACTGCATGGCTCACGATGCTTTTTGCTCAATGAAAAGTATTATTTTGTGCGAGATTTTGTGAAAACAGAATTTAACAGGTCTTATTTGTTTGGAGAGCTGGTTTTATATTTTGTTGATCGTAACATTGTCATTTTAGGTACCTAAAATGCACTTACAAATACCTGCAAATAAAACTCAATAAATCAGGTCATACTTTTACAGAAATAATGAAAAGTTCTTTCATTGGTTCATATACAGTCAGATGGAATTAAAAGGTGCCCTAGTGGTATTACACAATAAATTTAAAGGTGCACTATGTAACTTTTTTGGTGCTTGGTCCGTCACCTGCTTGTTTCTATGGAGAGGTTACTGCTTTGCCTGGAAGATGTTCCACAGTATGGCATTATACTTACTTATTTATTTACTTACTCTATTTATTGAATTACAATTTTACAGACAGGTGACAGACCCTCTACCAGAAAACCAAAGATGTTCATTTTGTCTCCTTATGTACTTTAACTTCTTGCGTTCTGTTGACACGACTGTGAGCTGCAAGCCATCTTCCGTTAACCGTGATGACGGAGCGTTCCTCCTTTCACACACCTGGGACACCCTCCTCCTGAGAGCACCGGGTGACGGGAGGTGTGGTCAGTCTGAGCGACCTGCCAGGTCCATCAGGCTGACCTGATGGAAGTAACAATAGCTGATATACAACACGTCACCACCAACACCAGCGACAGTTCTGAAGATGCAGCAGCCGAAACATGTCCACAAGGTAAATACATGTTACTTTTTTATTGCCTCTACTAGAAAAGTGACACAGTGCACCTTTAATATCTATGTGCATTTTCTGTTTTTGCCATTTCTCAAAGTAAAACAAAGTAGATACACTCTACTGCCCTCTGCTGGTCTTTTCCCCTTTTCAGTATCATCAGAACCAGAGAATCAGCAATGAATACTTTCGTTTTTGATCATTATTATATATGTATATGTATAATATGCACTCCTATCAAGGTTTTATCACATTAAAAAACACAGAGTACCGCCTTTCAACAGTGTTACTTTTCGTTTTTAGCCTCACTCATAATATATGAGTATGAAATGGCTTGTCATATTAATATCCTGAACATAAAAATAAACAATTAATCATTGCCATTTAGTCAAATTTTGAGCTTAGACTTATCATTAAAATAAAACCAAGTACTGTACTTGATATAAGTATAAATTTTAAGTACTTGTACTTTACTTAAGTACATTTTACAGTGGATACTTTTTACTTTTATTTCACTACATTTGAGAGCACGAATCTGTTTCTACTCCATTAAATTTTTTTAACTGGAATGAAAAGTAAAAATATTTTTATTATAGTTTGAGACCGGCTGCAAAGATCAAGGGGGTTTGAGCAAACAAAAGTGTATAAATAAAAACAGGTCCAAAAAAAGTGATTCAGTTGTTTCTATTGAACAAAATTCAGCACAAATCTTTATCTAAATCACTACATTGGAAGATTTATTAGAGCTCAAAATCTGTGTGAAATACTTTTACTTTGTATGTGTGTACTTTTACTTTGTACTTTTGAAGAACCTTTTTAAACAAATACTTTAATACTTTTACTAAGTAGATGTTTTCATGTAATACTTTTAATTTAGTATTTTTTTGCTCAGGTAGCTGTACTTTTTACTGTGCACTGTGCAACTTTTCCAGTTGCTTGTCTCCATGAAAATGTTATTGCTTTATCTAGAATGTTCCACAGTTTAGATTAAACCCTAAATCTATCACAAGGGAGACAAGCATTTACATTACATTTCAGCTCTGTGGAGAGTTGCCCATATTCACAGAAGGAAATTTTGGATTTTTGAGCAATAGCAACACCCGAAATGAATAAAAGCTTGTTTAATGTCATACCATGGAACATTCCAAGGAAAGCAATAATATCTCCATGGAGACAAGCAGGTAGCAAACCCTCCACCAGCTACACAATGCACCTAAATAACACAATTGAGTACTTCTTCCACCACTGCTTAACGTACGCAAGTACTATTACAAATGATTCAAAGCGAGGAGCCCTGCAATAAACTCAAGCACACAAGGACACCACAGTGGGAAAAGTGTCCCATCCCACAAATGTGGTCGATAGAACGGAGGCTCAAAGAACAGGTAATGCCTTTGGATATTGATGATTACAGTTTTAATTCACAGAACCTCCTCTCGTCTCCTTGGCACTGATGCTCGGGCTTTGACAAATTTGACGCTGCACGGGGGCGACAGAGGAGCAGATAGTGCAGTTAAGTGGATGTAAGTCAAACTGCCAATGAAGGCCAGTCCATAATTGTAGCACTTGTGTTACAAATCAACACAAATGGGCCTGGAGATGTGTGGGTGAGAGAGGGAGGGAGCCAGCTGGAGCTCACCTAAACAGAGAATTAACAAAAAATGCTGTGAGTGGTGCCTCTAGATCACTGGCGCTGTGATGGGAACAGTTTCAATACAAAAAGGAAACAATAGATGGACAAAGACTTTTATTGTCTGCTCATTGGTTCTAAGATCCTTTTCAGACTGGAGGTTGAAAAAATGTGTAATATTACTATTGTTTTTAATTTAAAATATTGTCTATAAGAAAACATAAAAACCTGATCAAAAAGCATATAATCATACACAAATATAGAATTATTCTTCTGCACTTCTGTGGTTAATTTTATCGTCTACTGCACTGTTTTTTGTTTTTGCTTTTTTTTTTCATATTTGTACCTCAACAAAGACATTCCAGGGGTGTTTTTAGAGCAATTTCAATTGATCACAATAAGCCAGAAAAATATCATTTCGGTCAATATCGTCCACCCCTACTTAGACACTACCTACCTTTAAATTATATTTATATTGTTGCTGTAAGCAGATTTGCCTCTCCATAGATCTGGCATCACTTGCTTATCTCCATGGATTTAGATTATTTAGATAATTAAATAATAATAATAATGTCAACTGCTTGTCTCTGAGAAGTTGCATAGTGCACCTTTAAAACACTTTTGCTATATAAAAAAAAAAAAGTAACACCGTCACTTTTACCAGGTATTTTTTTACCCGATATAATATACCCAACAAAAAGTACTTGTCATGAAAAATGATAAAAATATGACAACACATGATAAATTAGAGTGGTTTTCTTTTATTTTCAACTTTGGTATGTGTAACAAAATGGAAAAAACATAGGAAGACCCTAAAAACATGCTCCAAAATTACTGAAAAATTAAGAATTTGAGAACAAAAAAAAATCCTAATAAAAAAATAAAAAAATAAAATGATACCGGAAACTTGGTCTTTGGTCCACCCATTCCTGGGACATGTGAGACTTCCCTGGTGAAGCAACAGTTACAGGAGAGAGGAACAAATAATAGTATTTTTTCAGTGGGTAAAAATGACCAGTTGACTAAAATATTGTTTTGACCATAAGAATTCCCTTTGAAATCACCACTTTGTGATATTTATTTATAACCACTGCATTAAATAAGGATAGGTACACATTCCAGGACCACTCTTACTTACCTATTCCTTACATCCTCTTACATTAAATTCATTACATTCTTACATTCCTCTTTCACTATTGCCGGGTGAAAATCACCCAAAAGCCTGTAGGAAAAAGTGGGCTTTGGGGTAGGGAAACACCTACACCTTCAAAGATGTTAACAACAATGGTGAAGCTACAGGGACCCATGACACTCAGAAAAATGCAGCATATTGAAAATCATGTAAATACTTTTGCTCAGGTGAAAATCACCCAGAGATAGTCCTCTAAGGTTAAAATATAAAAAATATGTACTGCTACAAATTCCGTTCTTTGTATTTGCCTAATACACAAGTTATAGGTGCATTATTGCTGCAGCTCAGTTACTTGACTCAAATAAGACTGTCTTTGCTAATTGAGTTACATTCTTAAAAAGGTAAGAGAAGGTTATTGTTTTGTTGTGTCCTTGTTTTAAAACTATCTTTGTGTTCCTATTTAGTCTAAATCACTTCTATAATCTGAAATTCCTCTCACTCAGTGCACTGCAGATCTGTAGGTACGCACTGAGCAAAATGACAGCCTAATGAAGACTAATGGGGCACCTCATTTGGTTAAATATGAAATTTATTTTGATTACAGCTCGATTCTACAATCTCCTTACATTAGCCATCACAGCTAACGTCGCTAATAATGGGAATATCAGTCACACAAATAAATTAGGTTTGTAAGACACATGGAGCTTTTTAACATTCACAGCACCTCAGTGAAGTCAGTGACGCTATAAATGCACCTGACATTTAGGCACCTGACATTTAGGCCCTGTCCTTCACCCCAATGTTATTTTGAGAATGTCCCACTTTTCCATTGGTGCCATGAATTATAAAGTATAAAGTCATATTTACACAAAGAAATCACTGCACTTGTTTTAAAGGGCTCTTATTACGCCATTTTCTGAAGATGTTATAATGTTTCCTCATCACAAACAGACCTGGAGTTGTATTTTGCTTCATTAACCCATTTTTAACATTCAAATCCTTCATATTTAGCCTAAATTCTTCTCTCCAACAGAAAATACTCCACCTTGATGTAATGTGGTAATACAGGAAGTGCTCCCGTGTGTTTGCAAACTCCATACACCTTCACTAGAATCATTTAGATTATTTCAGCCCTGGAATTTTACATCTTGACTGAACTAAAGATAACTGTTAATTTGAACTACCACTTAATGACATCACAAGGTAGAGCTTTGGAGATGTGGACTGACTAATAATGCAGGGTTACTCAAACATGCATGAATGAAACAAAATACAACTCGAGGTATGTTTTTGATGAGGAAACCACATTATAACATGACTTAAAGCTCACAAAAGTCAATTTTGTGTAATATAGGACCTCTAAAGAAGACATTATATTGTACAGTGGTACCTCACCTTACGAAAGACCCTACAAATGAAAAATCCAAGTTACGAAACGCCTTCACGTAAAATTTTTGTCTCTAAATACGAAAGAAAATTCAAGTTACGAAACGCGAGATCTCAAAAATTCAAATAATGCGCGCTCAGATGCACGCCCCAAAACGTAAATACACTTTATCAACACACACGGGGTTAGGTTCCAGAAATAACCCGCAACAAGAGAAATCCACTAAGTAGGACGACTTTATATTTCATGTTTTAAGGCTGTAAATGCCTCACCACACACATTATATGATTTTCTCAGACTGGAATTAAACTTTTCTTACATTTGTCTCTCGTTTAAACACTCAAACTTTCATAGATTTTCAACAAAATGTATTAATAGTGAAGGGTGGGGGGAGACACGACTCCGGAAGCAGTGCGGAGACAGGAGCACCGCCCGTGAGGAGCGCCGCCCGCGAGGAGCACGCAGCCCTAGTCCTGGTCTGCACGACCGGCACCAGGTCTGCGAGCACGAGATAGAACCGCGGCGCCCGGACCGCGTCCTCTGGAGCCCGAGCCACAAACCAGCCGCACAGCACGTGGTGGTTTATTCCTGGTTTAGTCCAGGTCTAGACCTTGTCCAGTCCTGGTTTAGTCCAGGTCCAATCCAGGTTTAGACCTGGTTTAGTTCTGGTCTAGAACTGGTTTAGTCCACGTTTAGTCCTGGTCTAGTCTCTTAGCCAATCAGGACGCAGAACACAATGTTACACTATAAAAAAAAATGTACACTATAAAAAAAAACCTTGGAACGGAACGAATCAGGCTTTTTCCATTGAAATAGCTACTCAATTTACGAAAAATTCACGTGACGAAACCACTTCTGGAACGAATTAATTTCGTAAGGTGAGGTACCACTGTATTTGTGTCTGCTATTTAGTTACAATCTATAACACACATTATGTTTTAATTTGGACATTTTAAATTGCAGCATTCATCTAAAACATGATAAAATAAACAAGCCTGCTGACTTCCATATTAAATAAAATGCGGTGCCCAAACATGCACAAATCACTTGAAATACAACTTTGACAGGGTAAATGAGAAGGGAAACAATTACTATGATTTTGCATAATAGGTAGAAAATGTTATTGTTTTGCCTGAAATGTACTGCAATATGGAATTAACTTCAAAAACATGCATTCATTCTGTTCACTTGCTGGCATTATCTGCTTGTCACAGTGGAAATAGAAAAGCTTAAAGGGCTGACTATTTGGCATCTGTCCTTCGCTGTACTCGTCCAGCGATGAGTTTGTGTAGTGTAATATCGCTCCAAACAATCGCTTAGTTGCACAATTGGGGGTAATGTGCATTTTACTTTATAGATCTTGAGCCATGGAGTTGAGTTTGAACTTGGACTGGACTTGCAAATAAACTGAACGGAACCAAGAGTCATTCAGTGAACTGTGAAGCGAATTGTCCAAACAAACTCCTTGAAATGTTACTGTCAAACTAATTTATAGAAAATGTATAATTAAACTGTACACTTGTGAACCACGCCTCTGTTCATCAACAACAAACCTATGTGCCTTTTATATTAGCTGGCCCTGGGCCAACTCTCAGGTGGTGTTGTTGGTTATTTTCTTTTATTAGGTGTTATTTAAGCCTTAAGCCTAAACTTAAGCCTAAACTTAAGCCTAAGCCTTAAGCCTAAGCCTATTTTAAAGTAAATGTTCATTTAACTATTGGTTCAGCCAGTAGATACCACAAGACATCAAGGTAGAATCCTGCCACACAGGCAGGTGGCGGACACTCCAAAGTTACACACAGAACCTTTAAAATTGCATCACACGCAACAACAAGGTCAGTGTTTTTATACATTTTCAGGTGGTAGTGATGGTTGTCAAATAAAATTGCAGATTTACTGTGTTTCTTGCATCACGGCTCAAAACCATGAAATGCTTTGGCTCAGACTCAGGCATGGTCACCTTCTCTCCACACGGGTTTGCAGAATGATAATTTTCCAAAGCACCTTTGTCATATTTGAAGCTAAACCCCATTTAATCCCGCTGTTGCGCTGACAAGCTCCAACACAATTTACTGAGACAGACTGGAACAGAATTAGAAAAAGGTGCATAGTTTTCTCCTAAATATCACGTTACACGGATATTTCACTCAGGATATAATAACAAAAGGGGATAAAGCTAATCTGTATGCTAATCAAGACCTGTGGCCGTACAGGAGGTGTGTAAATAGATTAAGGTCATGAACTCCTCAGTAATGGACAGCATCAACACTATAAGGCTTAAAGGTTTATTATGGGGTATTACTTTGAAGGCACTCTATTACCTTAAACACATACCATGCAACTTTGATTTTATCCTGTTTTATTCTCTCCTTACCAGTGTACTCAAGAACAGTTTGATTATAGGGTTTTCTATAGATTAGATTCAGTCACTTGGGAGCCCACTGGGAATACCAGGTACCACAGTGGGGCAGCAGTGGTACTTGTGAAAACTGGCATCCTTGGGCAAGACACTTCAGCGACATTGCCTATGAATGTGGTGCGTACGTGAGTGTTGGTTGGGGCAGATGGAGCAGATTGGCAGCCTTAGTTGTGGCTACAATAGTGTGTTACCATCGTGGTAAGATACTGTCGTATACCATCAGAGGAATGAATGAACTTTGCTAATATTGTAAACACAAACTTTACAGATCTTGAACTGGTGGAGTCACTTGCTGGTCACTATGGGAAAAAGATATGTTTAATGCCATACTGTGGAACATTCCAAGCATAGCAATGTAATCTCCATGGAAACAAGTGGCCGTAGCTCAGTTGGCAGAGCTGAGCCGAAGGTTGAGTGGTCAGATCCACTTACCCACAGACTGGCGATGCGATTCCAGCTCCCATAGATGAATGCTGTCGTTGTGCTCTTGGGCAAAACACTTAACCCACCTCGACTCCATTGTCTGCGTACACTGGTGTATGAATATGTGTGTGGGAATGGGTGAGTGGTTTCTTAATGTAAAGCACTTTTGAAGGTGGAAAAGCGCCCCATAAAAATGTGACCATTTACAATGTTGGATCCTCCACCAAAAAGTAACAAGGTTCAAAGTTACAATATTCATAGTAACTTTTGTGCAAATCCATACTGAGTAAGGAATATGCAAATCAGTGCATACGAGGATAAGGTGATAACTTGAACAAAAAGTATGTATATTCATTACCTAAGAAAAGAAAGAAAGAAAAAAAAACACTGACTTCAATGCCATTACTGTAAACATAATTAAAAATGCTGCCTCTCCTGTCACGGTCAATGTCAGTACAGTGAGAAAGAATCGAAGTGCATAATGCATTTCTTTAGACTTAACTTTATTGATCTGCAAGGGAAATTATTTGGATACAGTAGCTCACTCATCACAATATAATATATAACAGAGTAACAAAAATAGATGGTACAGTGGTCCCTCGCTATAACGCGGTTCACCTTTCGCGGCCTCATTGTCTCGTAGATTTTTTTATTCAAATTTTTTTTATAGTGAATCAACGCGCATTGTGTTCTGAGTCCTGATTGGTTAAGGAACTGTAGACCTTTGCCATTTCGTCAGTCATTCTCCTCCGTGCCGTGTCTCCTGTAGAGTACAGAATGAGTTCTGCCAAATTTATATAAATGTTCGATCGATCGCAGTGTGACTCTGAAGTTCTGTATGTTTGCAAGTTTTCTCCCCAACAAAACCCACAATGTCGACGAACCGTTCTCAAATATAAGCGAAGATGGTATGTCTGTTTATAAGAATCTTCTCCCACAGAATAAAAAAGCGCATCAACAACTACCCATAACCATGTTCTTCACTCGGAAAAAGACGCCTGCACCAAGGCCTTCAGTGAAAAACGACACAACAGCGGAGCGTCACCAGGACGAAGAAGCACGGTCAGAGGAACTGTGAGATACAGGGCTGGACTGGGACAAAAAAACGGCCCTGGCATTTTTGGCTTAGACCGGCCCCTCATAATTAGTCCTGGTTTAGTCCTGGTTCAACCCTGATTTAGTCCTGGTTTAGACCTGATTAGTCCTGGTTTAGTCCTGATTTAGTTCTGGTTCAAATCCTGATTTAGTCCTGGTTCAATCCTGATTTAGTCCTGGTTTAGACCTGATTAGTCCTGGTTTAGTCCTGATTTAGTTCTAGTTCAATCCTGATTTAGTCCTGGTTTAGACCTGATTAGTCCTGGTTTAGTCCTGGTTCAAATCCTGATTTAGTCCTGGTTTAGTCCTGGTTCAATCCTGATTTAGTCCTGGTTTAGTCCTGGTTCAGACCTGATTTAGTCCTGGTTTAGACCTGATTAGTCCTGGTTTAGTCCTGGTTCAAATCCTGATTTAGTCCTGGTTCAATCCTGATTTAGTCCTGGTTTAGACCTGATTAGTCCTGGTTTAGTCCTGGTTCAAATCCTGATTTAGTCTTGGTTTAGTCCTGGTTCAATCCTGATTTAGTCCTGGTTTAGTCCTGATTAGTCCTGGTTTAGACCTGATTAGTCCTGGTTTAGTCCTGATTAGTCCTGGTTTAGACCTGATTAGTCCTGGTTTAGTCCTGGTTTAGTCCTGGTTTAGTCCTAGTTTAGTCCTGGTTTAGTCCTGGTTCAGTCCTAGTTTAGTCCTGGTTTAGTCCTGGTTCAGTCCTAAATTGTGGGCCTGTCTCTAAGAAAAAAAAAAAAAAAAGAACGGCATCAGCCCGTAGGACTGTCGGCCCACCGGGAAAATGCCCGGTATGCCCGATTACCAGTCCAGGCCTGGTGAGATACATGCATGAGTCACTATTATTATTTTTTTTTTGTTGAAAATCTAGAAAGGAGTGTTTAAACAAGAGAGAAATGTGCGAAAATGTTAATGCCAGTCTGAGAAAAGTGTATAATATGTGTGGTGAGGCGTTTACAGCCTTAAAACATGTAGAATAATTGTAAAATATAAAGCTGACGACTTCGCGAATTTCGCCTATTGCGGGTTATTTTTAGAACGTAACCACAGTGATAAACGAGCAACCACTGTATTACTGTTTTACTAAATCTGTAAATAGGTATTTATTTATTTATTCTTTGCATTACTTTTTTGATTTTGTTTTAGTTTAGTTTAGTTTTTGTATTGTCTTTATATTGTATTTTTGTACACTTTTTGCACTGCTTGGCCAGAGAGAAACTAAATTTTGATTCCCTGTATGTCGAACATACATTATCACCACACCACAGTGATAGTCATGATGGGGAAGGGCTTAGCTTAATGTCATGCAAATTAGGCAAGGAGGGCTGAAGAGAGGAAACTTTGGGAGCTTTTTTCAGGGCTTTCGAAAATCTGCTGTGCCTGGTTTCAAATAGAAACAACTTCTTCAAATAAGGTCAGATTTTCATGTGTAAGACATCATTGGAAAGCTTAGAACCTGTACTTTCAGAATCTGTGAATAACTCAAAACGCCTCCAGGAGCCAATGTGTCCTGAAATCCTGCGGTCGGTCACATATGGCAGAATTGACAATAAAGTTTACTTTAAACGTTGATAGCAAAAAAGATAGCAAGACACAGGGGTCAAATGAGACTTAATTATAAAAAATAAAAAAAAAATGAATATGTACAAGTCAAAATAAAATAGAGAAATTAGTAATAAAATATAAAATGAAATATAAAATCACAGTTATATACAGGAGACAAGAAGGGCAGTGTGGTGATATACATTATGGGTGTTATATATGATGAGCTCTATACAAACAATAGGCACATGGCATTAAACAACACATTATACACTGAAAGATTTCATCAAGAAGTGCCAGTGACAGTCTAGACAGGATTTAATAGGAGCAGAGCCACAGAGAGAAGCAGAGGAGAGAGTCGACGTGGGCTGGAGATTAACAACAGTTTCTTTGTCAGACGTGTTCAGAGGAGGTTCAGAGGAGGTAAGAATCACAACAAACCAAAGCACTGGCATAACATGTGACAGCTCCAGGGAACAGCAGGTGGAAACTCAGTCCTTTCTGATGCTGGTAATATTTATCTGTTTTGCATATATTATAAACTTAGCTCTGTTTTGGTACAAGACAGCACGGAACTTTCAAGGCCAAATGGTTACAGGTATAATAAATATGTAAGCTTTCCTTCCAGTTTTTATTGCCTATTAAAAAGAAACATAAACGCATTATTGACTCAAAAATGTCGATATGAGGACTACGCCATATAACGCCATTTTCTGATTCATGTTCTAATGTTGTTTCCTCATCACAAACATACCTGGAGTTGTGTTTTGTTTCATTCACACATGTTTAACTCACAAATTCTGCAAATCTAGGCTGAGTTCTTCTCTCAAATGGAAAACATTCTGTTCTGCCTTGTGACGTCATGTCTTTTTCAACTGCATACACTTTCACTAGCATTATTTGGATACTTTCAACCCTGGTATTGCCCATCTCTACCGGAAAAAAAGGTAAAAGGCAGCTTAAAAACACCTGCTTAATGACATAAGGTGGAACAGAGCATTTTGAGTTTTAGAGATGTAAACAGATAATAATAAAGGGTTACTCAAGCATAAAATGAAACAAAAAAACTCCAGGTGAAACTCCAGGTATGTTTTTGAGGAGGTAAGAATAATCTGATCTACTAAACTGTTAATGAATTCTAATTGTTACAAACATGAAATAAAACATTAGGACAGACATGATCTCATTAAATGTCTGTATACTGGCAAAACTGAACTAGTACTGAACATTCAATTTTTGTCAATGTGGCGGGATTCTTGAAGAATTCAGGCTTAGGTCAAGTAAGCGTTTTAAGGTGATTTATTGTGCTCCCACAGTGCAAAAAAAGGTGTCCAATGTGTGTGAAAAAATATTTACAGTGCTGGCGTGATATATACAAAAAACAGTTTTTTAACAGACTTCCCATTTAAGTCTTTTGTTTTCTCGCTTTCACTCGGTCTGCGCACACTACCTTCAATGTAGCCAAGCCAAGCCAAGACTGAAGGCAGCGCTGCGACGCGCACCTTTATACCCCCAGTACCCCGCCCACATTACGTAACATTACTTTAAAAAGCTGATTTACACCATTCCACTATTAAATGGTCACCATTTCTGGTGCCAACAGGTGAGCACAGATAATAGCTTTCATGCCACATCCAAGAGTCATATAAAACACTCCAAATAGACAAAATATAGGGCTAATTGCCCAGGCCAATTACTCCTGGCTCACATGACCACCAAAACCCGTGAAACTATGGTTTTAATCTCCCGGTGCGGAAGTGTTCGCTTTCGTCAGAACGCAGCACGGGAAGAGGAGAACGCAGCAGCGCGCAGGTACGCAAATGATCGTTTTTAGCGCGGACAGGATGGCAAAACTGGCGCTTCTAAGTGTGCACCCCTAGATGCGACAGAGCACACTGGAGAGGTTATGAGAATTTGTATTTGGTGGATAATAGATGAGGGTTCGCCGCGCGGAGCGTAACAGAGAAAGAAACGCTCTTAGGGACGGGACTGCTCCGTCACAGTCAATAAAATACGCCCGTAACTACTGTAAAATCTAACACAGGTCAACACCAGTGTTGAAAAAGTAATTAGTTACAGTTACTAGTTACTAACCCAAAAAAGTAACTGAGTAACTGAGTTACTACACTATAAAAGTAACGAGTTACCTAGGAAAGTAACTAATGCGTTACTTTTTTTATAGTTAAAAAATGTCAAATAATATGGATTTTTTTTTTTACAGTGCATTATACAGCTTTTGCTGCTTGGCTGGTGTGGCTCCGTCACCGTGGCCTTCATTGTTAACGGCACCTAGCATACGATTATCATCATGGGGCCTGCTGGTGGCCACTAGTTTAACAGAAGCGTGCGCCGTCCAGAGATGCTTCATTAAATTCGAGTTGCTTATATTGGACGTGGACAAAGTCTTTGGTCTTTGACACAATGTGCACGTAACATGTACGTTTTTACCTTTTACCTCGACAAGGTTAAAATACTGCCTATACTTCTGTCTTTGACTCGGGACTCGCCATCTGACACGGGGTGTGTGTATTGTGTGTGTGCACTACTACTGTCTGCTGGGATTGTGTGTAGAACCCGCCCACCGCCCGCTCGGTGTCTCTGGTTGGCTCAACATGAAATCTTACTCTGCTTTAGCCAATCATCATTACTTATCCCGCCCTTACCAAAGGGAGAAAAAAAAAAACCAACAACCTGTGCCTATGCAAGTCACGCACATAATGCCAGTTTCAAAATGAGTAGGTTCAGTAACACGGTAACGCGCCGTTTAGTAACGGTAATTGAGTTCCTTTATTTTAAAAGTAATGCGTTACAGTATTAGTTACTGTCAACAGTAACGGCGTTACAGTAACGTGTTATTAGTAACGCGTTACTGCACAACACTGGTCAACACACAGGTTAACGGTCATCTGCAAGCTGTGACATCACTCCATCATAGAGCGTGACTTCATATACATGCAAAATAAGTCCAAGCAAAACCTGAATATTGGCTTTGTATGATGTACAAAAAATGTAAATACTGGCAAGTATCCATCAGTCTTATTCTGAGACAGAAAAGGCAGCCAATGTCAACAAAATTATAAGAATGTACTGCATGTCTTTCAGATTTAAAACTGCACTGCATTTGTAGTGCATGTACATTTGTAGGGAAGGGTCCACCACCTGATGTCTCCATGGAAATGTGCTTTGTCTAGAATGTTCCACAGTATTGATTAAACCTATCTATCACGAGGGAGAGAAGCAGGTTATAGTACTATACTATATTACAGATGAATCCCATTACTTTGCTTTACCCCTTGCCTTTCCCCTAGCCCTTTATCTACGTCTTTGTCTTGCCCCTCAATACCGAGCTGAGAGGGCTCGGGGTACGAATGTTCCCTTAAGAAATGGGACACCACTCGATTACCGTTTGCATCATCATCCCTTGCCTCTACCTGGCTGCTACGTCTACAGAGGCGACAATTGATGCAAACAAACGTAAACAAATGTCAAGGATTATTGGGTACCTCAGCTCAACAAAAAAAATAGCTTGTTTATACATGAAAGTTTGATGAAAACTATAACGTCGGCTAAACAGACATCACGACAATTAAAACCGCAACAACAGTTCACTAAAAGTAACGTAGAACATAAGCATCATAATTGTAAACCTGCTAAACTGTTAATCAATAATTACAACTGCTGAAAATGCATTTATGAGACTCCTTGACTGGTCGATGTGACGCTGCCATCCTGATCCCAAAACCTGCCTGAGCTTGTAGGCGTACCCCTTCGTTCCAAGTCTGGTCGAGAGCTTACTTCGTTTCAAGGGGTATGTAGCCCTCGGTTGTGGCTCTAACCCAAGATCAAAATTAGAATCGGGACACCCCTTGCCCTCACATGAACGTGCAAAACCAAGGGGTAGGGGTAAGACGAAGGGGTAGGACAGAGAAATGGGACGCAGCCTTCAGTTCAGATCTGTAGAGTCACCCCTATTCACATAAGAAATTACTGTATTTTTTTGAGTAGTAGAAACACGATGGATGGATGGAAACACGCATAATGAATAAATACTATGAAAATTCCATACCATAGAACATTCCGGGCAAAGCAACATCTCCATGGAGACAACGTGGTGGCGGGCCCTCCACCAAAAAAGTCGCACAGTCAAAAAAGTCGCAAAAGTCGTGTACCTTTAAATTGAATTTGAGATTTTGAAAATAATTCACTATAAACTTTCATTTTTGCAGTTATTTTCAACGTACAGTATGTCACTTTTTAAACTGGGGGTCCATCACTTGCTTGTTTCTATGGATACTTCATTGCTCTGTCTCGAAAGTTCCACAGTATGGCATTAAACAACTTTATCTTACATTTATTCACTTACAGGTGGTTTTATAGCTCAAAAATAATAAGAAAAACAGGCATTCTGACTGAACAGGGTTCCCTCTCCCCAGGTTTCTGGTTTGGTTTCCATGAAGACAGAAAGGTTTAATGCCACACTGTGAAATGTTCCACATAAAGCAATAACTTCTCCACGTAGAAAAGCTTTTGGCGGACCCTCCACCAAAAAGTTACACAATGCACCTTTAATAAAACCAGGAATAAGCACATTATTCGACCTATGCATTTTCAAATCACACTTACAGTGAACATGATCTCCCTCTCTCACCTCTGTACTCATAGGCCTGGTGCTATAATGAGACGCAGACTTCTATCTGTCAGAATTGGGCACAGTCTGGTCTCTGCGCTTCAAATAACATCCTCGTTACTAGAGGGAACAAAAGGTATAGCCGTCCAACAGGCTCCATCTTATTGTCATGTGTTTCCGGATTTAATCTGTACTGTCACCCTTAAAAAGAAAGACTAGTTCAGAAAGAGTGAGATTCAAAAACTCTTCAATAGTTAATGGTCCTTTATTAGACAAAATTGACTCTTGTGAGCTTTAAGTCATGTTATAATGCTGTTACCTCATCAAAAATATACCTAGAGTTATGTTTTGTTCCATTCACACATCTGAGTTATCCTTTATTATTAGTCTGTCTACATCATCTCTGTCTACAGCTCCAAAGCTCAAAATCCTCTGTTCCACATTGTGCTGTCATGAAGTGGTAGTTTTCAAGTTAACAGCTACCTTTTGCTTTTAGTTCAGTAGAGAAACAAAATACAATATAAAGACAATACAAAAACTAAGACAAAATCTAAAAGCAGTGAAAGACTAAATACCTATTTACAGTGTACTATGTAGTAAAATGTGCAATAGAATGTGCACTGAAAAATAAAGATAAAAATAAATGATAAAAGTACTGGACCTGTTGTAATGAGACATTTTTGTGCAGTCCTGTGTGCACAGTGGACATACATTTGTGATCTATAAATAATTAGAGATGTTCAAAGTGTAGGGGCTTATGGGAGTGTCCACAGAGGGAGACAGAACAGGGAGAAAGAAAAGAGGACAGATACTAGACACTCTGTCCCCTAGTGGACAACCTGGGACATACCAACTACGTACTTCGGAGAAGCATTATTCATCACAGTTAAGACTGTTGTTGCTATAGAAGGCACTATACTATACATTAATTATTACAACAATTACTAAAACTAATACTACTACTACTACTACTAGGCAAGCACTATTTTACTTATTTCTTCTTCTTAATTTGTACAGCCAATTTAGCTGTTGGGATTCCAAAAACAGATGATTCTTCTTAGGAACATTTGGAAAAAGAAACTAGAGTGATTAAAATATGTAACAGAGCGACAGAGTGAGTGATTGGTGGTGGTTGGGAGGCCGATGGTGCAGATTGGCATCCTCAGAATGAATGATTACAGTGTAGCACTTTCAGTGGCTGCAATAAGTCTGTAAAGTACATTATAAGTGTTAGGCATTATTACTACTGCTACGAAAACTGTGACATTTAACACAAATGTCACACTGTAACATCTAGACCCTAACCCCTCATTCACTACATCCACATCCACACTATTTAGTGGACTATACAGCTCTGGGGAAAAATAAGAGGCGATAAATAAGATTGTTTTTTCTGATTTTACAACTTATAGGTATGTGTTTGGGCAAAAGGAACATTTTTGTTTGAGTCTATAAACTACTGACAACATTTCCCCAAATTCCAAATAAAATATTATTGTTTAGAGCAGGGGTGTCAAACTCATTTTGGTCCGGGGGCCATATCCAACCTACTTTGATCCCAAAGGGCCGGATCAGAAAACTCATGGCAAATATACCCCAAAAATAGCAATAAATCCAAATATTTGTCCAGAGAAACACAAATCTATTACAGACTTCAGTCCAGCAATAATTCATTTATCTTCTGTCTTCTCAATTCTCTGTTGAAGTTATTGTATTGTTGGAAATGCCGTGTCTCGACGTGGCGTTTAGGATTATATTCCTTGAACACCGCCACTTGTTGCAAACACACCGAGCACAAAGGTTTCCCATTCACCTCTGTGAACAAATAGGAATTTTTCTTGGAAAATCCTGCACTCGGCGTCCACTTTTCTCATTTTTGACATTTTGCTGATGAGAGTGTCACGGTCAACAGTCAAAACGATGGTCCTTTAAGTGCGTTTGGAAAGAGGCAAATCTTCATTTGTGCTGCTCTGGTGGGAGGGGCCATGCACAGAGACGCTGGAGACGCTGCTATGCTAAACTGCACAGAAAAGAGGCACCGAAAATTAACGATCCCATGACATGGTACTTCTTGATGCTTTTATATAGTGCCTTAATGGTTCCCTAACACTGTAAATGAAAAAATCAAGACTCAGTGCATGAGAAAGACCCATGAACACAGTCAGAGTCATAAATATCTCTCTCAAACACTTTATTCTGGGCATTGTTCCTTGAATGCAAATGGGGAGGACACAGACAGGCCAGTGCAGCAAGTGGGAGGGGCCAAATGCGCCACTTTTTCCTGGATTAGCGGTGTGATGGTGTGCTGGCACCACTTCCGCATTTTATGCACAAAGGAAGATACGAGATGCGTTCCAATGAAAAAAACTAATTTTCACAGAAAATAAAATAAACCACTGCTGTTTCAGAGGTGCGGAGGCTCGGATAAAGGACATCCAAGCCTGGAAACACTCTCACGTGCCTCCAGGCAAATAAAAAAACGCATCTCGCATTGCGTAGCTCGTTCGTGGTCCAAACTCTCTGGGCGTGAGTTCCAGAGAGTGTGGGTAGAAATACAGACGGGCGGTGGGACTGCACTTGCATTTTTCCTTGAGTGTGACATCAGAAAGTTCCCTTGTTCAGAATCGCCCGTTTGAGCTGTCTTTTTTTCAAACGCAGAAAAGGACCGCAAATGCTCAGTTTACACATTTCGCAACTTTTAGCCATGTGGGGGGGGCCCTAAACAGGGTACGGGAGCTCACATTAACGTTCAAAAACCTCAGAAAGTGAAAATTTCATGCCATGGGACCTTTAACAATATTTGAATAGAAAATTTAAAAATAATTAAAATATTTTAATAGAAAATCAGCCGAGGGCCAGATTAAAGGTCTTGGAGGGCCGGATCTGGCCCCCGGGCTGCATGTTTGACACCCCTGGTTTAGAGCATTTATTTGCAGAAAATGACAAATGGTCAAAATAACAATAAAGATACATGTTTTCAGACCTCAAACAATGCAAAGAAACAAGATCAAATTCATTTTAAAACAACATAATACTAATGTTTACACTTAAGAAGAGTTCAGAAATCAATATTTGGTGCAATAACCCTTATTTTTAATCACAGCTTTCATGCGTCTTGACATGCTCTCCACAAGTCTTTCACATTGTTCTTGGGTGACTTTATTCCACTCCTGGTGCAAGAACTGAAGTAGCTCAGCTTTGTGTTTGTGTTGGAATTCAACAGACGCTGGAATGGAATGGCTGTAATACATGTAGAGATGCTGATTTCAGATTTTTTTCCCAGAGCTGTATAATACTCAGAGAGATTCACATATACAGCTCACAACTCTCGAGTCACGTGAGTCTGGCATTTAGATGGGGGAAAAAAGTCAGCTAAACTCCAATATAACTTGATTTGTGTCATAAATAATGACATGTACTGTACTACAAGTGTGCATGGACTAATAATAATCATACAAGTTTTTGTCAAATTGATCTCATGTAAATGGGCTGGATTATTCAGCATTTTGTCTGAGGAAATTATTGATTTTTACAGCTCAAGCTAAGGTAAGAGGCTAACGCTTGCATCTTTACATTATTACAGGTTATTTAATAATGATTATTCATAATAAGGATCAACAGTATCATAAACCAGAGCTTCTGTCTCTGTCTCTGTCCGCATTGTGCTCTATATTAACCTCTGAAAATGGTGTGACCCCTATTTCGTGCTCTAAGTAGGGAACATTAGTGTGGACATTTGGACACAGCTGGAGTGTTCCTGCTAAAATACTTTTAGTTTGGACTTGGGTGAGATTTCCTTTGTTTTAAATATTTGTATAAAAGAATGAGTTCAAAAGCAATTTCCAAAACCTATTCACATCTTGGCCCACTGAAATTTTCTATTGTAACATTTTCATCTCCAATTTTTCAGCAGTCATTTTTACCTACCTACCGTGCCTTTTACATCCGCTCCACGCTTTATGAATCAGAAGTGAAAGTTTAAGAAGAAGCAGTGAGTTGCATTGTCCTGGAGTAGAGTGAGTTGGAGCAGAGTTGACACACTATGTAATTGGGTGGGTGGGAATTAAAAAGAAATAGTTTTATACTGCATGCTCAAATCAAGAGAATATTTCAGGTATATTGAGACGGAGGAGGGACGGGGTCTGGAGGACTAAAGGGGAGAATAAGGCGGTAGGAGGGGCAGGGTCTGGGGAACCAAAGGGAGAGTCAGGGGGAGGAGGAGCGGTATCTGGATGACTAAAGGGGCCAGTGAGTAGAGAAGAAGGGACGGGGTCTGGAGGACTAAAGGGAGAGTGAGTGGGGAAGAAGGGATGGGATCTGAAGGACTAAAAGGGAGAGTGAGTGGGGACGGAGGGGCGGGGCCTGAAGGACTAAAGGGAGAGTGAGTGGGGGGTGGGGTCTGGAGAACTAAAGGGAGAGTGAGGGGAGAAGAAGGGATGGGGTCTGAAGGACTAAAGGGAGGATGAATGGGGGGTAGGGTCTGGAGGACTAAAGGGAGAGTGAGGGGAGAAGAAGGGGCAGGGTCTACGGAACCCAAGGGAGAGTCAGGGGAGGAGGAGTGGGATCTGGATGACAAAAGGGGACAGTGAGTGGAGGAGAAGGGATAAGGTCTGGAGGACTAAAGGGAGAGTGAGTTGGGGTAGAGTCTGAAGGACTAAACGGGGGGCGAGTGAGTGGGGGTGGGGTCTGGAGGACTTAAGAGGTGAGTGAGTGGGGGTAGGGTCTGGAGGACTAAAGGGAGAGTGAGTGGGGAAGAAACGATGGGTCTGAAGGACTAAAGGGCAGAGTGGGTTGGGGGTAGTGTCTGGAAGATTAAAGGGAGAGTGAGGGGAGAAGAAGGGATGGAGTCTGGAGGACTAAAGGGAGAGTGAGGGGAGAAGAATGGATGGGGTCTGGAGGACTAAAGGGAGAGTGAGGGGAGAAGAAGGGATGGGGTCTGGAGGACTAAAGGGAGGGTGAGGGGAGAAGAAGGGATGGGGTCTGGAGGACTAAAGGGAGGGTGAGGGGAGAAGAAGGGATGGGGTCTGGAGGACTAAAGGGAGAGTAAGGGGAGAAGGAGGGATGGGGTCTGGAGGACTAAAGGGCAGAGTGAGTTGGGGGTAGTGTCTGGAGGACTAAAGGGAGAGTGAGGGGAGAAGAAGGGATGGGTCTGAAGGACTAAAGGGCAGAGTGAGTTGGGGGTAGTGTCTGGAAGACTAAAGGGAGATTGAGGGGAGAAGAAGGGATGGAGTCTGGAGGACTAAAGGGAGAGTGAGGGGAGAAGAAGGGATGGAGTCTGGAGGACTAAAGGGAAAGTGAGGGGAGAAGAAGGGATGGGGTCTGGATGCCTAAAGGAAAGAGTGAGGGGGTAGAAGGGGCAGGGTCTACAGAACCAAAAGGAGAGTCAGGGGGAGGAGGAGCGGGATCTGGATGACTAAAGGGGACAGTGAGTGGAGAAGAAGGGACGTGGTTTGGAGGACTAAAGGGAGAGTGAGTGGGGAAGAAGGGTGGAGTCTGAAGGACAAAAGAGTGAGTTGGTGCTATAATGTCCAGTGCATCACTTTACCTTTTTTTTTTTCGTTTTACCTGTTTTTTTTTTTTGGGGGGGGGGTTACGTTTTACACCTTTTTCATAGATAAATAACTTTTTAAATATACTTAATTATTTCATATTTTTTTAGTCAGCATAAACCCTCTGTTACAGGTGCATAAACCCTCTCTTACAGGCCTTAAATCTTCTACCAGTGCGCAGCACCGCCTCGCAATGGTTTAGGCTACTTTCACGGCTACAGTCAGATAAGTTTTGACAATCCTTGCTTAACAGACTGCAGATATCTCTGCACGAGAGTTTCGGGTAGCTTTCAGTTATTCTCAAATGGCATAGTGTGGCTGTTTGTGTTTTCCACTTAAACAGCGCACCTTACTTTTTTTTCAAATGTGGGTTTTGGCCACCATTAACCATATTCTCTTAGCGGTGCTGCGTACCGGCTGTGAATTTTATACCGGTGCTGCGTTCCGATGTGCACCGCTTTACTTTCACCACTGGGTCTGGAGGAGTAAAGGAAAGAGTGAGGTTCACGGTCTGGGGACTAAAGGGGTGAGGGAGTGGGGGGTAAGGTCTGGAGGACTAAAGGGAGAGTAAGGGGAGAAGAAGGGATGGGGTCTGAAAGACTAAAGGGAGAGTGAGTGGGGGTAGGGTCTGGAGGACTAAAGGTGACAATGGAGGAGGGGGTGGACTCTGGAGCACTAAAAGGGAGGAGTGTGGTCTGGAGGACTAAAGGGCTCTGTGAGAGGGAGGAGGGGGGTATGGAGGACTAAAGGGAGAGTAAGGGGAGAAGAAGGGATGGGGTCTGAAAGACTAAAGGGAGAGTGAGTAGGGGTAGGGTCTGGAGCACTAAAAGGGAGGAGTGTGGTCTGGAGGACTAAAGGGCTCCGTGAGAGGGAGGAGGGGGGTATGGAGGACTAGGGGAAAGTGAGGAGGAGTGGGGGTCTGAAGGAATAAAAGGGGAGGGAAGGCTCTGTGATACTAAAGGGAGAGTAAAGAAGAATGGGGAGTGTGAAGAACTAAAAGGGAGCATAAAAGGGAGAAGGAACAGGGTCTGGACAACTAAAGGGAGAGTGAGAGGAATCGAGCACTCACACTGTTTTGAACAAATTTAAACCACAAAGCAGCAAATTAATCAATGTTGGCACAAAAGTATTAAGAAAAATGACGAGGAACAGTAGGCAATGCTATTAAAACACCATGCACGCACTTTGGAAACAAAACAGTTGAATTATTGTTAAGTACCACTTTTAAAAAAACAAAAAAAACAACCCCAAACTTTTCCTGTGGTAAGTAAACTTTGCACTCACAAACCAAGTGTAAACCTGGTGTCATAGAAACATAAAGCAGGAGTGTGCTACTGCGGGGTGTGTATTGTCCACACTGACCTTTGAGTCTCTGCATTAACGCTACGTCGTGAGCTCTGATATGACCTGGTATTACTTTTACTGCTCTCCTGCTGCAGTCACTCAGACCAATGTAACGCACAGCTCTACAAAAGTTTTTTTTATGTTTTTACTGCAGATTTCATAGCGATGTTTGTGCTTTAAATGCATTCATTATTCACTAGTTTTGTAAGCTAAACTGCTGACAAAAATGTAAAGAATTTTCCAGTGTTTTGAGACGAACCCAACATTGTCTTGGGAATTCTCACAGTACCTTGCAAGTTAGTGTCAGTCTGTTTTCTTGTTTTATTTGAACAATGAAACAACATAAAATTGTACGAAAAAATAATACTTGTTATATACCATGTAATATAACAATTAACCAAATACTGTGTTGACATTTTGTTTCTTGTTGGTTTTTTGTTTCTTTGTTTTTTTATATTCCAAATTCCTGTAATTGTAAGACAACAAAAAGCGAAATAAAGATGTTGTAGACTCAAAGGCCTTGGCGTCTGACAATAAAAAGCTTTTTCTTTATAATATACAATTCACTTTCTTTTCAACATATTGCATATTGCTCTTCCAATTGTTTTGCAAATTGTATGTACTTTATGTGTTAAGTGTGTTTGAGTTATGGGGCCAAATTAATTGTTAAAAAACAGTGGAGTTGCACCTAACAACCTAAAGGAAGTGTATATATTTTGAGTTAAAATAGATGCGAGACTGGTTAAAGGTCCAGTGTGTAGGATTCGTGGCGCATAGGTGGATAGTGGCTATGCACTTCCTGTTTTAGCTACGGCAAACCTCGAGGGTCACCCGGACGCGCCGTAGCGGAGAGCTCGCGTACCCGCGCGCGCTCCCGTGCGCGCACCCGCCGCGCACCCGGCCGACAACAACGGTATTAATAAAACGCGGTCTCCCGTTCAGTTTTTTTTTTTTCTTTTCGCATGAAAGCACACATTCCCGATCGTGAACCATGATAATCTACATATCAAATGAAACCTTACAATCTCCTCTTTTTGACTATGCAATTCATTTCCCAGCACAACAATCACTCCCTGAGCACATGGGGCTTTTATACGAAAAGCACAAAACGAGGTGTGTTACTTAGCTTACCTTTGAAGGCTCTGCACAGGTCAAACTCTGTATTTCACCACAAGCTTGGTATCAATAGGTCCGTAAGGATCCAGCGAATAAAATCCAGTAAAACAATTTAGTCCAAAACATGTGTTAGATCCAATACGACGTGTGATACGGCAGCATGCTTGTGTTGTTTACCCAAAACCACGAGCCTCCCCCCACCCCACCCGCACCTCTCTCCTTCTCTCCTTCTCTCTTGCGCAGCGCGCCGGAGCCGCCTGCTGCTTTGCCTCCGGTGCTACCACGAGCCTTGCCGAAGGCGAAGGCGGAGCCCAAATGTCCTTCTGCGGCTCTCGTATTCAAAATGGCTGCCTCTGCATGGGGAAGATCCCCCTTTTATGTGACTATATCTAAGTCCAAAAGAATACTTTGATTTCATGATGGAAGTGAAAAGGCTTGAAAAACAATGTATTTTTGAATGGGTATCTTCAATTTCAGTAATTAACGGGTAAAAATCTTACACACTGTCCCTTTAAGACTACAGAGGATGGATAAGACATATCTGTATAAGGCAAAGGAGATGTCAAGTGAAGGTTTTATTTGAGGGTGAATGAAGACAAGAACTTCATATTTAACTGCTGCGATGCTCTATGGAAGTTAGTACAGCATTAGTTAGTGTAACATAAGTAACCTGGGGCCCATCTACACATCTACTTCCACAGTCCTCAAGGTGGCGCTCATAAAACTGCCACGGTTAAAAGAGTCTTTCTAATCTGAACTGAACTGAACTGACTGCTTTGAATTTAGAGAAAAACATGACTAATCCAGATTTACAAAACGAACCCCTTTGAAGAGATACTGAATTATGTAGTGGCATAGTGGTTAGTGTTCTCACCTCACAGCAAGAGGGTCCTGGGTTTGATTTCCTAGTAAGGTGGTCTTTCTGGGGTGTGTTGGCAGGTTATCTGGTTGAGTTTCCTCCAAGTTCTTCAGTTCCTCCTTCCACCTGAAACATAGACAATGTTCTCAATCCTCAGAGGACAGATCTGCCTGTATTTACCACATTTTAAGCAACATCATAGTTTGATTAATTGTACATATGTGATGCATGAATTGGAATACTGTTAATATTGTTATTTCAAAATGTGGCACATAAAATATAGCAAACTTAATGGTGCACTGTATAACTTTTCTGGTAAAACAATTTCCCTTGTGGATCAATAAAGTTTGCCTAAGTCTAAGTCTAAAGGGTCTGTCACATGTGTAATTGCTTTACCTGGAAATTTCACAGTATGTCATTAAATGTATCTATCTCCATGGGACAATTATGAATGCCATTATAGGCCAAGACCCCGCTCATGGCAAGACTGTTGTCAAAGAATGTTTCAATTTTTGATTTTTACACTTCACACAGGAGAAATTCACTTCTGCATTTCCTTTCAGGATCCAGTGGGCAGCCCATCTTTCCAGCACCCGGGGGACAGTAGTGCAATGGACGAGCCTCGCCCTGGGTGAACCACCTTAGTGATCATGGTATTGCCCCTGCCAGGTAAATATAGCAATAAAAACACTTGTAATTGAATAAATACAAAATAGATAAGTATAATGCCATACTGTGGAACATATTCCAGGCAAAGCAACAAGCAGGTTGCACATCATGCGTCAAAAAGTTACTAAGTGCATCTTTAAACTGGGTATAAAGTTATATTTCTGTACTTTTACTGATTCTTACAGCTCTCTGTAGCTGTTTGACACTAGAATCTCAAATAATGCATTTTTAAAGGTACATTTTAGGCTACATTTATATGATGACGGTCTGAACAGAAGACGCAAAAGTGGCATCGCGTCTTCACTTTTTATTCCGCATTTAGACAAGCGTTTTCAGGAGGAAATCTGCGTGCATACGGTGACACAAAAGTGTGTGGAATTCGATTGGGTATGCATGCCAGGCAGTTAGGTGGTGCTGTGATACATTATCACTATGTCTGTGCGCATGCGTAGAATCTTCCTTCTTCTCAACTGCACCGCGAAAAGCAAAACAAAACATGGCTACCGGTAGCAAAAAAAATGAAAATTTGTGTGGTCAGACGAATGTGGTCAGTTTAACTATTGCTTCAGACCACGTTAGACTACAAAGCAATGAAGGCGCAACAAGGTGTGGACTGGGAGTCCTGCCAAACAAAGTACACTGATATATGGACCGATGTGACATAAACGCGTACATGACATCAGCAGATTTGACTAGAGTTTTGCGTCTTGTGCAGTGTAGACAAAAACGCTACGGCGTAGCGTATTCAAGTTTTCCACTTTGGAGGGCGGTTTCAGTTTTTTGCATTTTTCAGCCCCCAAAATGCCGTCACCGACTAAACGAAAGGCACTTCCGATAAAATATTTTGTCGTTTTTACTCGTAAGTGTTCTCGTGTAAACAGGCCCTTAGTCTATTTCTGTGGGATTGTCAAAATACCATCTGATTATTGTTATATATACTCATTTTTAACAATATATTTCTCCACCTCTGTGAACTGTAAGCCCACTTAGTCCCTTTTCTCTCATTATCAATGCACCATGACAGAGAAACGTGGTTCTCATCCAACAGCACACTTAATTAGACAAAATGGGGCGTCACACCTGGTTGTTTCTCTATGGTTTTCATCCAATAAAATGTTGTTGATATGCAAAGGTGCTTGGCAGTATCATACAGACATAATAGTTGCTTTTACAACACAACACACTGGCATTTCCCTGAACTATAAGAAATACAAGTCACACAGGACTTCAAGCTACACTTTCTGACATCTTGTTTCTCATTTTATCTGTAATTCATCTTTGTTTCTATCTTCAATCACAATTGTTTTCTTCAGATAACGCTTGCTGTCAAAGAATGTCACGCTTCTTTCCTAAAATTATCTCCGGATTTTGTCATTTGTCTTTAAGAGCGACACGGTCCATCAGAGCTTCCATCTCTGATTGTGAAATCGAGTTTCAAATTGGTCTAAATCCCCAGGCTCAGGTCTGTGCTATTTCCCAAGATGCACTGCAGGAGTGGCATTATAAACAATAGGAGGTGGAAGATATTAAGCCCAATCGCTCTCTTAAACAAAATCAGGGGCTATAACATCAGTGGGGAGTCAGATCCACTAAACCTGCATGTACCACCACACAGTGCTAATCTGCACCCAGCGTGGGACAGATGTGTGTTTCATGAAAGCAAAAGTAAAAACATGTAATGAATTAAACACAGCAGATCCACCGGACTATTAAGGAAACAACGCAAAATGACACTAGCGAAAAGGGGAAACTCACGATCACAAGTTTGAATTATTCGTGTGAGTGGGCCCTTGTTTAATGCTGTTTAGCTATGGCATTGGTGCTGTCTGAAAAGGGCAGCCTGTGCAGATTTAATGGGCCCATTACACTATTACAGTAATCCCTCGTTTATCGCGGGGGTTAGGTTCCAGAAATAACCCGCAATAAGAGAAATCTGCGAAGTAGGACAACTTTATATTTTACAATTATTATACAATTACAATATAATTATTATAATGCCTCACCACACACTTTATAGGCTTTTCTCAGACTGGAATGAACATTTTCTCACATTTGTCTCTAGTTTAAACACTCAAACTTTCATAGATTTTCAACAAAATGTATTAATAGTGACGCGTGGGGGGAGACACGGCTCTGGAAGCCCCGCCGGACGCACGAGGAGCACTGCCACGTCCCGGGACGCGACGCACACCAACCCCTTGGAGAAGTGCGTGACACGTGCTGCTCTGTCACGGATTTGTCCACGATGAGACAAATCGTGGACAAATCCATGACAGAGCAGCACGAGGCCACGCGTACACCGGGGCTGCGAGCACGAGATAGAACCGCGGCGCCCGGACCGCAGCGTCTCAGCCCGAGCCACAAACCGAACACACACAAACGAACACAAGAGGGATTTGATCCTGGTTTAGACCTGGTCTAGTCCCGGTTTAGTCCAGGTCTAGACCTGGTCCAGTCCTGGTTTAGTCCAGGGCCAGTCCAGGTTTAGACCTGGTTTAGACCTGGTCTAGACCTGATTTAGTCCACGTTTAGTCCTGGTCTAGTCTCTTAGCCAATCAGGACGCAGAACACATTGTTACACTATTTTAAAAAAAAAAAGTTACACTATAAAAAATTTTTTTTTAAAATCCGCGAAACAGCGAGGCCGTGAACAGTGAACCGCGATAGAGCGAGGGATTACTGTACACTATTTTCTGATCTATGTTATAATGTTCTTTCCTCATCACAAACAGACCTGGAATTGTGTTTTGTTTCAATCACACGTTTAACACACAAAACCTGCATATTTAGGCTGAGTTCTTCTCTCAGACTGAAAACACTGTTCCACCTTGTGATGTGGAATGGAATGGAAGGAAATGGAATGGAAGCTTTATTTGTCATTGTTATACAACGAGATGAGATTGGAAATGGACGGATCACATCTTCCCCCATCAGGACAAAGACGGACCTTAAAGCAGCCGACGTGCAGTGCTAACATCCCACCTCTCTCATCAGCGATAGCAGAACATGAACAGAATAGAAAATGCAGATACAATCAATCACATACACATACGACAATACAGTGGAACGTTTATTCTACATGAGGTAAATAATAGGACAAACTGAGGCGGAAGGCTATGTAAGAAGGGCAAGTGTTTTATAAATACGTGTCATTGTCATGTGGTGATACAAGTGCTCCACTGTGTTTTTAACACACCTTCATTAGAATCATTTGGATGATTTCAGTCCTGGAATTAGCATCTCTATGAAACAAAAGGTTAAAAAAAAGGCAGAGGTGGGGACTTGAAAGTCATGGCCTGGACTCGAGTCACCAATTTAATGACTTGAGATTTGACTTGGAGAAAATGACCAAAGATTTGGGACTCGACTTGGATTTAAACACCACTGACTTGGAACTTGACTTGGACTTTAAAAGGATAGTGTGTGTTTTTTTATGTTAATCTGTATGGGTTTCCTTCTAAAAGTTATGTGTGTTGAGCCTGTTCACTTGTAAACTTCGGCTTGCGGTGGTCTGCATCCGCCGTACACTTCCGCTGAAGGTGAACAGGCTGATAGAGGTAACATGGGCGCAGTGATCCAGCAGCTAACTACGCTGCTGGATGTTTCGTTGACAACTGTTTGGGATGCAAATATATCACCTGTCGGACAAATGTTTTGTTTTGAGAAGAAAAACAAGCTTTTATTTCATATCCCTGCAAACTTACCGAAGAACGCGAGCCAAACCGGGCTAAGCTGAGACTGTCACAGGTAAGTCGGTGTCAACACACATAACTTTTAGAAGGAAACCCATACAGATTAACATCAAAAAAACGCACTATCCCTTTAAAGCCAAAGCCTTGACTTGAAAAAACTTGATGCTCAAAATGGAATAGAAAAGTATAGAAAGTATTATAACAGAGTTCATATTTCACTGTGACTGGTCAAACCCACCTGTCACTCACTGTCACAGAGCATTTGGAGGAGTGGGGGGGCAAAACTGGCTCGGTATAAAATTGGCTGAGTATAAAGTTGCAATAAACACAGACGCACTAGACTGAGATCAACTATCCATAACAGCATATCAGATTTATGTATTTATTGACCTGAATGAGAACTATAGTGTGTGGATGTTTGAGAGTGTGTTTACAAAGAGTACAAGTACATTCTATTTATGTGTGCTAATTAAAAAATAGACCCCATGGCTGGGAGTGCACCTGCACCAGCTCCTGTTCACCCTAATTAAGTGTCTCACGGTGCCTCTACCTGATTTTAATTCAGGCCCTGCTGTGGTTTACCCAACGTCAAACTGCACTTTACTTTTTAATGCTCAAGTTTGGTTTGGACCACTTTAATAGTTCTCCACGTTAAAAGTTAAAATTCTCATACATTTTTTCATTAATTATTTTAAAAGTCATGTATATATAATAAGTCATAAAACTTCCCTCTTTCCAGCTCACAATATCTCCATACCAAATATTTTAAGCAGTCAATATTTAAAGTCTCCTGCTTGACAGACAAGCAGGTGACACCACCAGGCCAAATTACAGGTCAGATCTGTGGTAAGGCAACCCCTCTCTCTGTAAGAATGTATGTTTTAGTATTTGAGCAGGGCAAAAACCTGTAATTCAAAAAAAGTTTAAAGGGATAGTGCGGGGTTTTTTTATGTTAATCTGTATGGGTTTCCTTCTAAAAGTTACGTGTGTTGACACTGACTTACCTCTGACAGTTTCCACTCAGCCCGGTTCAGCTCGCGTTCTGGAGCCCACGTAATTAGGTCCAGTAACTTCGCGGGGATATGAAATAAAGCTTGTTTTTCTTCTCAAAATAAAACATTTGTCCGAAAGGTGATATATTTGGGTCTGAAACAGTGAAACAGTCTGAAACAGAACTATTTCGCATTTGCGTATTGTCTCTTTCGACTCGTATCACTACGCCCATGTTAACTCTATCAGCCTGTTCACTTGTAAACTTCGGCTTAGACATCCGCTAAAGGTGAACAGGCTGATAGAGTTAACACGGACGTAGTGATAGGAGTCGAAAGAGACAATACGCGAATGCGAAATACGCTGCTGGATTTTTCGTGGACAACTGTTTGACACAAATATATCACCTTTCGGACAAATGTTTTGTTTTGAGAAGAAAAACAAGCTTTATTTCATATCCCCGCAAAGTTACCGGACCTAATTACGTGAGCTCCAGAACGCGAGCTGAACCGGGCTGAGCGGAGACTATCAGAGGTAAGCCAGTGTCAACACACGTAACTTTTAGAAGGAAACCCATACAGATTAACTTTTTTTTTTAAACGCACTATCCCTTTAATGCCATATGATGGCACATTCCTGACAAAGCCAGGTTGGAAGTTATTTGCAATAATTTTACTGTTGCTAGAATTTTCACATCTGGGAACACAAATGTGGCGGCAGTAGCTCAGTTGGTAGAGCATATGCCTCGTGGTCCGGGGGTTGGTGGTTCGAGTCCCGCTCTTAACGGGTTGACCGCATGTGATCCCAGCTCCCACAGATGGGCGCTGCCGTTGTGTCCTTGGGCAAGACACTTAACCCACCTCGCCCCCAGTGTCTGTGGACACTGGTAGCCCCCATGGCAGAAGATACATCAAGGCCTGTTGTGACGTGGGCCGTCCTCCTGTGGACCCACCACCCGCGGAAGGATTCATGGGGGCTGGTGCATTGTGTTCTGGGCAGCAGAACACTGCTTGAACTGCTGCCCCCGCGACCCAGAAAATGAAAAAGCGGAAGAAAATGAATGAATGAATGGAACACAAATGTTAATTCTTTGCCTTACAAATGTATAATTAAATAACTTGACATTCATTATTTTCCTATACGACCATTGTAACTTTTAACAGAGATATTTGAGATCACTTGTAAATTCATTTTTCAGACTATGGATTTTAAGAACTTTTAATACACTTCCAGGCAAAAGTTGGACTCATACTCTCATTCATTTTTTTTTTTCTTCTTCTTCTTACTAGTACTACTTTCTACGTTTTAGATACATACAGAGAACACCAAATATATGAAGCAAGATATACGGAATTAGTTAATAAAGAAAAAGGTCTTTATAACTACTAAATATTTTTCAACAAAGCAAAATGTAAGTGATTTGAGAATACTGATTATAATTTGTTTATTTTTAATTTGTTGAGGGTTTTTTTTTCCTACATAATTCCATACATCTTACTTCATACATTTGATGTCTTCTTTTGACTGGTAGTGTAACGTTATTAGGACCAAATAAAAATGCTTTAAGTATTTTTATTAATTCATTTATGTATTTAGTTTTGTTAATCCCTGTATTACAAACACCCAGAGCCTTAAAAAATGCCTTTCATTTAACCCAAACGTAATCAAACTTGAGCATGAAATCGTCTTGTAGTTTGATCAAATCCCCTGAAATGGATTAGAAATACAGATTTATTCCCTATTACATTTTATTCTTGACATCTGTGACATTGACAGTTTTCTTTTCCTCACAGGGGAGCAGCATCCCTTTCTATGTCTCCCTCCATTTGAATGTGACAGATAAAAACGTACCTCCAAAAGCGCCTTAGAGGGAGTCAAGGCTGCCAAACATTCAAAGACACTGTGTATTCTCCGCTGACTATTTCTCCCATACAGATCGCCTACAACCCTATCAAATAGCATAAATAATATATGAGATGTAAACTGCAAGCAATTTGTTATTGTCACGGATGTGTGGAGAGAGGCTTTGTCTGTTGTGGTGGAACCGCGGGCCATGGCTCTGTCACTGCTCTGTGGGACTCCCTTTTATGTACGAGTGTGTGAGTGTGAGGCTAAAGACAACAACTGTATTTGTCTTACTGTCAGTGCATTTGTGTACAACTGCTTTGCCCAGAGTACGCTATATGCATGGGTCTAAATTATAATATATTATAATCCTACATACAAGTTTTAAAGCTATAGCTAATCTAATCTCTGTCCACTGATTCCAGTTTTTCAGATTTTACTACTTATAGGTTACCTGGCCAGCCAAATGATATCTCTCTGTATTTCCTATACACCGCGATACCATTTGGACACCCTCCATCCACCCTCGCTCCTCCGGTTACAAACGGACTCCGCGATTCTGATTCGTTCAAATATGGTGACGTCAGTGCCCCCGCCTTTGCCCGCAACGTCACTCTTAGGCAGCGGAAGTTCCGCCTCAGTTTTGAATCAAGATGGCGCAATCTCTGATTGGTTCACTTAGCTGTCTGTCTACTCGCAACCGCAGCGCATTTTGGACCAAGCGTTACCAGACTCATCCGCTGGTACAGCGATGAGTCATGGATTCTTCCAGGCAAACTTATAGGTATGTGTTTGGGCAAAAAGAACATTTTTTTTTTTGGAGTCTATATACTACTGACAACATTTCCCCCAAATTCCAAATAAAAATATCATCGTTTAGAGCATTTATTTGCAGAAAATGACAAATGGTCAAAATAACAAAAAAGATACATGTTTTCAGACCTCAAACAATGCAAAGAAACGAGATCAAATTCATTTTAAAACAACATAATACTAATGTTTACACTTAAGAAGAGTTCAGAAATCAGTATTTGGAGCAATAACCTGTTAAAGAAAATTGTATAATAGTGTCTTTAATGAATTATCAAAGTGTTATATTCTTCTTGAGTTGGTTCATCTCCTATTGTAAAACCATAGGATGAGATAAGGAAAAAGACTGGTTAACTGTTTAAACAAACAATCAATGTAATTACTGATTAGTGAGGAATGTGTGCATGGTAAAGATTAACTTTGTTGTAAGGCTTGGTGTTTCTGGAAATTTCCGTGACTATGTGATCCTAAATAAAAGGAAGCAACGAGGAGGTGTTCTTTGAGATTTGAGTGTGTGGCCTGGAAGGAGGCAGAGGCGGCTCTGCTTAACAAATGCTACACCTCATTCTCCCTCGTTAACGAGTATAATACTTCTGTGTCTGTTTTCTCATTTGTTCCCTTTTGTTGATGTTTATTAGGAAAAATCCCTAACATAACCCTTATTTTTAATCACAGCTTTCATGCGTCTTGGCATGCTCTCCACAAGTCTTTCACATTGTTCTTGGGTGACTTTATTCCACTCCTGGTGCAAGAACTGAAGTAGCTCAGCTTTGTGTTTGTGTTGGAATTCAACAGACGCTGGAATGGAATGGCTGTAATACATGTAGAGATGCTGATTTCAGAAAAAAAAATGCAGTTGCAGCTGTACATAAAAATGTGATATTTACCAATTATAAAGCATTTTATTGCCAGAGAATTAGCAAGTGCACAATAACTAGCATGCTAGTTATTGTTAGCATGATGGCACAACTGTGCTCTGGCCTCTGAAAGCTGTGAAAGTTGTAATACAGAAAGAGCTCCACTGTGTTTTTAAACTCCATACACCGTCACTGATATAATTTGGATAATTTCAGCCCTGGAAATGCCAATCTCTACCGAACTAAAGGTAAACAGGATACGCTAACCTGAAATCTACCACTTCACGTCACAAAGTGGAATAGAGCATTCTGAGTTTGGGGGATGTAGACATTCTATTGCAGGGTTACTCAAACATGTATGAGTGAAACGGAACACACCTTCAGGTATGTTTTTGAGGAAAGAATTAGACATGAGCGATTATAACAAGGTGTCTGGCTTGTGTAATATGAGCCCTTTAGCTAGTTCTGTTTTGGACATTTTTGAGATGGCAAAATTCATTCAAAAATAACATAATACTAATGTTTACACTTAAGAAGAGTCCAGAAATCAATATTTGGTGCAATAACCCTTATTTTTAATCACAGCTTTCATGCGTCTTGGCATGCTCTCCACAAGTCTTTCACATTGTTCTTGGGTGACTTTATTCCACTCCTGGTGCAAGAACTGAAGTAGCTCAGCTTTGTGTTTGTGTTGGAATTCAACAGACGCTGGAATGGAATGGCTGTAATACATGTAGAGATGCTGATTTCAGAAAAAAATGCAGTGGTCTCTTATGTTTTTTTCCAGAGCTGTATATAAGTTAACCAGCGTTTTTGAGGGAAAACAAGTTCAGAACTTGAGGCTATATTCACATATTGGCCGAGTTTAAAAAGTAGAAAGATTTTTGTCCTCAAACTCTGGTAACTCATCTGAATGTTGTGATCATAATAAAAATTGCCTATTTTAAATATTTTGCCTGAAAAAATGTGGAATTGTCTTAAGGGTGTACAAGATTTTCCGGTGTAGGGTCTGCTCATTGTTTATCTCTGTGGAGAAGTTATCGCACTGCCTAGGTGTTTCATAGAATGGCATTAACTTGGTGACATCACTAGGCCAAATTACAGGTCAGATCCGTGGAGAGCTCACTAGACTTGGTACAGAACAGGTTTAGATGTAAATTCATTTCTTATTCCCTCATTTTCTCATTGCATTTTATGAATTAAAATCTCCTTAATCTCTTGTCCTGTTTAGACCTGCTTTAGTTCAGGTTTAGTCTCGGGTTTCACTCTTGTTCCTTTCGTGTTTTATTACATTTACAGTAAATTTAAAGCACCAAATGTGTTTTTACAGCAGATTAGAGCTAAAAACGCTTCGACTTTTGCACAGTTCTTGACCTGGTTTAGTTCTTGGATTGGATTGGATGGAAAAACTACATCCATATTATGTATGTAGTTTTGCTTTCTAACACTGAATAAAAAATAGTAGTAAAAATATCCATAAGCAATAAGTATAAAAACTACATTTGTATACACTGTGTACATTGAGTTCTTACAGTGAAAATTGACTGTCCGTGATCATAAGACACACTTATGATCACTGGACTGAAACTGTTGTCCTGTATTAGGCCAATTGACCACACTCCAGTACAGAATGATAAATGTTTTTTGTGTGACAATCAGACTGGCACCTCGATCGCCCACAGTAACATCCTTAGCAGATCTCAGGACATGAATACGCCGCACAATCTGTCCTCATTTGCACAGAGATGGAAACGGATCAGGCGGGATCAGGCGCACATAAGCCCTGACTTCCCATTGAGTATTCCTCTCACGGATGCTTGACCTTGAGGTTAGATTATCGCGGGGCTGGTTTGGAGAGCACCCTGAATCATAATATCCACCTATAGGCCAGGTCCAGACACTGCCCTGACCACAGCGCTGCCTGACTCACATGGGAGCAGAGAGGAGGGGAGGGTTCAGTGCAAAAATCACATTCAGATAGAGAAGAGGGAGACCTGGAGACCTAGACTTAGAGCTCAGAATACAATGTTAGAATACAGATATGAGACAAGATAATGTTCAAGTTACATGTGGAATTTAAAGGGGGCATCGACTTTACAGCCTGACATTTCTGCTTAAAGTATTTTGTTATTGATCTTATGTAATATTCTAATTTTCTAACACTCAAAAATTTCAATATATGTTCGCCATAATCATCAAAATATCAAGAAATAAAGACTTGAACGCTTCACTCTATGTGCCATGAGTCTACAGCTCTGGAAAAAAATAAGAGACCACTGCAAAATTATCAGTTTTTCTGATTTTACTACTTATAGGTATGTGTTTGGGCAACATTTTTGTTTGAGTCTATAAACTACTGACAACATTTCCCCCAAATTCCAAATAAAATATCATAATTTAGAGAATGTATTTGCAGAAAATGACAAATGGTCAAAATAACAAAAAGATACATGTTTTCAGACCTCAAACAATGCAAAGAAACAAGATCAAATTCATTTTAAAACAACATAATACTAATGTTTACACTTAAGAAGAGTTCAGAAATCAATATTTGGTGCAATAAGCCTTATTTTTAATCACAGCTTTCATGCGTCTTGTCATTCACATTGTTCTTGGGTGACTTTATTCCACTCCTGGTGCAAGAACTGAAGTAGCTCAGCTTTGTGTTTGTGTTGGAATTCAACAGACGCTGGAATGGAATGGCTGTAATACATGTCGAGATGCTGAGGTCAGAAAAAAATTGCAGTGGTTTCTTATTTTTTTTCCAGAGCTGTACATAATATGGATTTCACTTTCTGAAATAAATGACAAAATTGAGAACTTTTTCCATGATATTCTAATTCTATCTGTATAACAAGGTTCCCTCACCATAAGCTTACTCTGAGGTGTATTTTGATGGATTCCTGCATGTTTAAGCAACCATTATCTTGTACTCAAGGCACTTACCCCCTATCCCCGCCCCTTTCCCTGCATTAACTTGCAGTTCTTGAAAAGCGATTCTGGTTAGAATTAGTGGGTAAGAGTGGGTAAGTTATTTTCGTATTTGTGAGCAATAAAAACAAGTGTGATTGAATGAAGACAACATAGATTAGCTTAATGCCATACTTTGGAATTGCCAATCTCCACGGAACAAAAGGTAAAAGGAGCTGTTAACTTGAAAACTACAGCTTTATGACAAAACAAGGTGGAACAGACCATTTTGAGCTTTGGAGATGTAGACAGGATAACTCAATTCTCAATTCTAGGTATGTTTTTGAGGAGGTAACAACATTCTAACATGGCTTAAAGCTCACAAGAGGAAAGTTTGCATAATATAGGATGTTTAAAGAATGCTTTGTAGATCTGTTTTTTGTGCTGTAAATGTAGATATCAAGAAAAAAAAAATGTTACTACTTTACTTTCTTGACCTTTTCTATTTTATCTTCAAAAACCAATATTGTAAGATGTTAAGTAATTGTTCAAACTATAATAGCTACAAATTACAGTGACATTTAGCAGTCCATATGCTACAAGTGAAGATTTGTCACTTAATCATTACGCACCACACGCTATGTACCTTTCATTCTGCTGCCTCAACAAAAACACGCAATTACTCCAAGATATTTTCACCTTAATGTTTTTCTATACCTACCAACCACTGGATAACATGACCTTTCAGCTTCTATTTTGCATTAATTGCTTATTATTATACTAAATCAAAATACAGTTGACATTATTGGTGCCTAAATAGTAACTGTCAAAAGGTAAACAAATTATGATGGATTGAGACACTTGCAGTAAATTTATTCTCACAATCTTGACTTCACCGTTTGAAAAAGCAGTGTCCTCGGTCTATCTTCTTAGCTTGCTGTTTATAACTCACACACATAGTCCTTGGTCTTATCTTTTATTCCCAGACAAGCAGGCCTGTTTGAGCTGCCATTATAAGCACTTTGAATGGCCCAGGCGCTCGGTGAATACAAAGAGATGCGCTGTAACCGATCAGAAATGCCCAATAGACCCTTGTCATATATCATTTGAGCCATTGAAGGATTTGAGTCCCCAAAATCTCCTCAAAGACGACACTTTTGATGAATGGATCCCGACGTGGGACTGGATGGGAGATTTATTAGACTTGTTATGTGCAGTTAATTTCTCAGAGTGGAACAAAATTGTCAGGTAGCTGAAAACACCCAAAGTGACGGCACAGTTTTCACTAATGAATGAAGACACTTGTCAGTAATTACATATTGGAGGAACATCTTCATTTGATTTGAAACAAAGTCAGCGGTGGGAGTTCCAGTGCAACCACATGTATGTACAATGTAAATGAGGAGTCAAACCAGAAATGGCATGAAACATCTGGTGGGGAAGTCCAGCACCGTCACAAACTCCTTCACCGGCACCCGCTGGGCCCTGAGTACAAACAATCATGGCAGGCCTGATCTCTACATAAAAAATGCATATTACAGACTGTGTGATGGGCCCTTCCCAGACCCGGCCCCGGGGTAAACAGTACCCTTTACCTCCCCAGTCCAACATCCCTGCCCGGTGGTGCGATGGGGCCCGACAGGTGCAGGGGAAGCACTGAGCAGCATTGTGCTTTGTGTTTAAGCCAAAGGCAAAGCATCCAAACAAACCAAAACAAACATGGCAATGCTGACAGATGTACTTCAGCCTATTTTAGAAAAAATACAGACTATTTACTTGCAGAAGAATGCTTTTGCAGACAGGGAAGACATCTGTGCTTTTCTCTCAACTAGATTTAGCAAAAGTTTGATTTTTCTACTTGTTCTGCTGTTGTGATGCTTTGACAAATTAGATCCAAATAGTCGGCATGACGTTCTGTGTTTTCCAAACACTTTCAGTGAGAGCCATTCCATATTGATGAAAGTGTAGAGCTCACTTCTGTTTATACATTGATATTATCAATCTGGCATGAGCCAGGTTTCACAATGCCAGCTCTGCTCATAAAAGACTCAACTGCTGTTTTTACACACCCATTGTCAAACATTATCATAGTGTAATAGGCCAATATCACCAACCATTCATCTGTAAAGCCAACACTGTCTTTACATAGTTGAACAACGGTGTCTGAACTCACCACTGCTCTCTCCTCCCATTTCCGCCTCCGAACAGCCCTAATGAATGTGCTAATAGATTTTCATCTAATTTAACAGTGATGCAATGTTCAATTTACTATTGTTAAAGCATTAAAGAGCTGCAGCTAATTTTTTTTTTTTTTAATGTCTAGCGAGTGCCTATAATCAATGAGCTAGACTTCCTGGTGTTTTCACAGAGGAATCAATGAGGAGAGGATATGGCCAGCAGGAGCCTTTGATTGACAGTGGTTGTATTTGTATTTTAGCTGAGATTGTCTGCCCATGTTTTGTTGTGTGTATTAAAAGCAGGTGAACGAAGACAAGTCGGTAAAAACAAACCAATTTTTGAAAACAAGACTACGAAAACAATCCTCATATCTACATCAAAACAACATCAGCTGAAACAAGAATGGATGCGACTGTGGAGAGGACGGTGTGAGCGCAGCAGGGGTGGTGTCTATAAACAGAGGAAAATGTTAAGATAGACTCACTTTGTTTGACACATAATGTTTAATTTGACCTGTTTTTCAGCAGATAAACCTCAGGTTACTTTGTTCACTTTGTTAGTCCAATCAGCAGTGTTATTTGAACAGCATTGTTTAGATTAGAGTAGATAAAAATATTCAAATACAGTGGTACCTCACCTTACGAAATTAATTCATTCCAGAAGTGGTTTCGTAACATGAATTTTTCGTAAGTTGAGTAGCTATTTCAATGGAAAAGGCCTGATTCGTTCCAAGGTTGTTGTTTTTTTTTTATAGTGTAACGTTTTTTTTTTTATAGTGTAACTTTGTGTTCTGCGTCCTGATTGGCTGTAGAGCCAGGACTAAACGTGGAATAAACCAGGTCTAGACCAGAACTAAACCAGGTCTAGACCATTTCTAAACCAGGTCTAAACCTGGACTGGACCTGGACTAAACCAGGATTAAACCACCACGTGCCGCTCTTTGTTGGTTTCGTGCGGCTGGTTTGTGGCTCGTGCTCCAGAGGATGCGATCCGGGCGCCGCGGTTCTATCTCGTGCTCGCAGACCCGGTGCCGGTCGTGCAGATCAGGACTAGCGGTGCTCCTTGCGTGGAGCGGTGAGGTGAGGTGCTCCTCGTGCGGCGCGGTGAGGTGAGGTGCTCCTCGCGTGGCGTGGGGCTTCCGGAGCCTTGTCTCTCCCCACGCTTCACTATTTAATACATTTTGTTGAAAATGTATGAAAGTTTGAGTGTTGAAACGAGAGAGAAATGTGAGAAAAGTTTAATTCCAGTCTGAGAAAAGTGTATAATGTGTGTGGTGAGGCATTTAGAGCCTTAAAACGTGTAGAATAATTGTAAAATATAAAGTTGTCCTACTTCGGGGATTTCTCTTGTTGCGGGTTATTTCTGGAACCTAACCCCATGTGTGTTGATAAAGTGTATTTACGTTTCGGGGCGTGCATCTGAGCGCGCATTATTTGAATTTTTGCGATTTCACGTTTCGTAACTTGAATTTTCTTTCGTGAAGGCGTTTCGTAACTTGGAATTTTCGTTTGTTGGGTCTTTCGTAAGGTGAGGTACCACTGTACAACAATATACAATATACAGTTAAACAGGTTAAGTGCTGGTGAAGGTGGAGCAGTGACCTCTAGTGGAGTCCGCCACCTGCTTGTCTCCATGGCGATGTTATTTCTTTGTCTAGAATGTTCCACAGCGTAGATTAAGCCTATTTATCATGGGGAGACAAGCAGGTTACAGCACCAAGCTACATTACAATTCAGATCTATGGAGAGTCATCCCTGTTCACAGGACTATTGTGTTTTTGGGCAATAGAAACACCGTTCTGAATAAATGCTAGATATATATGTTTAATGTTATACCATGGAACATACCAGGCAAAGCAATAACATCTCCATGGAGACAAGTAGGTAGCAGACCCTCCACCAGAAACATTGCGCAGTGCACCTTTAAGGCCAGTGACTGTAGGAATAAAAAGGAGTTTTTAAATCTAGGCACCACAAAGTGTCTGCCAGAGGGGAGGAGCTTGAACTCTGAGTGCAGTGGGTGAGCCAGATCTGCCATTATTTTCCTGGTTTTAGTTACAGACCTTGTTTTAATCAGGTCCAAAACGTCATTGCACTGAATCCCAATGATTTTTCCACACTCTTTGACAATATTAAGTAGCCAGTTGCGATTTGGGGAGTTCAATGAATTAAGCCAACAAAGAAAAGCATACATGTATATCTATTCTAAGGATTTATATGAAATGAAGAGACTAAAAGCCAAAGCACACCTGGGCTCTCTGACGCATTGGCAAAAAATACGCCTCCATTATTTTCTATGATCTTTCCCATCCCACTTGACGCTCTGTTAACAGTAAGAGTTGTGTCAATAACACTCAATAGAGTGTATATATAAATGTGTATATATAAATGGACATAGCCACCACGTTCCAAATAGGAAGTGAGCATGGGCACGCTTCTGGCTCCATCGACTCCATCGGTTCTCATTCATTTGTATTGAAAAAAATGTGTCAGGCTCCTCATTTTGATCTTAAAGATCCCATGACATGGTACTTCTTGATGCTTTTATATGGCTCCTTAATGGTTCCCTAATACTGTAAATGAATCCTTCTTCAAAATCAACACTCAGTGCATGAGAAACAGAGATAAGATGAGAAAGAGTCATAAATATCTCTCTCAAACTCTTTATTCTGGGCATTGTTGCTTGAATGCAAATGAGGAGAAAAAAGCTGACCAATAGTAGAAGGTGGGGGCGTGGCCAAACGCTCCGGTCTCCGCTGTCAGCCCACATCTGATCCATTTCCTTGTTTTTGCACGGGGGAGAGAGTTGAAGCGTTCCATTGAAAAATAAACACATTTCCACATAAAATAAAATCAAACCACTGCTGTTCAAAGGTCCAGAGGCTCAGATAAAGGACTTCTGAGCCTAGAAACACTCGGACTCAGTGAGCTTCATTTGACTGGAGCCAAGCACTATGGGTGACGTCACAGTCACTTAATCCACTTCTTACAGTCTATGGCTGCGATGCGTTCAGGTGCACTAAGAAACTTTTGTGGTTGAAGGAGACGCCTTAAAGTCAGATCTGTGGAGAGGTGACCCCACTCAAAGGACGATGTTTTATAGGCAGTAAAAATATCTGCAATTGAATAAATGCTATATAGATATATTTAAAGGTCCCATGACATGGTACTTCTTGATGCTTTTATATGGCTCCTTAATGGTTCCCTAATACTGTAAATGAATCCTTCTTCAAAATCAACATTCATTGCATGATATGACTCTGACAGTCTTCATGAGGTTAGATATGTGTCTAAAATGCTTTATTCTGGGTGTTGCTGCTTCAGTGCAAATGAGAAGGACAGAGAGATTGGCTGAGGAGCGGGGGGGGGGGGGGGGGGGGGCGGGTTTCCCCCGCAGCTCGGCTCCCTGTCTGCTCTCTTCCGTGTTTTACGCACGAAGACAGATGAGAGACTTTGCAATGAAAAAAAGCATATTTACACAGAAAATAAAATAAAACCACTGGTATTTCAGAGGTCCAGAGGGTCGGGTAAGGGACTTGCAAGCCTAGAAACACTCGGAGGTGCCTCCAGGCAAATAAAAAAACGCATTTCGCATTGCGTAGCGCATTCACAGTCCAAACTCTATGGGCGGGGAAATATACAGGGACGCTGAGCGGAGACAAAGGGAGGGGCTGGAGTTGCATTTGCCGATCTGACGTCAACAAGGTGCCTTGTCCGAACTCGCCCCTTTGAGCACTGTTTTTTTGTAACGCAGAAAAGGACCGCAAATGCTCAGTTTAGACATTTCGCAACTTTTAGCCATGGGGGGGGGGCTAAACAGGGTAGGGGAGCTCACAGTAACGTTCAAAAACCTCAGAAAGTGAAAATTTCATGCCATGGGACCACAATATTGTGGAATATTTGCAGCTAAGTAAAAACTTCTCCAACAGTTCATGAAACAGAAACAGTTCATCATTATATAAGATTTAAGTTATGGGTGAACCTTCTCCAGATCTAGATTCACTAAATTCGGATACCTATTATAAGATTATAATTTTAAATACACTTTATTATGGCACTGTCAATAGAGCATACAGCAATTCACTATTTCAATTGATTTGCTTATTCTTAATGCATAAAAAGGCCCTTTTTTTCTGCTGCACTTCATGTTTCACAGTGCCATGTGTAAGCGCAGATCCAAGGTCAGTTCAGTGGCTGGGCAGATGTAGGACATGAGTGAGTGATGGCACGTAATCGCTGCTCTTGGTTTTCATAATGGACCACTCATCAGAGGTAATTTGCTAAAACTAATCTTCTCATTTATTTCAGCAAAGAAAGAAAAAAAAGCGCTGACCAATTCTCACTGATGAATCGAGCTATTATGGAGCTAATGTAAACGAGGAGGTCAAGCCAAAGATGTGGCTAAAGGATATGCCCCTCCCACCCTGAAGGAGGATCAACGCTTAATCCACAACATTACACTGTCATTTATAATAAAGGGATTTTAATAATGTGATTAATAGAAACAAAAGGGGAGACTTGAAGTAGAATATGAGACTTTATGACTGTATTACTACTACTACGTCAACACCAACAGACATACTTCAGACAATTTTAGCAAAAATCCAAACTACTTTGTTTGCGAAAAACATGCAGAGGGTAAGCGCTTTGTGCCTCTCTGGACAGGGAAGATGTCTGTGCTTTTCTCTCAAGTGGCGCTTAGACCAATCAGATTCAAATAATCACCATGATGTATCGCATTTTCCGATTTCTTTCAGTACTGTGTCATCAGTACACAAAATTCCATCCAACACACAAAGAACATGATTTTCTAACAGTTTAAACATTAATTTAGGAAAATAAAAGTGCTGAGATGTATTTTTATTTGACAAATAACTACTCTGAAGCCTGTCTACATCTGCTGCTCATGTCTAACTAGGAAGTAAAATTATAAAGTAAATTAAAAAATTTGGCAAACTAGAAAAAAACATAATACATATCTTGAGTGTAATGGGTCGTCCAACCTGTCATATCCACTTTAACTACTGGCCTTGTGATTTTTGACACAAGTTGAAATCTGCCCTGTATCCTCCAACATTATGTTTATTGTGTACACTGTGTGATCTACACATATCATGATTTATTAAGTTTACAAACTGAAACACCCGCAGAGGAGTGAACTTTCTCTCTGGTTTGTGGATAGTTCAGAGAGGTGCTGAGACATTTGAATTCTCACACTGACTCATTCAGTTCAAAGACAGTGAATGTGCAGTGCTTCTATATATTCAGCACAGCAACAAAAGCCTCATTGAAACAGATACATTCTGTGTCCAGGAGGAATTCATAGCTCAAATTACTGAAAGAGTGAAAGCATAGTCTATTATTTTCAGCTGAAGAGGTTAAAGGTGCACTGTATAACTTTTCAAAGTTCATAGTTCAAAGTCAGCTTTATTGTCAAAAACCATATGTACAGGTTGCACACACAGGATTTGAAATTGCGGCGCTCCCTAGGCCCACAGTGAACATAACACATCTGATAAACAAGACAATAAACACCATGACTAAAACATCACATACTCGTAGCAAAAGAACATAAGGCTTGTATATATTACAAATAGGTAAATAAATAAAACATACAATGTGTAGCATAATAAAGCTCAAATGGTGTCATTTAAAGGCAAATTAACGTTTTTTTACAATCTGAGCCTTCTTTCGGCAATAAAACAAGTAGTTTTACTCACCCATAGCATTTTTCTGTCAATTGGAGCAGTATCGCAGAACTTATGTTGAGCCGTTCTGTTCTAGTAATGATCCCGTATCCGTTAACATGGTGCTGTATCATTTGCTCGGGGCATTACTTTGCGGTGTCCAAATAACACAAACTTTAGCACTTTTCAAATCATAGAAGCCCGATGTCTTAATGAAAGATTTCGTTTGAAGCAAAAGTGGCCTGTAATCCGAGATTTAGCCATAGTTTCGAGTAGATGAGGACACCAGTGCGCATGCGCGGACTGTGCTATCAGCTCCCGGGACCCAAACATGAAACGCAAAGCTGAAAACTATGGCTAAATCTCAGATTACAGGCCACTTTTGCTTCAAACGAAATCTTTCATTAAGACATCGGGCTTCTATGATTTGAAAAGTGCTAAAGTTTGTGTTATTTGGAGACCGCAAAGTAATGGATGAAAGTGGAGTGTGTGTGAGTGTTGGAGGTGGTCAAATGGGCTGATGGCGCAGATTGGCAGCCTCGCTTTCCGTCAGTCTGCCCCAGGGCAGCTGTGGCTACAGAAAGTAGCTTACCACCACTAAGTGTGGAGTGAATGAACAATGAACTGTAAAGCGCTTTGGGTGTCATGAAAGGCGCTATATAAATGCAATTAATTATTATTATTATTATTAATGCCCCGAATACAAATGCTAACGGATACGCTACAACATAACTTTCTTCAAACAGCTCCAAATGACACGAACGTGATATGGGTGAGTCAAACGACTTGTTTTATTACCGAAAGAAGGCTCAGATTGTAAAATAACGTTACTTTTCCTTTAAGCAGCAGTGCCGTTGGGGGAGGGAGCAGGGAGAGAGAAGGGTCCACCTTATACCTGCTCATGGAAATGTCACTGCTTTGTCACGAAAGTTCCACAGTATGGCATTGTACATTCATGTATCTAGATGTGTTTTTAACTGCATGTTTACCATTTAAATATGCTGTGAAAAATATGCATTCATAATGTCACTTCAAAGATTTGACCTTTAACCTGACCTGCTTGTCTCCATGGAGATAGATATATTTAATACCATAGGCAAGCCAATAACATCTCATGGAGAGAAGCAACTGAAAAACGTTTAACCAGAAAAGTTATGTAGTGTATCTTTAAAGGTCCCATATTAACTCTTATGAGCTTTAAGCCATGTTAAAATGATTTTACCCCATCAAATATACAGTTTGTGTGTTAAACGTGTGTAAATGAAACAAAACACAACTCTGGGTATGTTTTTGATGAGCAAACAACATTATAACATAGGTCAGAAAACTGTGTAATATGGGCCCTTTAAAGAAAATGCACAAAAATATATATTCAGTTTAGAGTTGCGCATTTTAGAGTGGAATCTGTCAGGGAGGGTAGCAATAGCAATGGTTTTGTCTGAAATGTCCATCAAAATTCAGTACACACCCACGCAATTTTCAGACAATGGCAGAAACTAGAAACATCTGTGCTTTGGTTTAAATGCGAGCAACTTGTTAAATTGCTTGTAGATGTGATGCAGCCCATCACAAATCTCTATTTGTTTGGTCGACCAGATTTCTTTCCTGAAGTTGTTTACAATTTTTGCTACAAATTTTCAAAAAGCAATTTTTTGTCAGATTGTGGTACAACTTTATCACTTGTAGACTCATTCACAGTGGGAAAAATAAGTGAGCAAATGTGAGGAAATGATAGAAAGAAAAAACAAAGAAAGAAAAAAAGATAGAAAGAACAAAAGAGAGAAAGAAATGCATTCTTACAGTGACCTAGCTTGCATCTCCACAAAACTGACTCTTATTTGTCCAGGAGGAGGGCCTTCTCCTACTTGTTTCCATGGAAATTTTGTTCCTTTTGCTATAATCTTCTACACTATTTTCATAAAACATATCTCCATGCAGAATGTTCCGAAGTATGGTTTTAACTTTTTCCATGGCCATCTCTTAAAGCTCTTAAAGCTCTATGTAACTTTACTGGTAGAGGGCTCACCATTTGCTACTTTCCATGGAGATGTTGTTTTGCCTGCAATGTTCCAAACTATGGCATTACAGAGATGCCACCAGGCCATTTACAGGTGAGATCTGTGAAGCAGTGACCCCATTCACTATAAGAATGCATGTATTTTTGAGCAATGAAATCACCCATAATTGCAAAAATGCATCTTATATCAGTTTAATACCATATTGTGGAACATTATACACAAAGCAATATCATCTCCATGATGGCAGACCCCCAACCTGAACTTACACAATGCGCCTTTAAAGGGACAGTGTGTAAGATCTTTACCCGTTAATTACTGAAATTGAAGATACCCATTCAAAAATACATTGTTTTCCAAGCCTTTTCACTTCCATCATGAAATCAAAGTATTCTTTTGGACTTAGATTTAAAAAAGGGGGATCTTCCCCATGCAGAGGCAGCCATTTTGAATACGAGAGCCGCAGAAGGACATTTGGGCTCCGCCTTCGCCATCGGCAAGGCTCGTGGTTTTGGGTGTTCACGCGTTTTGGGTAAACAACACAAGCATGCTGCCGGATCAGACTCGTAATGGATCTAACACGTGTTTTGGACTAAATTGTTTTACTGGATTTTATTCGCTGGATCCTTACGGACAAATTGAGAGCAAGTTTATGGTGAAATACAGAGTTTGACCTGTGCAAAGCATTCTAAGGTAAGCTAACCTCGTTTTGTGCTTTTCCGTATAAAAGCCCCATGTGCTCAGGGAGTGATTATTGTGCAGGGAAATGAATTGCATAGTCAAAAAGAGGAGACTGTAAGGTTTCATTTGATGTGTAGAGTGTCATGGTAAATGATCGGGAATGTGTGTTTTCATGAGAAAAGAAAAAAAAAAAAAAACAGGACCGCGTTTTATTTATACAGTAGCGGCGCGCGGCTCGTGCGCGCCCCCGGGTGACCCTCGAGGTCTGCCGTAGTTAAAACAGAAAGTGCAATAGCACCATCCACCTATGCGCCACGAATCCCACACACTGGGGCTTTAAGGCTAATTAAAGTAAAGTTATAATAAAGTGTTTCCCTAAACTTTTCTCCACAGGTATTCTGACTAAAATACCTGTGCACAAAAATAAATCATACAAACCTGACACCACAAAGTCTTACAATCTGAACTTTTTGGAGTCTTTTTTCAAGCTCATATCTCTCAATGAAGTGTATGGATATTATTTTGTGAGGGAGCAGAGAGCAGAGTCAGTAACAGCAGGTGCTTCTTGTTCTGTGATCAGATTGAGGTGGCTGCTGTCATGATTTATTGGCTGATAATACGCGCTGGCTGTACATTGCCTTGTGACTAATGGCTCACCTCCTATCACAGTCCATGACCAGGGTTATTTATTATGTGGAATAATCTCCCGTTTATGCATAATTGGACCTAGAGCCAAACACTGGAGGCTACTGAGGATGTGACATAACACAAGGCCTTGCCTCTGATGGACTGGGAATCTGAGCAGCTGCTGTTTGTTTTAAAAAATATTGGAGAAAAACAGTTGAGATGTAAATACATCATGGATATATTCTGTTGTAGTGAAATAGGTTTAAAGTATTTTACATACTGCATATACATATTGTGTTTGCTAAAGGAGGCCTAATTCATTATTTTTAAATGAAAATAAGTTTAGTGATCTTAAGGACTTCAGCTGAAACTAAACTTGGACTAGAAAACAAGCAGCATTGGGCCTGGTTAGTCCTGATGGGACAATGCTGAGAATAGCAGGTGCTGCACAGGTACACTGGTGTATGAAGGAGACTGTTTGTGAGAGTGACTTTGAGACAGATGGACATTAGCCCATGGCTATGATCTGGCATTTTTACAGCATTTATATAGTGTATGTTCATTAATATGCACTGTCCCGGGCAAATGAACAAAGAAACACTACTTGTGTTGGTGTGGCCCAGAGTAGTGAATTACATATACAACAGGATATAGATGTAAGGAAGCTTTTACTGGTGTAAATTAAATTTTATATACAATAGTTGATTTATGCCCACATTGTAAATTGTAAAAAAAAATTGCCTCTCTACCCTGAAGGCATCCAATGTCACTATGTCAATCACTATTTAATACAATGATTAAATCTCCTTACGACCTCTTGTATATAGTCGAGATATATTTACTATATTTCTACGATTTTTTTTTTTTTTTTGGTACATATATGATACTTATCCCTTATGTCTAAATCTAAAATCAGTGTCAAGAAGATCTGTGTTATCAAATGAGCAACTGTCACCCCCGTAACATCATGTGAGCATATTATCCAAGGTACAATTAAGATGTCACACTCAAAAAAAATACAGTACTTCATCTGCGGTTACTGTCTGTACACTGTAAGAGACGTATAAGTCAACAATACTTGCTTCTCTTATAACTGAAAGTGTTCTCTTATGTGAAGTGTACTTAAAAGAAAAATGGTAATTTATACATTTTGAAATCCTTACACAAATAGAACAGGTGATATTTTTAATCCTGATATGAAACTCAGTCGTTTGTAATAATTTTCCATAAGCCCTGGGCCCTCTTAAAACTGCATTACTGGTGTACAGAGTAAGCCTGGTCTTATCCAACCTAAAGCCGGTGAGCGGGTGCAGATAAGAGGAGAAATAGAGTGTTGGAGCCATATGCGTCACAGGAAATAGGCTATAGCCCTTTACGCATCAAGAACCAGGCCTTATATATCATCTGTAAGTGACTATGTGTTCTGACTGTGTTCGACTCAAAACAAGCTACAAAGGTACCAATGAAAGTGAAATGGCGGCAGATGATTTTGAATGAAATGGGTATCTTATGTCTTACCCAAGCTATTTTAGTTATTCTTCACGTTGCCACAATAGGTTACAACACAATAGCAAGTAAAGTAGCTAAATAAACAACTGTCTGAGAACTACTTATCTAAGGGTGCATTCACACTAGGACTAAGCACAATTGCAGTGGGTTCTATGGCCCAAACTCACAACTGCATCACCTGAGCCACGGCCCAATGACGTCATCATGCAGCACTGTTTGTTTGCATATCGTGCAGCAGGGCTATCACTTTAGAGATGAAAATAAGTCCAGTAACATGGAATATCTATCAAAAGTGTGACAGATGTGAGTTCTGCTGTGAGATTATGGATATAATAACAGTGCAGAGGAGTGAGGACAGCCGGAGGAGAGAGGCTGCAAAACTTTTGTCACTGTCCACAGACCTTATTGAAAATAAGCGCGGATTCACCGTGTGTTTATTCGTATGAGTAACATCATCGCAGCGTACAGGGCTGTATAGTAAAATCTTGTGCTTGCGTGTACTTGAGCAATCGTGCCATGCTTTGACCCATCACCTCCTAGTGTGTTTTAGTTTTTCTTTTTCTTCAAGTGATGCAGAAAAGAGGGAGCCACTGTCTGTGTGAATGTCCATGTATGTTAGCTCCCAACTGGGCCATAAACAAAGACAGACAACAAGTCAACAACAAAACCATCAAACTCCGGGAGAAAACACAACAAACCAATAGAGCACAGCAGGATCACAAAAACACAGTCACATTACCATACGTTAGAGGAATAACTGAACCCATCCAAGGAGCCATGAAAAAACAAAACATAACCACTGCACTCAAGCCATACACAAAACTCCGCCAACAGCTAGTACACCCCATAGAACATTCCACAAGAACAAAAATGCGACGCCATCTACGAAATCCAATGAAAATCATGCAATAAGTCGTACATAGGGGAAACGGGCCAGGCATTTCAATGCAAAAAAAGGAACACCAAAAGGAATGTGAAAAAGAAACATCAGGGAGACTCACCAGAACACAAAAAGACAAAGCATTGCAGGAAAACCTAAAATTTGCCATATCAGACCAGTGTAAAAGGAATAACCCCATAATGGATGAGTCATTGGATCGGAAAACAACAAGTTCAAATGCTGGATCAGGGAGGCCACTGAAATCAGGAAACTAGGCATGGACAGCATTAACCGGATGACGAAGCGTTACTCCTTTCACACACCTGTGAAAGGTTGTGCTCTTTGGAGGCACCCTCCTCCAAAGAGCACGGGGCAACGGGAGTCTGATTGACCTGGCAGGTCGCTCAGACTGACCACGCATACAGGAAGTACCAACACCTGATATACGACACATCACAACCAGCACCGGTGACAGTTCTGAAAATGCTTGCAGCTAGCAGCTAAAACATGTCAACAAGGTAAATACACGTTACTGTATTGTCTTTAAAAAAGGACCCAAACATGCTGTGCCTGGGCATGGTTTGTGCGCGCTCACACTGGACAGATGTACCAAAGCATTAGGGTCTATCCGTGATTGGACATGGTTTGATTGGGCTAGTGTGAGTGCACCCTAAGATGTACTTCATATAGTTCCTAATTTCACAACTGGCCATGAGCTGTGGGCTACGAAGAAAAGTGCAGCCTACTAAGAGGAGCTCGAAATAAAGTCTTTGCTCCTCCACTTTGAGAGGAGCCAGCCTTGGCATCTGTTTTATTTATCTATGGAATTTCAATCAAAGATCATGTAAGACCTAAGACACACTAGAAGAACTCTTGCTTTTGGCTAGCCTATCAAAGCCTCATGATTCCAACATATGATCAGAGGAAGTGTCTTGGGTGTGGGAAGTCTTGCTGTGTCCACAGCATGATCCCTGTTCAGTTTCAAGGTAGATGAATGATCTTGACCAAGTTTCAAGATTCAACATCAAACTGGATATATTCAGTACATGGACATAACTAACCCGCAAGCTGCAGTGTTCGAAATAGGAAGTAAGCATGGGGGCACTTCTGGGCTTCATCGACTCCAATTAACTTTGACTCCAATTAACATTGAAAAATTGTCACCCCACTCTCTTAATTGCTACAGTGAGCCTCGTCATTTTGGTCTTAAAATGTCTGTATTAACATGCTCTACGTGATCCTGGTGTTTTTATTTTGCTATTTTGTCTATAAATAAATTCCTATTCCTGTTATGGAACTCAGGTCCAACTTCGCTCACATAGCTGCTAGCCTAGTGAACTTCATTTGACTGGAGCCAAATGCTATGGCCAGCAGTAGCTCAGTTGGTAGAGTGTTTGTCCACTGATCCGAAGGTTGACATATAAAAAGAACATCACTGGTTGAGCGGTCAGATCCACTGACCCACAGGTTGGCGGTGCGATTCTAGCTCCCACAGATTAATGCTACCATTGTGTCCTTGGGCAACCCACCTCGCCCCCAGTGTCTGTGTACACTGGTGTGTGAATGGGTGAGTGGTTCCTTGGTGTAAAGCGCTCTGAGTGCCTTGAAGGTGGAAAAGCGCTATATAAATGTGATCATTTACCGTCACACTTCTTTAGAGCCTATGGATTCAAGATATTAGTGCAGTTCATACAGTGCATATGCAGAATGTATACACTATAGGAAGAAACTTATAGCACGTAAACACAACAGCATAACAACCTAATGTTTCCTGTACTGATTTGCATTCTCATGGAAAAGCAGTTTCTCACTCAGCATGGATTAAAAGTGATACAGTCACTTCCTGCTTGGGCCAGTACCTTCACTGAGATTCTCCACGCACACTTCACAGACATAAGCACAGTCACAATCAGAGCAGCCCCATCACTGACCTGAATAAACCCACACCACAAAGATCCACTTCCACTGTTCAAACGCTCCTATTGATCCTGACAAACAAGCCCTACTGCTGCAGTCATTCAGTGTGTGCCTCTTGTTCTAGTTCAATGCAGATACTCTGGAGTTTACCTTCAATGAGCACTGCCATAACAGCTCACTAAGTGTTTGCTCAAACGCAAGCCATGAACAAGGGAAGAAGAGGGAGGGGGAGGAGAGAGGAGGAGAGGGAGGGGAAAGAGGAGGAGGGAGGGAGAAGGGGAGAAGGGGAGAGAGGGAGGGGGAAAGAGAAAGAGGAGGAGAGAAGGAGGAGGGGAGAGAGGGAGGAGGGAATAAGAGAGGGAGAAGGAGAGAGTTGGAGAGGGGGGTAAGAGAGGGAGGAGGAGAGAGGGAGGAGGGAATAAGAGAGGGAGGAGGAGAGAGTTGGAAAGAGAGGGAGGAGGAGAGAGGTAGGACGGGGGAATGAGAGAGGGAGCAGGAGAGAGGGAGAAGAGGAGGGAGTGGAGGATATAGCTAGGAGGGGGATAAGAGAAGGAGCAGGGGAGGAGGAGATAGGGTGAAGGGAAGGAGAGTCTAGAGAAAAGGGGAAGGAGTGGAGAAGAGGACAGGAGGGAGCATGATGAATTACCTGTGAGGCCAATGTGAAGCTGACAGTATTACATCCTTGGGTTGTTCTTATGCACCTCAAGTCCTGCCCTGAGTGTTATTGTTGCTTGTGTACATTGAACACAAGGCCAGACAATTCTGTTTGTTTGCTTGTTTGTTTGTTTGTTTTTTGCTTCTTTATTTAGCATACCGAACAGGTATGAATAGGTTTTGAAATTTGAATTTGTGCACAAACAGATGGAGTACTTGCGCCCTCTTTTGGCTTGTATAACATTTTCATATGGGAGCTGATTGCACTTTTCCATATTCACATTTAACCATGCAACACTGAAAATACATGTTAATAATAAATATATTAATTACATAATCTTTTCTATGAAATTGTTTTATGATGACCCAAAGCAACTTAGACTTAACACTTTATTGTCCTGTAAGAAAATACGTTCCTGTTTTTCCCAGTTCCTCAATGCCACTAGGCTTCACTCCGCACAGAAAAGCCTGGGCAACCAGGGAGTCAAATCTGGAACCTTCTTATTGTGAGGTGAGAGTGCTAGCCATTAAGTGACCATGCTCAACATATTCTAAATTAAAATAGTATTTAAATTTATTTAGGGTTAATATTTGCTTTTTTCTGAATGCCAAAGGTGTGCTGATGTAGTAAGACTGAAAAGGGCATAGCCAGGACCTTTTAAGCTATCATTTATGAAGTTATATTTTTTAAGGAATAGACGGCAGGTATAACCCTCGTTCTCCCCTCCCCTAACTTCACTTGCCCTTTGTTCATGCTCACCTATGGTCTCCTTCTGTCAGGCTAAAGCAGGCACATCAGACAAATGTAACAGATATAGCATCTAGTGTGAGAATACAACAGGGTGGGGTCTAGATACAGGTAGTAGCTTTAAGAACCAAACCAAACTGTAACAAAACTAAAACTAAGCATCAGTGTTTAGATCCTTAAACTCCCTTCGTCTCTAAATGTTTACTCAGACATGCAGAGGAAATAAGTACAGGGAGAGGGGTGCAGGAGCGACGGAGGGAGAGGCACAGAATGATAAATCACCAGTGAGCTCTATGAGAAGCTGACAGTGTTACATCCTTGGACTGTTCCTCGGTAGGCAAGGTTAGGTGCAGTATTGGTGGTCCCGCTCCCCCCTGAGCTGGCAGGAAAGGCAAAATTAGGCAATTACAGGCAAATAAATCTTGTATCCCTTGACGGGAGCTCTCAGCGTCTGGGTGTGAAATGTTGTTAGGATTCAGATGGAGTGCATGATGTACTCAGAGCAGAGCCAAGGAAGAGAGGGAGAGAGCGGGGTCCTATTGGTAACACTGAGAGCTGCTAAATACATTATGTGGTACAATAAAATGTGGATAATTAAGACCTGTGAGGCATAAGATGGTTTGACACGTGCAACACATTATTATGTGAATGGGAGCTGCACTTGTGTGGATGTGATGTAGGCTCTCTTTACAAAATGAACACTGAAAAAGCTACAGTATATCTAGCTAAGTTTAAATGACAAGAACATTTTACTTTGAGTATTCGAGTAGATTCAACTTGATAGGTAAAATTATATACCAATGGAATAAGTGTATTTTTCTTAATTCAAGCAACATTCAATTTTATTTCTTATTTTAAGTGGAAAGAGTTGTGTTTTTCTTATCTTAAGTCTAGCAAGATGTATTTTCATATTTTATGTACAAAAAATATAGTTCCATTGGTAGAAAAATGTACTTGTCAAGTGAAATAAGTGAAATTTACTTTAAATCACGATCAAACTTTGTTTGTTCAAGTAATCTTAACTCGGCTAGATTTTAGTTTTTGCAATGAACCCACAAGAGTGTAAAGGAAATTATCATAACGATACAGGATGGCATTATAAAGACTAAAGAGGGGTAGATGTGCATAGGGCAAAACCAGAATCCAAATTGGATGAGGAGATTTCTTGTGCATTTGAAAGACACGTGCTACAAATTATCAGCTAAACCAAAAAAAAAAAAAAAAAACACACACTAAGGACTATGTGGAAATTAGCTCTAGTGCTACACCCTGGCACAATGCATCTCTCCTGTTAAGGTTAATGTATATTGTGCACTGTCACCGTCTCATAAATAAAATAAATAGCTGTGGTTGGATCGTCTGAAGTTTGGGCGGAGGTTTTCCATGCTCTATGGTCCAATTCCAGACCCTCCTAGATTCAAACAATGTAGAAGGGACTGTCAGGCAAGTCCCTGGCTCATGTGCAAAGGGCACTCTTTATGGTCAGTTGTGTGGACATATTGATTGTCCAATAGTCGTTATTTCAGTTGATCAGAGAAGGAGCTGAGTGAAGACAGCTCATGTATCGTCACTGAGATGGTGCTCCAGGTCTGAGAGGCACCATAAAAAATATAGCCTGTCCAGAGCCACTTTCCCCTGATAGAATAATACGGTCACATCTGGAGTTTGCTCTTGCCGACCTGTCACATTGTTGACTGCTTGATTGTTAATATATTTGTTTTTATTGATTATTGATACTTGGTACTGCAGTGGGATCACACTGGGAGTCTTCTACATGTTCTCTATTGGCGGAATGTTCAACAGGTACCAAAAACTGCCAAAAATGTTTAAATAATAATTGAGTGAAAGCTCAAAAAATACAGAGTTAAACAACACATTTTCAGGAGCCTGTGATCAATACAAGCATTCATGGCATTGTTGAACATTAGGTGTTTGATTTTCAGCACCTTCTTTCACTCTCCAAGTCCACAGTGCTGTTTGGAGTGAAGCCTGACATTCCTGTGGAACTACAGAGGAGGATGCGCAGAGGATGCTGCTCTGGAGCAAAAGTGAAACAGCAGAGAAGGAAATTCAAGCTTGCAGTTCCATCAGTTCCGATGGGAAACGTAAGGTCACTGGGAAATAAGATGGACGAACTGTGTGCACTTGTTCGGACCCAGAGGGAGTACACTGTCAGCAGTATCATATGCTTCACGGAGACCTGGCTTCATACAAACTTCCCAGACAACAGTGCATCTGTACCAGGCTTTAAGACTGTGCGTGGCAACAGAGACACTCTACATAGCGCTAAGAAGAAGGGATTTCTGTTTTGGTGAACGAGCGGTGGTGTAATCACCTGTGACGGATACAGCATGTCTGTTCACCGGACACTGAACATTTTGGGAATGCATCCATATTATTTACCAAGGGAATTTAGTTCTGTCCTGTTCATTGGAGTTTACATCCCTACCTCAGCGGATGAAGATGCAGCCTGTGACAGGACACACACTGTGGTTGCTGGGCTGCAGTCAAAACACCCGCAGGCTCTACTACTGATTTATGGTGACTTCAAACATGTTTCCTTTGACAGTGTTTTACCCACACTTCACCAGTATTTGGATTGTAAAACTATGGACAATAGAACTCTGAGGAGGCATACAGTGCCACTGCCCTGCCCACACTGGGACGATCAGACCACAGTCTTGTCATGTTAACGCCTCAGTATGTACCTGCAGTAAAGTGGCAGCCTGTCACCACTAGGACTTTAAGGAAGTTGAGTCAGGAAACCAGCAATGCCCTTCAGGATTGCTTTGAGACCACAGACTGGGATGTGTTTTGCCTGCCACATGGGGACAATATCGACAGCATAACAGATTACATCAACTTCTGTGATACAGCCGTCCCCACATGCACTGTTCGTTGTTACCCCAACAACAAGCTCTGGATCACCAACCAGCTGAAGGATCTACTTAAGAAGAAGTAGGCCTTCAACTCTGATGACAAGGATGAGGTGAAGTAGAGCAACAGCTGAAAATCCAGCTCAGGCAGAGTAGGGAAGCATATGGGAAGAGACTGGAGGCAAAATTCCAGCAAAATAGCACCAGGGACATGTGGAAAGGGATCACAGGCTTCAGCACTTGATCAAATCAGCAAGACAATAGCCCAGACAGGTCAAAACTACCCAAATTGCATTTTATGGCATCCCCATCTCCTCGCGAGGATATTATTTTTCGATTTCTCCAGTGCTTTTAACACAATCCAGCCCTTTCTAAAGAGTGAGAAGCTGTTCAGGATAGGTGTCAGCTCTTCCATTGTCTCCATGGATTAATGACTACCTGTCAGGCAGGCCTCAGTACGTGTGACTGGGGACCACCCTGTCTGACACTGTGGTCAGTAATGTAGGAACCCCCTAGGGCACAGTCCTGTCTCCGTTCCTGTTCACTCTGTACACCTCTGATTTTCAGTACAGCTCCAAGTCCTGCCATCTGCAGAAGTTCTCTGACTCTGTAGTGGTAGGGTGTATCAGGGATGGACAGGAGCTGGAGTACAGGACACTGATTGCATTTGTGGAGTGGTCCCAGGTAAACCATCTGCTCCTCAACGTTGACAAGACCAAGAAACTGGTGACTGACTTCAGGAGGAAGAGGACACCAGTGGAGCTCATTACCATCCAGGGCTATAACGTGGAAATAGTGGACTGCTACAAGTACCATGGCGTCCATGTGAACAACAGGCTGGACTGGAGGGACAACTGTAATGCTGTGTACAAGAAGAGCATGAGCAGACTCTACTTCCTGAGGAAGCTCAGGTCTTTCAATGTGTGCAGTAACTTTCTGGAGATCTTCTACCATTCTGTGGTGACCAGCGCCCTGTACTTCGCTGTGGTCTGCTGGGGGAGCAGCTCCAGTAAAAGGGACAATAGACGGATTGACAAACTGATCCGTAAAGCTGGTCAGCTGTGAGCTGGAGACATTTGTCACAGTGAGAGACAGGAGGACATTGGACAAACTGCTCTCCATCATGGACACACGATTTTTTACTCTGTTATTATATTACATTGTGATTAATGAGCTACTGTGTCCAAATAATTTCCCTTGTGGATCAATAAAGTTTGTCTAAGTCTATGTTTAAAAATGTGAGAGTGACTAATTGAAAAACTGTTGGCTAATGCTATCTCTGCTGTTACTGTGAGAGACCTGTTTAATGGCACAAATTATCTCACCTGTTGTAGTTAAAACCAAGCTCTTTGTGGTCAGATTGTGTTAATTAAGTCTAACTTGAGAAACAGATCTTCTAACAGAGCAGTGCTTTCAGTTAGCTTCACACCTCCAGGGACTGTTGCAAAGTATCATTATCCACATAAAAACAAAAACTGGTATCTTCTCTGAGAGCATACATTAAACAAAAGTATATTTTTTAAAGCTCCAGAAAGTGGTGCCATTATTCAGCTGTAAAGATTTGAAAGGCCATTAAACCATAAGATGAATATGACAAGTTTGTGGTGCCAATTCCTAACAAATAATGATACAGTTTAAAATATGTGCATCATAAATTTTGATATTTCCTTAAAAAAAAAAAAAACAGTAAAGCTTCCACAGAGTTATATAAGCCCTCCATCAGAAATTATGACCATCAAATTCTACATCGTTACAAAGATCAGATTACATTTTACCATAATGTCTGTTCTATACAAGTATGGTCGTGAATCCTTAAGCTACATCGCAAATACCTTGACAATAGTGGAAAAACAAATATCAGTATTCAGCCCGTCGACACCACATGTTTTGTTTCATTTTCTACATCGTCTGAGGGCAGTTCCTGTTTTCCGCTTAATACCGAAGGACATATTCCACCAACATACTCCAAGTTTTGATATTCAGGGCATGAAACCACACCTCCCAAGTTTAGTGTGCGATGAGGTGAGGAGCCAGGAAATAGTCAAAGATACATTTAATGGTAATGGAAACAGGCGTGTAGTCAGTATGCATGAGAATGAGACCGGAGCGGGGGAGACTATGCACAGTGTAGTTTATAATGTTTATAGGCCATAAACAGGCTGCCCTTGGCTCTTCCCAAAGCAGACGGAGCGCGGAGCCTTTAGTGCAGTCATAAACCACACTCATCGTCTGAGCTGTGGCCATAGCTGCTCCTCTGATCCAACACTGAGAAACACAAACGCCATCACACTTTATGCATACGGCAGTTTGAGTAGCAGCACAGTGTTTGGTGGTTTTTGGTATTGTCTTGTCGGGTTTTTGTCCTAATTTTGATAAATGCGTGTAGAAGTATGTAGTACTTGTTACAAACCAGTTACAGCCTATAGTGTAGAGCAGGCCTGAGCAAACGCCATAACAGCCTGAGATGAATTCATTTATGGGGCAATAACTAAGTCAATTTGTGGTTTTAAAGCAAAAAAAAAGGGCTGAAGCACTCTAGGTATTTACAAAAAATGTTAAAAGCCTTTATTATGTCATGGCAAAAGTCTGAGCCTTCATGAGGGCATTATCCATCACATGACTGAATCAAAGAGTAACACTGAACAAGATCATAGTAACATCATCAAAATCATCTGTAAATACTTTAAATTAACAAATTCATGATGTAAATTCATACTATATTATACTTGTATATGCTTATACTTGGCTGCAGGTATATGTGATGTTTTAGTCATTGTGTTTATTGTCTTGTTTATCAGATGTTTTATGTTCACTGTGGGCCGAGGGGACACTGCTATTTTAAATCCTGCGTGTGCAACCTGTACATATGTTTTTTGTTAATAAAGCTGACTTTGAACTTTGAATTCATACAACCACAAAGAATAAAACAGTTAAAAATGAGTAAGATCTAAATAATCATTTAAACCAGGGAATTTTGTTGTTTTCAGGGTTTAAATTCAGAAGGATTCTTCCTCTAAGAGCAATTTAAGTCTATCTATACCTCTTATAGACATTTAAATGTAGTTGTAGTTTACTTAAATATCATATTATTACTTTGAATGATTACACTGGTCTAGAAGCAAAATGCTTCCGGAACAAAAGTAGTGAAATTTTTCTTGGTTTAGGTCACTAATAAAGAAAAAGTAAGTCAGAAGTGCTGATTGGCTATAGTTTCCAAGATATAGTATTGGGTCAAAATAGGAAATTTATGCAAAATAAGGCAAAAACGGTAGTTTATCAGAAGGTACAGTGTGTCTACAAGCAACCAGTTCTATCTGAAAGCCTGTCTGCACATTCCAATACATTCATTTTAATATGTCTAGAGTTTTAACATCAAATATTTTTGGATTTCACATAAGAGAGATGCCTCGAAATTGTGTGCACCTGATGTCTTAAGATATTTCTTGTTTATTTCTTGATGGATAAAGAAGTGCAAATTAAATATTTTCAAAATATAAATATTATTTTTAAGCAAAAATGCCTAAATCTATTGTGTAAACAGATGCGATTTTGAAGTACAATATCATTAAATATCTCGAATACATTAGCTAATCAGCACAGTTATCAATTGATTTTCAGTTCATCTTATCAATATAAATGAGATTTTGCCACTTTTATCTCGGAAGCAGATCGAGTCCAAAAATTTGTAGACCAGTGTAATAAATATATGTGTACAAGTAAAAAAAATAGAAATGAAGTAATACAATGTTGATGTTATTGTTATTATGTTATTATTATGAGGTTGTTGTTATTATTATGCATGAATTGTGCTGCCTTAAGATAAGATAAGATAAGACTTTATTGATCTCACACAGGAGAAATTTACTTGCCACAGTAGCTCCAGGCAGGGACAGTTTGAACAAGAAAGAAAAATTGCATGCAGGCAAGAATGAGATAAAAATAAGTAATAATACAAATAAGTAATAATAACAATAATAATAAAAACAGTAACTAGGAGAGTATGGAGAAAAAAAGATATTGCACGTTTGGAATATATAGTGGAGTTATACAGTCTGATGAAATAAGTATTAATGATAAAAACAGTAACTAGGAGAGTATGGAAAAAGGATATTGCATGTTTGGACTATATAGTAAATATAATAATCAAGCATTTTGCAAGACCTGATATGGTGTATGATTTGACAGGTTAATTAGGACCCCGACCTGTCACTGGTTTCCATGTTCTTGTTTATAACCCTGCTCTAAAACCTTTGATCTTCCCTCCGAGAGCCAACAGACTTCAAAGGGGGCACATAAGGAACCATCGGAGGCATTTAGAGCTAATTTTCCACACATTATTTCTGTCTCTGTCTCCCCGGCAGCCAATCACAAAACATGACAACCACAAAACTAACGTGATTACAGTTTAGGCTGACTTTCTCACCTCCACCTCCATTCCAAATGTCACCATATAATTGACACCTACAGGTAAAGTGCTGTATAATTATGCTGTTATGAAATCGCTTGTTAAAATCTCCAGCATCACATCTCCCTCAGTTATACAAATCTCAAGTAATTACACTGCTCAGTACCAAAGAATATGAACCATTTGTCCCTGTGCAAAAATCACAACATCTTCGCTCCATCTTAAAACCTCAGATTAAAGGTGCACTGCGTAACCTCTCTAGTGGAGAGTCCGTCATCTGCTTCTCTCCATGCAAATGTTATTGCTTTGTCTAGAATGTTCAACAGTATAGATTAAACTATCTATCATGAGGGAGACAAGTAGGTTACAGCGCTACGCTACATTACAATTCAGATCTGTGGAGAGTCGCCCCTATTCTCAGAAGGAATTAATGTAAACACACCCATAATGAATAAATGCTCGATGGATATTTTTAATGTCATACCATGGAACTTTCCAGGCAAAGCAATTACATCTCCACGGAGACAAGCAGGTGCCAGACCCTCTACCAGAAATGTTGCACAGTGCACCTTTAATATGAGGTTTTAAGATGGAATGGAGATGTTGTGATGCATACAAGTTTGTGTTATTAGGTCATTTCATTAAAGTGAGCAGGTCCCGCTAGAAAAGACAGAGTGATTTGTTAAATTACTTACAAATTAGGCTTGTAGAAACACTTGGGAAAATGTTTTGACAGAGCATTGTGAGGTTACTTAGAGGAAAGAAGTGCAAAGACATGGTAAAAAGAAAAAGAAACAAGTTTTATAACAACATAGCAGTAATCACACACACCACACCACATCAAACTGACTAAACTGAGACTAAAACCAGACCATAACCTGGCCCAGGGCTAAGCCAGGATTAAACCAGGATTAAGCCAAGACTAAACCAGGATCAGGACAGGAGTTCATGGGTGTTCCTGGGGAGTTCCTGGGTGTTCCTGGGGAGTTCCTGGGGAGTTCCTGGGTGTGCATATCTCTGAGGACCTCTCCTGGTCAAAGAACACTGCATCACTGGCCAGTAAAGCCCAACAGTGACTCGACTTCCTCCGCAAGCTGAAGAGAGCCAGAGCCCCAGCTCCCATCATGAGCACCTTCTACAGAGGCACCATAGAGAGCATCCTCACCAGCTGCATCCCTGTGTGGTGTGGCAGCTGCACCGTGTGCATATGGCTTTTGACAATAAAGCTGACTTTGAACTTTGAAGGACTAAACCAGGACTAGAAAAAGATTAAATCAGAACTAGACCAGGACTAAACCAGGACTAGAACAAGACTAAATCAGAACTAGACCAGGACTAAACCAGAACTAGACCAGGACTAAACCAGTACTAGAACAGGACTAAACCAGTACTAGAACAGGACTAAACCAGAACTAGACCAGGACTAAACCAGAACTAGACCAGGACTAAACCAGAACTAGAACAGGAATAAACCTGGACTAGAATAGGACTAAACCAGAACTAGACCAGGACTAAACTAAACCAGGACTAGACCAGGACTAAGCCAGTACTAGAACAGGAATAAACCAGAACTAGACCAGGACTAAACTAAACCAGGACTAGACCAGGACTAAGCCAGTACTAGAACAGGACTAAACTAAACCAGGACTAGACCAGGACTAAACCAGTACTAGAACACGACTAAACCTGGACTAGAACACGACTAAACTAAACCAAGACTAGATCAGGTCTAAACCAGGAGTAGAACAGGACTAAACCAGAACTAGAACAGGACTAAACCAGGACTAAACCAGAACTAAACCAGGACTAGAAAAGGACTAAACCAAGAACAGGACCGAAGCAAGTCTACAGGACTAAATGTGAACACACCGTAAATGATCAAAACCTTTATAATTAGTAGATGAGTCAACTATTATTTAACAGCTGCTTTAGTCAGGATTAGTTTTGATTAATTTTTGATTAACTTAACTATTTCTGATTAGCTCTGGAAATCGTTTGTCCCACATGCCATAAATCTGTACAACGTATCCCTGTAGCTGATGAATATAAGAGGATGTAACTCGTTCTAATTGTTGAAGCCATGAGTCCATTCTGATCACTATGGCTTAAAAAATAGAAACGCAACCAATGTCTTTCTTTACTCATGTATTTTTTATTTCCTCAAAATAAAATCCTCCAAAATCCAAAATCAGACGAACATCAATCTCTCATTCAGAGAGCTTCGGTTGACTGGACTCACTCAGACTGCCTGGTGCCATTTGGTTTCATTAGAGCAGATTTCAGACTGATCTCATATACTGTGTTTTATCAAAGTCCTAAGACAAAAACCTCTGCCTCTCTTTTCCTGATCTGAACACTAATTTTAAAGATGCACTGTGTAACTTTTCTAATGGAGGGGCTGTCACATGCTTTTCTCCATGAAGATGTTATTGCTTTGTGTGGGATGTTTCACAATATGGTATCAAAACCTTTCTATCTTTTTTTTAATCTTTTATTGACCAAACCAGACAAAGTTAAAAGTCAGATCTGTAGAAAGGCAAGTCAGTGAGAATGCATGTTTTTCTAGGTATCTTTGAGCTATAAAACCATTTGTAATTGAACACGTATAATGCAGAACTGTTTAATGTCATGCTGTGCAAGCAGTGCAATGACATATCCATAGAAACAAGCAGGTGACACACCCACAATCAAAAAGTTACATAGTGCACCTTTAAGAATGGACCCTCGCTCATCAGTCCGCCCACACCTCGATGTGATGGGGCATTCACTTCCTGTCCCGAGCACAGGTTTGGTCTGGTGCCATTAGCGGCAGTCTGTGGAGTCTTCTGAGGCTGAATGGGGGCTTTGTAGACTGGCCCTGCTCTTTGATGTTGTCTTTTCGCGCTCGCTCCTACTGCTGCTGCCATTACGATCAATACAAGCCTCATAACAGCCCGAACACATTCAACTAAAGAGAATCAAGGCAAACTAACCACTACGAAATTAAATCTGTGTAAACTGACTCAAACTCTTGATACACTTGACTTGATTTGGCACACATTTTACAGATATTATAGATGCTACAGTTTTCTTTCCATTTCCACAGTAAATCCTTAAAAGGTGTGCTGAGTAACTGTTGGAGAGGCAAAAGGAGACATTCAATTTGTCAGCTGGACACAAGTTTATACGGTCGAAGCTGCTTCCTCAGTTCTTGTCTGCTGGAGGGTCCGTCACTTGCTTGTCTCCAAACAGATATGCCTAGAATGTTCCACAGTATGGCCATAAACTTAACAATCTCTATGGAGACTTATAGGTCAAATTACAGGTTAGATTTGTGGAGCGGCGACCCCACTTACAATAAAGAAAAAAATAAATAGAAATGCATGTCATTTATTTTTTTAGGAATGCATGTTTGTTAAGGTACTTTTGAGCAAAGAAAACACATGTAATTAAATAAATGCAAGACAGAATAGTTTAATGCCATACATTGGAACATTACAGACAAAGCAACAGCAGTTCCAGAAACAGAACCCTAAACCTGAAAATTACTTGGTGGAGCTTTAAATCCTCATTTAATTGATCTTTTCTAATATGTGTTTTTTTAATGCTGAAAACTGTACTCTTCATTTTTCATTTAAAAATTAAACCTTGATGATCAAATGATCAAAACATTGCACTGTGTGCTTTAGTTGGTTTTCAAACGTAAAAAGAGAGACAGATAAACACGGTGTACTTGACCCACTGCACAGAGAACATGTCAAAAGAACTAAATTAAACTTGCTGAAATTGGAGTAGAAAAAAATCAGATATGTGCCTTACTGGATATTCATCCAGGATAGTATTAATCCCACTGCATTAATTTGTAGTATGCAATGTGCTGTTTTATGTCCAAAGACCATACTGATCCAACGCGTAATCTCCTGCTTTGAAAAATTTCGATCTAGACTATGTTCAAATTCAATACAATTGTGAGTTTAGTTTGGGGGTGACTTGCAGGATTTGGATCATAAACCACACACTCTCATCTCGGCAGTGTAGCAGGTGTGTCTGTTGCTATGGCGACAAAAACTGTTCAAAACCTCTGCTGAGGAGAATAATAGAAAAAATTACTTTTGTGTAACTTTTAGAAAAGGTCACACAGCTGGGCCGTCACATGCTGCCACGGTGATATAATTAATAAAACACATAATGAAACCAAGGTGAGAACAAACTAAATAATTTGCTCACCCAATGTAGTCGATAAAAGCTCATAAACATGTGGAACGCGTGATGTGTCAAAGAATGACCTTCATCATAGTCTAATATTGCTCCATTGTTCTCACTTACACTAATCAGACTCATTTGAATCCAGTCTATCAGCAGCAGGACAGGCAGAAACAGACTTCAAATTACACCTGAGCAAAACTGAACGAAGAATAGTGACAAATTAGGACAATTAGGATAAAAAATAATAGTCATTAATTTAAGGCTGCAATTTTGTGTTGTGTAAGGTTTGGGTTCAGACAGGGCAGTTTTAGTTTACTTTCACAAAATGTTTAGTTTATTAAGGTCAGCTTTATGTTTGGTTCTCATTAGTTTTCTTCAGTCTAGACCAGGCATGGACAAACTACGGCCCGAGGGCCATATGCGGCCCGTTAAGCTTTTTAATCCGGCCCGCCGAACTTGAAGAAATTATATTAATAAACCTTGATAATGTTTTAATTTCCCTGAAATTTTGGCGTTTTCCAATAGCTGGCGAACTACATACATTGACCTTTGTTGAGGTGCAGCGTTTTGCTCCACGTTTGTGCTTTACTTTTTGACCCCTCAGCCCTCCTGTAAAGATGAGCGGAGCTAACAAAAGAAAAGTGGACAGAGAATGTCGAGTGTTTAATAAGGAGTGGACAAGTAAATATTTTTTCACCGAATACTTATTAGCTGCTGTATGCCTGATACGCCAAGAGACTGTAGCGGTTTTTAAATAATATAATATCAGCCGTCACTTTGTCACAAAACATGCTAACAAGCAATCAATGAAAGAACAAAAGAACCTGAAGGAAAACAGAACGTTCAGTGCTTTAAAACACAGAAAAATTTATGAATATAATACAGCTTTTTTTTTAAATTACTAACAGATTTATTACTAACAGTTACAAAAAAAAGCTGTATTTTAATAATTAAATTTTCTGTGTTTTAAGAGTCATTTCAATAAACAGCAAAATACCATGGAACTTGAAAGATGGACATTTTGTTGTAATGCTTTTGTTAATTTTTAATTGAAATAAAGCACATGTTTTCTATATATCCCATGTTATTTTTTGCTCTTATGAGGCGGATTACAAAAACACTAAATCCACCTGCTCCTGGTCCGGCCCTTCTGTCAAATTTTAGAACCCTTTGTGGCCCACAAGTCAAAAAGTTTGCCCACCCCTGGTCTAGACCCATCAGATCTTGAGCTAGGCTTGGCTGGGACTATTTTAACTGGACGGTGTGACCTATTGTGTATGTTTTGGGCTGAGGGGAGAAACTGAAGTGTCCAGAGGAGTCCCATCTAGACACTGGGACAAACATTCAAACTCTGCACAGTACTGAATGAACAGATTTAATAGAATATAATGACTTTTAAAACATTCATCACAAAACAGTATGAATTATTGACAATAAGTTTATAATATTAACAGTATAACTTTTGACAGTATTGAAATAGGTTTAAAGAAAATGTGACTCTTGTGTTAGAACAGTGCTTCTCAATTATTTTCTGTGACGCCCCCCCAGGAAGAAGAAAAAATTTCACGCCCCCCTTCCTGCGCACGACTATAAATAGTATTATTTGTCTAGAAAATTGTTATGAGAACACCATTGTATCCTTTCATTAACATTATAAACAAAAAAAAAGAAAGAAACTTACAACAAAGACTGCACTGAGGACTCAAATATTAATGTGTTTTTAATGCAGCTTTGCGCACATTTGTTTACGTTTTACAGAAATGAAACTTAAAACCACCTCATTTGCATAAGCTAAAAGCACTGAAAAAATACGCTCTCTCCTTGTGCCACTGATGCGTCAGCTTCTGTTGGACTAAAGGACACGACTCAGTGGAATATACGTGTTTTTTCTGTGACAGAGGATGTTCTGTTAATGGTGAGACTGTGCGTAAATCGCATGTGAGAACGCCACTGCCAACTACTGTTGTTGATGTGCAATTACACTTGGTTCTAGTACAGTACAGCAAAAAAACATGTTTCCCAGGGTCATACGCGCCCCCCCTGGCATCACGCCACACCCGCCCAGGGGGGCCCGCCCCACTATTTGAGAAGCATTGTGTTAGAACATCTCATGTTAGAACATCATTACCACCTCAAAAACACACTTGGAGTTGGAGTGTTTTGTTTCATTCACACATGTTTAAGTAACCCTTTATTATTAGTTTGTGTACAAGCTCAAAATGCTCTGTTCCACTTTGTGATGTCACACAGAATTTTTGATGTGACAGAAGAACTTAGCCTAAATTTGCAGGATCTTTGAGTTAAACATGTGTGAATGAAACAAAACAAATCTCCAGGTATGTTTTCAATGAGGAAGCGACATTATAACATACAGCTCTGGAAAAAAATAAGAGACCACTGCAAAATTATCAGTTTTTCTGATTTTACTACTTATAAGTATGTGTTTGGGCAAAAGGATCATTTTTGTTGAGTCTATAAACTACTGACAACATTTCCCCCAAATTCCAAATAAAAATATTATAGTTTAGAGCATTTATTTGCAGAAAATGACAAATGGTCAAAATACCTGACCTCAAACAATGCAAAGAAACGAGATCAAATTCATTTTAAAACAACATAATACTAATGTTTACACTTAAGAAGAGTTCAGAAAACAATATTTGGTGCAATAACCCTTATTTTTAATCACAGTTTTCATGCGTCTTGGCATGCTCTCCACAAGTCTTTCACATTGTTCTTGGGTGACTTTATTCCACTCCTGGTGCAAGAACTGAAGTAGCTCAGCTTTGTGTTTGTGTTGGAATTCAACAGACGCTGGAATGGAATGGCTGTAATACATGTAGAGATGCTGATTTCAGAAAAAAATGCGCCATCTTCTGCGCCGGAGAGGCCGGCTGCCTGTTACAGAGCTCCGGCCCTACCTTACATTTTTTTCCTCTTTTTACCTGTACATAGAAATTTTCCTCGTTTTTTCTTTAGAGTAGGTAAAACCTGGTGCAGTTGTGCACCTGGGAAGCCTACTCTTACTACAGCTTTATCGTCAGCTGTAGTGTTTTTCTGCACTTTGTAAATCCGTACAAGGAAATGTGCAAGGGACTATCGCACTCAACCACGGAGCGTATCACATACGCGCGCGATCAGCTGCTCAGTCTACTGGGGCCTTCTCTACTCTACGCTGGGAAACCTGAAGTACCAGCGGAGATACAGAGAAGGAAAAGAAGAGGATGCAGAGGTGGACGAAAGAAACGGGGACCGGGTTTACCGAATCTACCTGCGGTAATCACGGGGAATCTTCAACAAGACGGAGGAGCTGACCGCGTTAACTCAGCAGCGGAGGGAATATTGGAGCTGCAGCATTATGTGTTTTACAGAGACGTGGTTGAATGGGAATATACCGGACAATATCATTTCCCTGAATGGATTTACTGCAAAGCGCGCGGACCGGACGGTGTTGGGAAGCGCAAAAACAAATATTCACATGTCATCGTACTTTGTGTTTATATTCCTCTATCGGCGGATGGTGGGGCCGCATGCGAGCAACTCCATACTGTAGTGACGAGATTGCAGACGGACCACCCGCGTGCTCTCGTTCTAGTCAGGGGGGACTTTAATCACACTTCCCTATCCACTACTCTTCCCACATTCACGCAATACGTCACGTGTCCCACGAGAGACAATAAGACTCTGGACCTTTTTTATGCAAATGTCAAAGACGCTTACACCTCCGCCATCCTCCCCCCGCTAGGACGCTCGGACCACTGTCTGGTTTACCTGCTCCCGGAATACACACCCAGGGTGCGAAGGGGACCTGTGCAGAAGCGGTCTGTGAAGCTTTGGACTCAGGAGGCCTGTGTGAGTCTGAGGGACTGTTTCCAGAACACTGACTGGGACATGTTCAGCGGCTCTTATGGAGACGACATCAACGGCCTGACTCATTGCATCACGGACTACATCAACTTCTGCGTGGAGAACACTGTACCAACCCAGAGGGTACGGTGTTTCTCCAACAACCACCCCTGGGTCACCCCTGAGCTTAAAGCCCTCCTGAACCAGAAGAAAAGGGCTTTCTACTCAGGGGACAGAGAGGAGCAGAAGAGGGTCCAGCGGGAGCTCCAGTGGAGGATCCGACGGGCAAAAAGGGATTATGGGAGGAAGATGGAAGAGCAGCTGGCCCAGAACAACGTACGGGGCGTGTGGAGAGGACTGAGGAACATGTCTGGTTTTGGACAGAGTGGCAGAGGGACAGCTGATGGTGATCAGCGCTGGGCGGACGAATTAAACTGTTACTTCAACAGGTTTGATTTGCCCCCCGCCCCCTTTGCCCCTCTGCCGACTCACACCTCACACCTCCCCGGGCCAGTAGCCACATCCCCCTCCCCCTTCACACGGACCCAACCCAGCACCAGCCCCCCTCCACCCTCCACCACCACCCTCTGCAGTCCACCCCAGTCCACCCCTCACTCCCCCCTCTCCATCACACCAGACGAGGTGATGAGGGAACTTAGGCGACTCAACCAGAGGAAGTCCGCAGGACCTGACGGTATCTGCCCCAGGCTGCTGAGAACCTGCGCAGACCAGCTCTGTGAGGTTCTCTGCTACATGTTCAATCTGAGCCTCAGCCTGGAGAAGGTCCCCGTCCTGTGGAAGACCTCCTGTGTGGTCCCGGTTCCCAAAACAACAAACGCCAGGGAACCGGCCCACTACAGACCAGTCGCCTTGACCTCCCACCTCATGAAGACCATGGAGAGGGTGATCCTCAGTCACCTCCGCTCTGTGGTGAGCCCCACCCTGGACCGTCATCTACTTGCTGCAGCGGGCGCTCACCCACCTAGAGACCACCGGGAGTGCTGTGAGAGTCATGTTCTTTGACTTCTCCAGCGCCTTCAACACCATCAGGCCGGCGCTGCTGCGGGGGAAGCTGGAGGACGCGGGAGTTGATGGACATCTCGCTGCCTGGACCATCGACTACCTCACTAACCATCCACATTATGTGCGGCTGCGCGGCTGTGAGTCAGAGGTGGTAGTCTGCAGCACTGGGGCCCCCCAGGGAACTGTCCTCTCACCCTTCCTCTTCACTATCTACACCTCGGACTTCACATATAACACAGACAGCTGCCATCTCCAGAAGTTCTCCGACGACTCAGCCATTGTGGGCTGTGTGTCTGAGGGGAATGAGCTGGAGTACCGCTCGGTCATCAGAGATTTTGTGGACTGGTGTGGGCGCAACCACCTGTGCCTTAACACCAGTAAGACAAAAGAGCTGGTGATCGACTTCAGGAGGAAACCACTACCTCACTCACCGGTGAACATCCAAGGGCAGAACATAGAGACTGTGACAGTTTCAAGTACCTGGGTGTTCACCTCAACAATAAACTGGACTGGTCCCACAACACTGACGCCCTGTACAAGAAGGGCCAAAGTCGCCTCCACCTCCTGAGGAGACGGAGGTCCTTTGGAGTGTGCAGGCCTCTGCTCAAGACTTTTTATGACTCTGTGGTGGCCTCTGCTCTCCTCTACGCTGTCGTCTGCTAGTCCCCGAGCAGCACAGAGTGGGACAGGAAGAGACTCACTAAGCTGGTCAGGAGGGCCAGCTCTGTCCTGGGCTGTCCTCTGGACTCTGTAGAAGAGGTGGCTGAGAGGAGGGTACTGGCCAAATTCACGTCCATCATGGACGACACCTCTCACCCTCTGCACCGGACTGTAGAGGAGCTGAGCAGCTCCTTCAGCAGCCGACTGAGGCACCCCCAGTGCAAGAAGGAGCGCTACTGCAGATCCTTCATCCCCACCGCCATCAGACTGTACAACTCCACTGTATAGTCCAAATGTGCAATATTGTCTTTAAAGGGACAGTGTGTAAGATTTTTACCCGTTAATTACTGAAATTGAAGATACCCATTCAAAAATACATTGTTTTCCAAGCCTTTTCACTTCCATCATGAAATCAAAGTATTCTTTTGGACTTAGATATAGTCACATAAAAGGGGGATCTTCCCCATATTAGAGGCAGCCATTTTGAATACGAGAGCCGCAGAAGGACATTTGGGCTCATCCTTCGCCGAGGCTCCTGCTAACAGCTGCTCAGCCGCGCTGCATATGGGAGCAGAGGAGCGAAGGAGAGAAGGGGAAGGGGAGGGGGGAAGGGGGAGCCTCGTGTAAACAAGCATGCTGCTGTATCACACATCGTAATGGATCTAACACGTATTTTGGACTAAATTGTTTTACTGGATTTTATTCGCTGGATCCTTATGGACAGATTGAGACCAAGTTTATGGTGAAATACAGAGTTTGACCTGTGCAGAGCCTTCAAAGGTAAGCTAACAAACCTCGTTTTGTGCTTTACTGTATAAAAGATTGTTTTGCAGGGAAATGAATTGCATAGTCAAAAAGAGGAGACTGTAAGGTTTCATTTGATGTGTAGATTGTCATGAATCATGATCGGGATTGTGTGTTTTCATGCGAAAAGAAAAAAAAAAAGTGAACGGGGGACCGCGTTTTATGTATACAGCGGCGCGGGCACGCGCTACGGCGCGCCCGGGTGACCCTCGTGGTCTGCCATAGCCAAAAGAGGAAGTGGAATAGCTACTAACCACCTATGCGCCACGAATCCTACACACTGTCCCTTTAAATACTCTCTTAGTTACTGTTTCTTATTATTACTTGTATAACTCCACTGTATGGTCCTATTGTGCAATATCGTTTTCCCATCGTGCAAGTATTGTTTTTTTCAATACTCTCCCTGTCAGTTTTTATTATTATTATTACTATTATGATTATTATTCGATTTATTACTTTTTTACTTATTTTATTACTATTATTACCTATCTTTATGCCATTTTTGCCTGCATGCACTTTTCTTTCTTGTTCAAACTGTCCCTACCTGGAGCTACTGTGACAAGAAGCTATGCCTTTATTAGTCCCACAGTGGGGAAATTCCATTTCTGCATTTAACCCATCCTGTTATTAGGAGCAGTGAGCAGCACATTACTGCGCCCAGGGACCATCTCCATGATCTTCTTGCTTCGGCTTGGTCAGGACCTAAGCTGGAGGATTTACCTATGGTTTTGGGTTGGTGGGGGAAACCGGAGTGCCCGGAGGAAACCCACCCAGACACGGGGAGAACATGCAAACTCCACACAGAAAGGCTCAGGCCACCCGGGGATCGAACCCAGACCATACATGCAAACTCCACACAGAACACACACAGAAAGGTTTGGGCGACCCGGGGATCGAACCCGGAACCTTCTTGCTGTGAAGCATGAGCGCTACCCACTCTGCCATCTTCAACCCTACACCCCGTTTAGCTCGAATCCCAGTGAAAAAATCATGTTAGCCAATCATTTAAGTAACTATAGCAGTAATTCACTTGGTGTGACTGAAATATCGATCACTATGTTGGGGAAAACACTGAGGTAGAGTCACCAGTGAGAGGGTGAAGTCTAACTTATGGTTTATTGAGCACCTTTTCACCACTTTTGTCTAAAATTGAAACATAAACACTTGCATTTATTTCTTCTGTCAACCGTGTCATCATTTTTCCTGCTGTACTGCTGTGGCTCTTGAGACGTTGAAACCGTTGGACCAACTTGGCCTGGCCGTTTGTCAATGGCCAGTGACATTAACACATTTTGTGTTGTAGAAGTTAAATCATGCTACCCATTATGTACAGAAATTGACACGTGTTATTTGTCTTTCTACACATTAAATGTGTAAGAAAACAACACATTCTTTCTTAGCGTGTAGTATTTTCCATAATAATAATAATACTTAGTGGATGAGAATAGTCTAAATAACTGCCATCATGGTCCAGGTGTGGTGTGGGTCTGAGGTGTTGGTTGGTGTAGGTTGAGTCTGTATGGGAGACAGTGACAGACAGCTCACACAGAGAAGTCGCTCGAGGCTGTTTTTCAGATTTGGGGATAACAGTGAATCTCGTGTACTGCATTGTCACAACAGCTTCAAAATGCCACAGGTGACAGCTTTGGATTGAGATACATAGATACATATACATAGATTTAAAGGGTCCATATTGTCCATCTTAACCCTAGAACACTTTCACTATAAAAAGTAACACCATCACTTTTGCTGGGTAATTTTGACCCAATATAATATACCCAACAAAAAGTACTTGTCATAAAAATAGATCAAAATATGACAACACATGATAAATTAGAGTGGCTTTCTTTTATTTTCAACTGTGGTATGTGTAACAAAATGAAAAAAAATAAAAAATAAAAAACATAGGAAGACCCTAAAAACATGCTCCAAAATTACTGAAAAATTAGGAATTTGAGAGCAAATACTTACTAAAAAAATAAATAAAAATACTGGAAACTTGGTCCATCCATTCCTGGGACATGTGAGACTTCCCTGGTGAAGGCACAGACAAAAAATAGTATTTTTTCAGTGTGTAAAAATGACCATTTGACAAAAATATTGTTTCCACCATAAGAATTCCCTTTGAAATCACCACTTTGTGATATTTAAGATAAGATAAGATAAGATAAGATAAGATAAGATAAGATAAACTTTATTGTCCCCAAGTGGAAATTTGTCTTGGGCTCACTGCCCATAACCACTGCATTAAACAGGGCTCTCAAGTCTCACGCATTGAGAGTGTGACACACGCAATTCGACGTGTTCACACGCTCACACGCCACACATGGCATTTCTCACGCTGATTTTTTTTTTTTTTGTGCCCAGAAAATCGGTCTGTGTGGCTCAGTTTATGCAGGCACCGCACGTTTTCAGCGAAAAAAAACTCTCCCCCTCCTCCTCGTCCCGCTCCCCGGAAAAAAAATCAGCCAATCAGAAAATAGATTGGCAGACTGTAGAGTGTAGTTTCAGCTGCTAAGCGCACACTGCGGTGATGATAAAACAAATTGAGAACCATCAGGTAATAACTTCATTTATATAACTCTCATTAGTTGCTTTGTAGTTTAAGTTTGCTCTTTAGACAAACATTTACAGCAGGGCTCTCAAGTCTCACGCATTGAGAGAGACAATTTGACGCGTTCACACGCTCACACGGCATTTCTCATGCAAATCAAGCCCCCCCATCCCCCACGCACGACCCCGCTCAAAACTTGAGAGCCCTGGCATTAAATAAGGATAGCACATTCCAGGACCACTCTTACTTACCTATTTTTTACATCCTCTTACATTAAATTCATTACATTCTTGCAATCCACTTTCACTATTGCTGGGTGAAAATCACCTGAAAGCCTGTAGGAAAAAGTGTGCTTTGGGGTAGGGAAACACCTACACCTTCAAAGATGTCAAAAACAATGGTGAAGCTGCTTAGGGACCCATGACACTCAGAAAAATGCAACATATTGAAAATCATGTAAATACTTTTGCTCAGGTGAAAATCACCTGATGATAGTGCTCTAGGGTTAAAGGGCCCATATTATGCTATTTTCTGATTTATATTATGTTGTTTCCTCTTCACAAATGCACCTGGAGTTGTGTTTTGTTTCGTTCACACAGGTTTAACACACAAACCTTGCATATATGGGCTGAGTTTTTCTCTCAAACAGAAAACAGATTGTGATGTCATATGGCAACACAGGAAGTGCTTCACTGGGTTTTAAAACTCCATATACCATCACTAGAATAATTTGGATGATTTCAGTCCTGGAATTTCCAGTCTCTATTGAACAAAAGGTAAAAGGAGCCTCATGACATCACAAGTTGAAACAGTGCATTTTGAGCTTTGGAGATGTAGACAGACTAATAAAAATATGCGGGAATTAAACAAAACACAACTCCTGGTATGTTTTTAATAATGAAATAACATTATGACACAGATGAGAGAATAATGTAAAATATGGGCCCTTTAAAATGCATTTTTGACATGTGTTATCATCACAACTGAAGCTACACACTGTCAGGTAAGAGTGATATTGTGTTAAATAGTCAGTGCAGTTTCTTATTCTTCTTTTGTTGAACAAGTTTTGCATCACCTGTGCTTGATCAACCATCTGTCCACTGCAGCTCTCTCATCACCTGTCACATTTCACTGAACTCTTTACTCAAAATTTTTAAAACTTTTCAGCCATCTTGTCTTTGCTCTTGATTTTCTGTGCATGACTTTTGGAGTGGACGAGGAGTTGAGACAAGTTTCCCGTTGCCAGTTTTTGTGATTTTTTTTTTTTTTCCTCTAACCCTACAGAGTTTTTGGCAGTGCAGCGCTAGGTTGTGATTGCCGTGCTGTCTGACTGATTACATGTGCATGACCCCTTCACTTTCAACTCAAAACTTGTATTTTTTGGACTCTGGCCCCGGTATGATGCCAACGTCTCAGTCAATTACCCTCAGAATATAGTGTATCTATCTACCTAGAGCCAAACAGCAGCAATCACTGGTAATAATGCTGTGATGCATGAGGCAGTCAGGGGTTTCAAAGTAGAATGTATTTCATATGACTAGAATCAGTGTAAAACCAAGAATGAAAGCTAAACTTACTTTCCTTTCAATTGTATAATTATAAAATTGTCATGTATTCATTTATATATGTAAAACAGATGCATAATAGTACTTTGAAAGTGGGTAGAATGTGCTTTCATTACAAGTTGTGGGGGTGCGACACATAGTGAGATTAGAGCATTATAAGTGACCACCAAAAAAGAAATAGAACAATTTATATACAGTACAATTTATTCACAGCATGCACTGTGCAGTTTGTGGTTTAAATCTTTCATTATTTATTTATTTTTTAAGTTGTGCACTGGGGTAACTGCACAAAATGACCAAATTATAACACTGGTCTACACATTTTTGGACTCGATCTGCTTCTGTGATAAAAGTGGCTAAATCTCATTTATATTGATAAGATGAACTGAAAATCAATTGATAACTGTGCTGCTACTGTATTCAAGATATTTAATGATACAGTCATACCTCACCTTACGAAATTAATGAGTTCCAGAAGTGGTTTCGTAACGTGATTTTTTTGTAAGTAGAGTCGCAATCAGTCTCCAGCTCATCGTTCAGTGACGAATTCTTTTTCGATATCACAGAGAGGCCTTTCGAAGGGGTGGTCGCTTGTAAGGCCTCCTTCTGCTTCAATATCGTACCGATGGTAGACGGGTTTCGGCCATATTCCTTTGCGATATCACTCAACCGCATGCCACTTTCATACTTTTTTATCATCTCCTGTTTTACTTCTATTGATGACAGAGCCCACTTCTTCTTTTCACTCGCACTGGGAATCACTTTCTTGGGGCCCATGATGAATAACGAAGAATAAAGTTGCAATAAGCACACTCGAAAAACTCACGAAACAACAGTAACTCTGTCCTTTACGCGTGTTAGAACTCTGTGACGAACGAGGGTCGAAGGCACACGAAAAGCATCATGGCTATCATGGAGATGAACAAAATACAGGATGCTACAAGTGTATTTACGTTTTGGGGGATTCGGGCGGCTGCGAAGCCGAGCGCGCATTATTTGAATTTTTGAGATTTCGCGTTTCGTAACTTGAATTTTCTTTCGTATTCAGAGACGAAAATTCTTCGTAACTTGGATTATTCGTTAGTTGGGTCTTTCGTAAGGTGAGGTATGACTGTATTGTTTTACATCAAAATCGCATTTGTTTATACAATACATTTCATTTTTGCTTAAAAATAATATTTATATTTTGAAAATATTTAACTTGCACTTCTTTACCCATCAAGAAATAAACAAGAAATATCTTAAGACATCAGGTGCACACAATTTCAAGGCATCTCTCTTATGTGAAAGCTAAAATATTTGATGTTAAAACTCTAGACATATTAAAATGAATGTATTGGAATGTGCAGACAGGCTTTCAGATAGAACTGGTTGCTTGTAGACACACTGTACCTTCTGATAAACTACCGTTTTTGCCTTATTTTGCATAAATTTCCTATTTTGACCCAATATTGTATCTTGTAAACTATAACAATCAGCATTTCTGACTTACTTTTTCTTTATTAGTGACCTAAACCAAGAAAAATTTCACTACTTTTGTTCCGGAAGCATTTTGTTTGTAGACCAGTTGATCGGTTCTAAAGTACAGTAACTACTGATTGTCAGGGTTACAGTACGGACATTTCAATGTCCTGTTTTAGGCAACATTTTAAAGACTTTTGACTATTCACAGAATATAATAGTCAATTGCAACCAGAGCTTAAAAGAACCACTTTGTGCCCATGTTCACTTCCTATTTATTTGTTTACTAAATTAAAGATGAATTAATCATATTTTGTGGGTTTCAATATCTATACTCATATTGTGTACATTAGTTTGAGAAAATGAAAAAGAATATATATATATATATATATATATATATATATATATATATATATATATATATATATATATGATATAAGCCCAAACACACAACAGTAGCATGTGTCTATTAGCATTATTTTCTAGTTGTAAAAGATCAGATTTGAGCTACACTGATAGTGCTCAAGAAAGTGTGAGTGAAAGTTAATGACACTTCATCTACTTAGTATTCTATTCGTCGAAATGAAGAAGTCTGATTTTCTATTTGTTTGGTTATCAAGTATTCTCAAAGCTGCTCAAGGCCGAGACAGGTCCAACAGACTAGAGCAGAAGGATAAATAGGCTAGCTCTACTGTAGCACTTATACTAACAGAATATAATAAAAATCACACTCACTCCATCTCTACCGGTTCAATATTACGAGTGTGCCATTGCATTAACCTGCGTGCCACAACTCAAAATTATTCAAATCACTCAAGCATCAGAAAAAACTTGTGTAGTAACCAGGTACATGGCCAAACACCAACCAATACCCTCTTCTGCAGAACTACATTATTGCATCAATGCACATTTATTTTTCTTTAATTTGCGTGAGAAATTTTCTGATTGGCTGATTTTTTTCCGGGGAGCGGGACGGGGAGGAGGGGGAGAGTTTTTTTCGCTGAAAACGCGCGGTGCCTGCATAAACTGAGCCACACAGGCACAAAAAAAAAAAAAAATCAGCGTGAGAAATGCCATGTGTGGCGTCGAATTGCGTGTGTCACACTCTCAATGCGTGAGACTTGAGAGCCCTGTTCTATTGCATATTACTGGACATTTCACTGCTGCATCTTCCATTGCACATTTTGATGCACACTGCACATTTTGGACATCTGTTAATGGGTATTTATTTATTTATTCTTTTGCACTGCTTTTAGATTTTAGATTTTGTCTTAGAAGTTTTTGTATTGTCTTTTTGCACTGCTTGGTCAAATAGAAACGAAATTTCGATTCACTGTATGTTGAACACATATGGCAGAATTGACAATAAAGCTGACTTTGAACTTGAACTTTCAACTATTATGAATTCCAGCCATAGCTGCTGAGAAGTTCAAGCTGCCACACTTAGGTAACTCCAATGTTCCGGCTTTTGTATGATGGCACTTAAGTAAGCATTAAACACTGAGGAGCCATGTGTTATGCAGTTTTAGAAGATTGACTTTATTGATCTCACACAGGAGAAATTGTCCTCTGCATTTGACCCATCCTGTTATTAGGAACAGTGGGCAGCACATGACTGCGCCCGGGGACCATCTCCATGATCTTATTGCTTAGGCTTGGTCAGGACCTCAGCTGGAGGATTTTACCTATGGTGCATGTTTTTGCATGTTTAACGTACACAGCCGAAAATGACACTACATACAGTAGTTGGATTTCAAGCAAAGGAGCTGAGTTCTGAAGGTATGATGTCTTATTAAGTTCTAAAGGTCTTATTAAAATTATCAGCTTGTTTATAAAGCACATTTAAAAACATCAAGATATCTGCTTTTTACCTGTGAGTACTTCAGGACATGTTAGTTTGATTATGTTCAGTACTTCTGATATACTGTAATTCTACTTCAATTTCACTCTGAATTGTTGAGATCAGGAAACATGCTCACCAAGAGCGAAGACGTTCACTGCTTCTTCAGTTCTGGCCAGATTGCTGGTGGACACTGCCTTAAATCTGCCTGAAGGGACAAGCTAACTACACTGAGACTTAGGCTGCGTCCCATTTCCCATTTCTTTCCGCGCTCATGTGAGGGCAAGTGGTGTCCCGATTCTAATTTTGATCAAGGGCCACAACTGAGGGCTACATACCACTTGAAACGAAGTAAGCTCTCGACCAGACTTGGAAAGAAGGGGTACGTCTAGCAGCTCAGGCAGGTTCTGGGATCAGGATGGCAGTGTCACATCAACCAGCCAAGGAGTCTTAGGGTGTTTTCACACTTGGTCAGCGTTTAAAGCTAACTCAGATCGCTAACTGAGCATTATAGGTTTATATGTGAACACTCTAAGCGCACTCAGACCCCTTTAAAACGAATTGAACTGAGACCATCTCGGGAGGTGGTCTCAGTACAGTTCGCTAAAAGGTCCGTGGTACGGTTCGCCTAACCTGCGCAGTGTGTACACATAACGCTCCGGGTTCACTTCGCCTTTTGTGCAGTGCACCACCACGAGCCGGTGAGCCAAGAGCCGGTGAGCCAAGAGCCGGCAAGAGCCAATCATAGGCCGAACTGCTCTCCAGCTTCCAATCATGTTACGCACCGATCGCGCTACCGCCAATCATGACGATTACCGCTGTTGTGTTTGCGCCTGTTCGCCGATCAGCTGTGAGTGAGCCGCGTGATGTTTATGCGGCATTTCCAAGAGAAGAAGAAACCTTAACTTGCTACGTTAATGCTACGTAAGAAGGAACTCTCGCCTCGGGACACGGGATAAGTTCGAGATATGTCCTTTTCTCCAGAGCTCCGGATTATTAAAGACCGTGACACGTGCATACATGGATACCGTTCTTATGGGTGAGTCATATTATCAGATTATTTCTGCATCTATTTCGGCACTAAACCAGGACTAAACCAAGACTAAACCAGGTCTAAACCAGGTCTCTAGGGACCAGGGCTCTAGAGAAGCTACAGTGTGAACAGAAAGAGGACTGAGGCTCCATCAGAGCTTAAGTGGACCAGAAAGAGAACTCGGTCCTCTTTCACAATGTGAACACAAACAGAACTGAGTTTATGTTCTCTTGGTCCCCTTGTTGGTCCACTTTTAGGGGACTGAGTTCGGTTCGCTTAAAGGGGACTATATGTGAAAACACCCTTATAAATGTATGTTCAGCAGCTGTAATTATATTATTAACAGTTTAGCCTGGTTTACAATTATGACGCTTATGTTCTACGTTACTTTTAGAGAACTGTTGTTGCGGTTTTAATTGTAGTGATGTCTGTTTAGCCGACGTTATCATTTTCATCAAACTATCATACATAAACAAGCTAGTTTTTTGTCGAGCTAAGGTACCCGATAATCCTTGACATTTGTTTACGTTTGCGTCAATTGTTGTCGCCTCTGTAGACGTAGCACCCAGGTAGAGGCAAGGGATGATGACGCAAACGGTAATCGAGTGGTCATCCCATTTCTTAGGGGAACATTCATACCCCGAGCCCTCTCAGCTCATTATCGAGGGGCAAGACAAAGGTCGTTTTCACACCTGCCTTGTTTGGTTCGTTTAAAACGAACCAGAGTTCGTTTGCTCCTTTGATTCGGACCTTTTGGGCTGGTGTGAATAAAAACCAAAAGTCTCGATCCGGAGCAAACAAGCGGACCGAGACCACCTAAAAAGGTCGGTCTCGGTCCGGTTCCATACGAACTCTGGTGCGGTTCGCTTGAGGTGAGAATGCAGACCGGACTCGATCCGACACAAGTTGGCTTTTTGTACTTAACGAGCTCCCGTCGTATGTCGAGCATTATGGGAAACTGAGGCTTATGAAACTAAACGAAACAAAACTAAACGAAACTTACGAGGCTTACTTACGTTTTGCGTGAAGAGCAAGAGTCAGAACTTGATGCGCGCACGAGCGCTGTCCTCCGTAGCCGTCTTGCCCTGTGACTTCGTCATTTGGAAATTGATTGTAAAATAGTGTAAACCTCACGATGCTGCTCAAACATTTGTGCAAACTGTATAAACTGAGTAAACCATATCGCTAAGGCTAGATTGAAAACAGCACGTAACACCGTTATTCTCCTCCTTCCGGGTTTGGACACCGACGGGGCTCATTCTGTCCAATGTCTGAGTGACCTCAGCACACGTGCTTTTGTTTACAGATGTTAGTTCGCTTGGGGAAAAACTGCAGTGTGAAAGCGAACCGCACCAAAATAAAAAAATAAAAAAAATGTTTGGTCCGGACCAAAGCAAGTGAACTATCGGACTTTCCTGGTGTGAAAACGACCAAAGACGTATATAAAGGGGGAAGGGGGAAGACAGAGTAATGGGACGCAGCCTAAAACAGCTATTTGTTTACATTAAGTACAACAATAAAAGTGTCATCTTGTACAAACATACAACTTATATTTTTATATTTTTATAGGTATCCAGCATGTTCTGAAAAGCACTATATAAATATATCAAATAGTATTACTACTGTATAAAGGACTCTAGGTGGGCGGTTGTTGACCTTGAGGGGACAGACTTATTTTATTTGAATAAAAATATGAATTTCTTTTTAATCTGTTCCGACAATACACCTGAACTTCACTGTAACGTCTGTGCACTGCCAATGTTCATCTCGTTTTAAAAGTCAAAAACGTAAACAAAAATCCTAAATCAATTTCTGAACTTCCTTTCTGAATTGAAATACTCGCAGAAAAACAGGCTGTCCATGAAGTGAGCTGCAGATGACGATTGCTTTGGCCGCCTTGTCCTACCTTCCAAACTTTGAGGGATATTTCTTTTCAGGTCTGACACAAAGCATGGCCTCTCTCCAGCACACCCCCTCCTCTCACATGAATACAGATATCTGCTGTCAGCCCACATCCACAGCATGTTCTCTGTAAAACCTAAGACTAAATCAAAAATCCATTACAACTTTCACCATTGCCATTGGTCATAATAAAGTTGAACCAAGAATCAATGAGTCACGCAGGGTTAATAAATGACCACAGAAATGAAAATTGTCTGAATATAAAATGTCCCGATTCGGATGCAATCTTTTTAGTTTGAACGCTCGGTTTTGATGAAGACGAAATAACAAAAAAAGTAGAAGTGCAGGTGAGGTGAGCGGTACAAGGTCGGGCTGCTTATCGTATTACAGGAGATAAAAAATCTTGACGTCGCGCTGATTAAAAATACCACTACACAATTTATTTTACCTTTAGCCATATTATTAAATGCTGTAAGGGTATTTTGCTTTGAGTTTAAACACTATAATTCTCCGGGTGCTCCAGTAGTTTCCCCCATCAACCATAAACATGCACAGAAGGCACTAGCCTTCCTTGTCCTAACCATAAACTACAGTGCAACATTTCCAGAGGAGGAGTACTGGAATTTCTCTACTATAATCCTTTCCATCAGTGTATTTCTTTGCTGTATGTTAATTTACAATGACATGTATCTAATTAAATCAGCCTTTCATAACTCCTATTTCTTACCCTTTTAAGCTTAAAGGTGCACTGTGTAACTTTTCTAGTGGTCCGTCACCAGCTTCTAATCTCTCCATAAGATAAGATAAGACTTTATTGATTAGAAGAAATTCACTTGTTACATTAGCTCCAGGTAGTTTAGTGCAAAAGAAAATAAGAACCAAAAATTGCATGCAGACAAGATAAGTAATAATAATAAAATAAGTAAATAAGAGAATATAGGAAAAAGTTGCATGTTAAGACTTTATAGTGGAGTTATACAGTCTGATAGCGGGAAGTGAGAAGTGCGAGAAGTGCAAGAAGGATCTGCAGTAGCGCTCCTTCTTGCACTGAGGGTGCCTCAGTTGGCTGCTGAAGAAGCTGCTCAGCTCCTCTACAGTCCGGTGCAGAGGGTATTTATGCAATATTCATGCAGAGGCATAAATATTGCCTAGAATACCTACTCACAATAAGATTGGACATTTTTAGGTCAATAAAAATTCCATGTTACTGAGTAAATGCAAGATGGATACATTTAATGCCATACTGGGACATTCCAGACAAAATAACAACATCTCCATGGAGATAAGCAGATGGCAGACCCTCCACCAGAAGAAGAAGAAGAAGAAGTGACTTTATTGATCTCACACTGGAGAAATTCTTCTCTGCATTTTAACCCATCCTATATATATATACATATATTAGGAGCAGTGGGCAGCACACACATTAGGGCGCCCGGGGACCATCTCCATGATCTTCTTGCTTCAGTTTGGTCAAAAGGTCAAAAGTGGAGCACCTTTAACTTTATATACTCAATTAATGTTCCATAATACTAATGTGTGCTTTTTTCATTGTTGTTTTTCAGTGTTCTATAAGGAAAAAAGCAGTTTACAACATCCAGTTGAGTTACAGGTCAAAGATGTAAGTGCTCTCAGAGTAATGCATGTTTTTTAATGTATTGTCTCCATGGAGATATATTAATTAGTTAAATGAATTACTGTGGAAGATTTCAGGTAAAACCCCAACATCTCCATGGCAACAGGAAAAGTTGCACAGTGCTCTTTCAGACATGCTCAAGCTGCCTCTAGTAAAATACCTTCAGTACATGTTTGTTTTTTTTAGCTGATTAATCATTTAAAAGTCCATTGTACCTTTAGTATTTATATGTAATACACACTGGAACTCTGTGTATTTATTATTTAACTTGTTTTATCACATTGCAGGGTATTACCTCAAAAAACTAGTCCATTTTTCAACTCATTAAAGACCCTTGCTTGACTTTGCTTGACTTCAATGCTTCCTTGCTTGACTTTGCTTGACATTTCAGTCTAATCAATGTGTTCTGAACATTATACGTACTTCCTCTTTGATGCTTTTGTGTCAACTTCTGTAGTGTGCTGCGTATAATGAATGAAAAGTTCTGGTTGAGCTTATGACTTATCAAACTTCATGCAAGAAATCTGACCTCCATTTCCTCTGTAACGAAGAGAAAATCCTGCGTTAGAGTGATGTCTGGTTGGCATTAACAGACAGCCGATGAGTATAGGTTTTATGCGTGCGTGAAAACGAGGTATTTAAACCCAGAGGCCCAGAGTTGGACTGACAGCTCCCGCGTTAGCTCCTCTGTGTTCTTACCTCATCATCCTCTCTTTCTGCGCTGACTCTGATGTAAAGTCTGAAGAAACAGAACCTCCATATAGTCAAACGTGACTGAACAGTTAAAGAACTAAAGATGAACACAGGAAGTACATGGACGCAGTGTAGGTATTTATAATAATAAAGCATTTTTTTTCCAAATTAAACATATTTATCTCCATGGAAAAGAGTCAGTGTAATCCCTCATCCGTCCAGGAGAGGTCTAAGGTAGAAAAGGTTTCAAAGGTGGTTATCTGGGTACAGTTTTTTGAAATCAAGATGTTTTTGACTCTCATCCAGAAGTCATTATATCTCCATGGAGAAAAGCAGGTGAACCCAAAGTGTCAATACGTTTAAATTACATTACAAAAATATGGTCTGGTCACAGTATATTGAGAGTGTCTAAGGTAATTTCAACACTGTCCTCTGCAAAACTAGTTCTGCTGGAACATCTCTTATCATTGTACGTGCTTGCTTTCTCTTACCATTGCTGGTATGCGCTTTTTTTTTAACCATTGCTCATACTCTGTGTGATTTCTTACCATTGCTGCCTGTTATGTGCTTTTCTTACCATTGCTGGTACTTAGTATTCAGGTCCTGTATCCTTAACCATATGGTTACTTGTCTCCAAGTAAAAAAGAAAGAAGTGTTCATAACAGATAAGAATTACCATGGGAAAATGGAAGTGATTTTTCTTTTCTTTACTTATGTTATTATGTATAGATGAGTAATGGGGGTGGGGTTAAATAAGTTTTCTTCCCCCCACTCCTTCTTGGACGTTACGATTTTGATTGTCCTTTTGTATATTTGTACTACCTTTTTCATTTGACTTTGATATTGTACATCTTGAGAATTTTGAAAAATAAACCAAGAAAAGAAAAAAAGGCTAGGATACAGGTAATATCTTTAATTATATGATTATGGATTGTTTTCAGATTATAGAATATGATGATGTCACTCCCAGATTGCGGCAAGGGCCACTTTTTCCTATTTTTAAAATTGTACTTTGCCATGAAATATATAAAAGGTAAATTCACAAATGTTGAACCTGTTTCTGTCAGTGACTAAACCGTAGAACTTGATATTTTACATCAAATATCTGCAATCCATTAAAAAACCCACCTCTTCAGACTGGCCTATGAGACCTGATTTAGGTGCACCCATCCACCAGTTGTTTGTCCTATCAAATCAAATCAAACAATATTTATAAAGCGCTTTTCATACAAAATTGTAGCACAAAGTGCCTTACAGTGGTTAAAGGGACAGTGTGTAAGATTTTTACCCGTTAATTACTGAAATTGAAGATGCCCATTCAAAAATACATTGTTTTCCAAGCCTTTTCACTTCCATCATGAAATCAAAGTATTCTTTTGGACTTAGATATAGTCACATAAAAGGGGGATCTTCCCCATGCAGAGGCAGCCATTTTGAATACGGGAGCCGCAGAAGGACATTTGGGCTCCGCCTTCGGCAAGGCTCGTGCACAAGCATGCTGCCGGATCAGACGTCGTAATGGATCTAACACGTGTTTTGGACTAAATTGTTTTACTGGATTTTATTCGCTGGATCCTTACGGACAAATTGAGAGCAAGTTTATGGTGAAATACAGAGTTTGACCTGTGCAAAGCATTCTAAGGTAAGCTAACCTCGTTTTGTGCTTTTCCATATAAAAGCCCCATGTGCTTGGGGAGTGATTGTTTTGCAGAGAAATTCATTGCATAGTCAAAAAGAGGAGACTGTAAGGTTTCATTTGATGTGTAGAGTGTCATGGTACATGATCGGGAATGTGTGTTTTCATGAGAAAAGAAAAAAAAAAAAAAAACGGGACCGCATTTTATTTATACAGTAGCGGCGCGGCTCGTGCGCAGGTCCCTCGAGGTCTGCCGTAGCTAAAACAGAAAGTGCAATAGCACCATCCACCTATGCGCCACGAATCCTACACACTGGGGCTTTAAGGATTATAAGATTGACCTTTATTGATCTCGCACAGGAGAAGTTGACCCGGGGACCATCCCCATAACTTTGTTTTGTTATTTAGGCATGGTTAGGCCCTAAGCTGGAGGATTTTACCTATGGCGCATGTTTGGGTTGGTGGGGGAAACCGGAGTGCCCAGACACGGGGAGAACAAGCAATCTCCACACAGAAAGGCCCGGGCGACCCGGACCTTCTTGCTGTGAAGCATATGTCCTCCTGTGTCTTCTGTATCTTTATTTTTCTTCATTTATTTTATATATTTAGGTTTTTTTTTACTTATTAGGTGATGTTGAGAAGCCTGAAAGGTGAATTTTTTGTGGATCAATAGTTTGTCTAAGTTTATGTCTAAGTCTAAATGAAATACAGTTACATTACTATTACTTCAACAGTCTTCATTTTACCCCATCTGTATTAAACATTATTTGTCAATAGACTGTTGGAATGTCATCTGAAACGCAGCAATAGTTGACCATTCCAGTTACGAACACAAATATGCGGCTACTTCTCATTAACATATGTTTTTTACTCACTGCATAAACACACAACCCAATCCATATTTAAAACCTTAATCTGCCAATTATAGTCACGATTTAGGCTTAAAAAGTTGATGCATCTCCTATACAGGCTTGTTTACACTTCTAATTTAGGGACACGTTTTTTCTCCGAATGTTGTGGAATGCATTTTGAAAGCGAAGACAGCGTCCCTTTCAACAAATGCTCCCATAAGCATTGGCAGCATCATTAGAATGATTAAAAGGTTTTGCAGGTTTCCAAAATGTGGCTAATGATACAGGCGCCATCCAGCACAGCAGAGAGGCACAGACATAGAGAGAGACCACACAATTTCCCCACTATTTAGAAGTCATTTTGGGAGTTGAGTTATTTATGTTGAACTGTCAGTTTGGGACAGATGTAAGAGCCAGACATGCCCGCTTACTGAAAGATTTTCTTGTCTTCTTCGAGTCCATTGGGAAATTATAATATATAGTGTAGTGGCCATTTTTGACACAAGAAAAGACACAGGGTTACTTAAAGGTGTGTCTTTTAGTTGGGGCTCTGTCACCTGCTAGTTTCTATGGACATTACTCTGCCGGGAATGTTCCACTGTATGACATTAAACTGCTCTACCTTACATACAGTCATGTAAAAGCCTGTGTGTTTTTGGAACATTCTTTGACATAATATGGATATTTATTCTTAATTTTAACAATACAGTAAGATTAAAGTAATATCACTAAACAATTAACACTGAAGAAAAGACTTTTCAAGATCATGAAAAAAATAAAATAAAATGTAATTCCAGACAAATTCATATTCCAACTGAGAAAAAGTTAGGACACCCTACCACCTAAGAGCTAATGTGACCGCCTTTGGCTGAAATAACTGCAGTAAGACCAGTCTCTGGCATCGGTCTGAGGAAAGTTTGCCCCACTTCTCAATACAGAATTCTTTCAGTTGCGTGATGTTTGAGGGGTTTCTTGCATGTACAGCCCGTTTCAAGTCAACCCACAGCATCTCAATGGGATTAAGAGCTGGGCTTTGATTTGGCCATTCCAGGACTCTCCATTTTTTAGTTTTCAGCCAGTCCTTGGTGAATTTACTGGTATGTCAGTATGTTTGGGTCATTGTTGTGTTGCAGGGTCCAGTTCTGCTTCAGCTTTAAAGGGATATGCCACCCCCAGGTCAAATTTGGGCATCTCCCCACAGCCCAGAGACTAAAATAAGTGGTGGAAAGCGTTTTCCTGCTCACCCAGCCATTGTCCGAGTCTGTCGCCACTGACCGCCGCGGTATCTGGTGCTCCTCCGCGTTAGACTGGAGTCTAACATCGCCAGAGAAAGATTTCGGCCAAAAGGAATTAATTTGCTCGATGCGTTTCCCAATTACTTTGTGTGTAGTGCGCATTCATATCGAGTGCAAATAAATGTGCAAATCAACACGGAGAGCTTGCCTTGGTCATTTTGGGTGGGAACTATTTTTTAGTGCGGAAGAATACAGCCGAATCACGCACCACGTTGTGCAACAGGGGAACTCCCTTCCTGGTGCGTAACTGGGATTCCCCTGGCAGCGTACTGCGTGATTCGGCTGTATTCTTCCGCACTGGAAAATAGTTCCCACCCAAAATGACCAAGGCAAGCTCTCCGTGTTGATTTGCACATTTATTTGCACTCGATATGAATGCGCACTACACACAAAGTAATTGGGAAACGCATCAAGCAAATTAATTCCTTTTGGCCGAAATCTTTCTCTGGCGACGTTAGACTCCAGTCTAAGGCGGAGGAGCTGCAGATACCGCGGCAGTCAGTGGCGACAGACTCGGACAATGGCTGGGTGAGCAGGAAAACGCTTTCCACCACTTATTTTAGTCTCTGGACTGTGGGGAGATGCCCAAATTTGACCTGGGGGTGGCATATCCCTTTAATATGTGTGAAGAATCCCTCAGTCGTCCAGGTAGAATCCATGGTAAAAGGAGAAATTCAATTTGTCAACTGGACAAAGTTTATTTGGTCGAAAACGTTTCGCAGCTCATCCGAGTTGCTTCATCAGTTCTGGTTAGAGTGCTGATGGACACTGCTTATATCTAGCTGCAGGGAGGAGCTAACTACACTGAAATTATTCTGATACTATCCCACATCTTTGTTTTCAGTTTCTGTCTTTTGTTTTCATTTTCTCTCTGGCTTTAATTGTCTTACAGATGGTCTCACATGTTCCTCAAGCACCCTTTGATATACAGTGGAATTCATGGTGGATTCTATGATGGTGAGCTGGCCAGGTCCTGCTGCCCCAAACCATGACACTTCCACCTCCATATTTCACAGTTGGTATGAGGTTCTTTTCCTCGAATGCTGTATTTGGTTTACGCCAAACATGTCTTCTGTTCTGGTGTCCATATAATTCAATTTTAGACTCATCTGTCCACAGAACATTATTCCAAAAGTCCTGGACTTTGTCTATATTCTCTCTGGCAAACTTCAGTCTGGCCTTGATGTTTTTGTTAGAGAGCAAAGGTTTCCTCCTTGCACACCTCCCATGCACGATGAAGTTGTGCAGTCTCTTTCTGATTGTAGAGGCATGCACTTTCACATCAACAGTAGCCAGAGCCTGTTGTAGATCCCGTGATGACGTTTTAGGGTTCTTTTAACATTTTGCGGTCTGCTTTTGGGATGAACTTGCTTGGCAGTTGTTTTGAAAGCCTTCCACTTGTACATGATTTTCCGGACAGTGGAATGGCTAATTGCAAAGTCTTTGGAGACTCATAAGCTTCTACAATTTTCTTTCTGAAGGCTTCAGACAGATCTTTTGCTCTCACCATGGTACTCACTTCACCAGTCAGGAGCACACCACACTAAATGTCTGTGGGTTAAATAGGACAACCCTTCTTCAAAACGATGTGTAACGATTTTCTTCTTCTTCATGTGCACCTGGTGTGGTACACCTGTGTGTGATTTGAGCCATTTTAAGTGGAAATAAGTGTGGGGGTGTCCTAACTTTTTCCTCAGTTAGAATATGCATTTTTCTGCAATTACATTCATTTTTTTTCATTTTTTTTCAGTTTTAATTGTTTAGTTATATTACTTTATTCTCTCAGTATTGTAAAATTGTAAAACTGAGGTTAAATATCCATAGATCCAAAAATGTTACAAAAATACACATGCTTTCATAGGGTGTCCTATCTTTTTCACATGACTGTATATTGTCTGTTTTTCTTGGTATTTTTCAGCAATAAAACCATGTGTATTCTGACTGTGAACGGAGTTGCCTCTCCAGAGATTTGGCCTTGATTTTGTCTCCCTGAAAATAAAGGTTAATGCCATACTGTGAAAAATTCCAGCCAAAACAATAACATCTCACTAACATCTCATCTTAAGTATAAGCAAAGAGTATGGAAAATGAATATAAAGTATACAGGTACAGTGGAAATATGCACTGCTACTGTATTTCAATAGGTTTGGGAAATTGTTCACTCTTTACCATTTACAAAAAGATACTTTATAAAATACATACAAAAATAGTGAAAAATTCTTCTTAAGTCTTCTTGAGTAATTTGAACTTTCTTAGCTACTACTTTTTGCAGTGTATACATCACCATTTAATTATTCATTTCCTACTTTTTGGTAAATGAATACATCTGTTCAGTGTGTTCACAGCCATCCAAAGAAGAGTGATGATTTTGCACAGCATTGCAGTTGTGATTGGCTTGTTAATGCAGTCATAGAGAGCCTCTTAATGTCCATCATTTGCCAAGCCGTCACAGTTTGTTGTGGTTATGTGCAGAAGATGAGCCTATTTGTCATTGGAGTACATTATCTCCACAACACTTATTACTGCAGATCCAGGTTGCCATGTTTGCTAAGGAAGTGTCTAATTTCTCTTCTAATTAAGTAACCTTGGCCGAATTGCTTGTGGAGGTTGTTGTAAACTAGAGACTGCTTCTGTATTGATCTTATCAAGCGGAGCTAAGTGGCTGGGTAAATGTTATGTGCAATGTTAATGTTGACGCAGGTATTTAAATCTTTGTTTGGAGGATTAGAGGACCTTGTGATGTCTTGCTTTAATTTTTCAGATGACATTTATGTGTGTGTTCATGACAAAGAAAGAAAGGCAATGGGCTGAACAAATCAGTGTGTTGAAGAGTTAATCACTGAGGAGTTAGTAATTAGTCATTTTAAAAACACATGAAAGGTCCCATATTACAGAGAATTGACTCTTGTGAGCTGTAAGCCATGTTAGAATGTTGTTCATCAAAAACACACCTGGAGTTGTGTTTTGTTGCATTCACACATGTTTGAGTAATCCTGCGTTACCAAGAACCATGGATAACCTGAAACCATGGAACCAAGATTGGTCATTTTAACCTTGTGATGTAATGAAGTGGTAGTTTTCAAGTCAACCTACGTTTTGTACAGTAGAAATGGGCAATTCCAGGGTTGAAATCATCCAAATGATTCTAGTGAAGGTGTATGGACTTTAAAAACATAGGAGCACTTCTTGTATTGGCACATGACATCACAAGGTTGACCAAAGTGTTTTCTGTTTGAGAGAAGAACTCCAAAGACTAAATATGCAGGATTTTTGTGTTAACCTGTGTGAATGAAACAAAACACAACTCCAGGTTTTGTTTTTGATGTGGAAACAACAAAAATAGCCTAATTTGGGCCCTTTCAGTATTCTTGTGGCTTTTGATTACCTTGAGATATGTCTACATTTCGAAAACAAAACTCAATTTTCAATGAGGCATTTAAATATTAGACCTCACAATGGGAAAATAAACAAATGATGCCCTTAGAGAACATGAATGGTATGCAAATAGAGTCATGCAAACTTTGTACGCACAGATTGACCAGAGAATAGTCCAGTGATAGCTTATGAGCTTAAAAACTGCAGAAGAAATACATTTCTTTAACTGTTAAAGAAAAATGCAAACAGAAACAACAAACAGAGCAATCCAGAAAACAATCCAGAAAAATGCAAACAGAGCAATTTTGGATTAACGAATTTATGAACTCTAGCTAATTCTTGGACTAGCTGTAAGGGAACTCAATACATTATGAAACACTTTAAAAGAACACTCTGATACCATTTGGAAAAGTGTAACGAGAAGCCATGTTGAAGAATATAATCTCTATCCAATTATCAATAAACAAGGATCTCAATCGTTGTTTGAACATTTGATCCATGCATTTTATGGACTTACTGTGTTTTGTTACAGCAGTATAAATACTGATGGATTTGAATGAACAAGGGGAGGTTTAGAGGCTTAGAGAGGATGGTTCAAACATGTGCAGTTGTAATACAAGGAGATAACTGTGTAAAGTGCACAAAACTCGAATCTCAAGACTGACTATAGGCGTAGAATATGAATATTTCACAGTTTGGTTTTGCTTGTAGAAAAGGTCATGGACAAAGGCTTCTCTAACGAGTTTCACTCATGTTCACTTGCTGAATACATTTGAGATTGGATAATAGGTAACTCTCAGTGGGCCCAGGCCAAACTGACAACAGAGGATGCTAGTTTCAAAGGGGGTTTTGTTTAAGTCAATAAAAAACAGAGCTGTTACGCACCAGACCGTTTCTAAAAGCTGGTTTCCATCAGCACCACTAGCAGTCCCTGGGGGTTCGAGGAGTGTTCCATTTTATCCGCGTTTAGACGAACGTTCTCAACAGGAAATGTTTGTTTATATGAAGACGCAAAAGTGGGCGAATTTGATTGAATATGCATGCCAGGCCGCTAATATAATGTCAGAGCTACTTTTTTCAGGACACCGACAGGGGCTCTCATTACGGTTGTTTCGCCCTCGATGTAGAGTCGGAGCTCTTCGCTTAATGCAACAAGAGCTTGTTTAGTCATTCTGAAATTTTCCACCCAAGCACTGTCATCAACTAATCCATTCTCAAAATTGTCCCACCACTGACTGGTTCTGCCCGGTCTTGTCCAAACTCGCCTCTGTGGCCTGCGACGTATTGTCATTGTTTTTACCGGCTTGGCGCATCCAGTGTGACGTCAGGTGTATGAGGCGTGAACATGTTTTGCGCTTCTTGCCGTTTAGACAGAGACACGACCCGGGCCGTCTTCAGAACTCCACACTCTGGAAGGAGTCTTCAGATTTTTGCGGTTTCAGAGCCCGACGGCGCAGTTGCCATGTAAATGAAAGGCACTTCCGATAGAATATTTTGTCGTTTTCAATCGCAATCGTCCTCGTCTAAACGGCCCCTAAGTGTCATTATTTAAAGCTGCACGATGTAACTTTTTGGTTGAGGGGCCGTTACCTGCTTGTTTCTATGGGTATGTCGTTGCTCTGTCTGCAGCGTTCCACAGTATGACATTAAACAGCTGTACTTTCCATGGCAAAAGGAGAAATTCAGTTTGTCAACTGGACAAAAGTTTATTTGGTCGAATACGTTTCCAGTTGACAAATTGAATTTCTCCTTTTGCCACCTGGACGACTGAGGGATTCTACACACAGATTTACTTTACATTTATTAAATTACAGGTTTTATAGCTCAAAAATACCTAGAAAAACAGGCATTCTGACTGTGGGTGAGGTTGCCTCCCTAGAGATCTGACCTGTAACTTGGCCATGAAGAGAGAAAAGTTTAATACTATACTGTGAAACATTCCAGACAAATAAATAGCTTTATAAACAACGTATACCATTTTACAGCCATGTAGACCTGGGCCTGCCTGGTGTCTTCATTGATTCCTTGGAGGATTTGTCCTAACCTTAAGTGCCACTGGGATTATTGTCAGAAACAGCCAGTGAACACATTGTGAGGACCTTTCTCTAGATCTTGACCTATAGAATCATGTTCAGTAATACCTGGCTAGAGAATTAGTCTGTTTTAGATTGATGGGAGAAACTGTACCATGAGAAAACTAAAGCCAACATACATAGAACATACCAACTCCCTATTTGCAGTAAGGAGAGAGCCAAACGTTGACAAATTTTTGGAACTTGGAATTGGTCCGGTGTGTTCCTTTGTACAAAACTGTATAATTCACCGTAGAATTTTTCATTTTTATGATTATAGCAAATACTATTGTCTGTTCCTGAACTAGAAATGTACGACTCTACAAGCAATCTCAAGAGCTTTGTGATAACTACAGAATTGAACGCACTTATATTAAAAGCCAACCAACCTCCAATATGAAACACGACTGAAGCGCCATTTCGAACGCATTCTAGATAGACATTTTCCTATTAACTTTGCTCTCTTTTGATGGTTCTATATGTGTGTATGTGCTACAAAGATGACATCACATGCAAGCAAGCACAGCCCCATTTGGCCGTATACAAAGGCATACCGTCTTCAAAGGGCCAGAGCGCCGATCAAACGCAGAGGGGCGGGTAGGTGGTGAGTGTGTACATGACGCTTGCTTTTCCTTCATCTACGCCTCTTTTCATGTCCAAGCTAGAGGCTGAGCGATGCACTACAACACTTGAATGTTAATCGGCCTAAATGAGATGGAATCAAATAAATCAGAAGAGGGGACCGAGGTGCGCGGCTTGCAGTGAGCAACGTGGTGCTTAACCCTGTAGGGCATCAGTCAGAAAGCGTTTTTTGAATGAGTCACAGATGGGAGTGGAGACTGGGAAGGCCGTGAAGCGGGGACAGCTCGTGATTAACCTTCATCGTATAGAAACATACAAGAGTTGTTTACTTGCCATATTTTTGTAGTAATGGGATTTTTCCTGTCAGTTCATCTGCGGCCATGAACAAATACAAATTCTCACAGCATCTCTCAAAAGTTTGTTATAGATCGTAACAACAATCTACCCAAGAATTGCAGGTGGAAGGGAAGCGGGAGACAAACTCTGCACCTGAAAGATCACAGTGCACCTTTAATATTGTACATTGTCCGGTTATAAAAAATATGTTATTATTAATAAAATAATAGTAATTAAAAAAAAATACAAATAGCTTCAGGCATAGTTGGTAGTTTGGTAAAAATGTTGTTTAGTTTCCCAATTCTACTTCCAATGTCTTCAGACTTGGGTACAACAAATAAGATTATATGGAGATAATTTTGTCTCATAAAGATTTGTATAAATAAAAAAAGATATATATAAATATAAATACATTTATAAATATTCAAACACAAAACACAAATACAAAAACGCGACATACAAATAAATGATAGAATGTATATAAATACACAGGCATTTGTAAATATATTTTCGAGATTTGTAAATATATTTTCAAGATTTATAAATATATTTTCGAGATTTGTAAATATATTTTCAAGATTTATAAATATATTTTCGAGATTTGAAAACAAATGTAGTTGACTTTCTATGTGGAGTCTGCATTTGTGGATCCATTTTTTGCTTTCGTGTCGATGACGTAATTGTGAGACAGTCCTAGCGCAAACCCCGATTTGTATAAATAAAAAAAAGATATATATAAATATAAATACATTTATAAATATTCAAACACAAAATACAAATACAAAAACGCGACATACAAATAACTGATAGAATGTATATAAATACACAGGCATTTGTAAATATATTTTCGAGATTTGTAAATATATTTTCGGATTTGAAAACAAATGTATTGGGAGTCTGCATTTGTGGATCCATTTATTGCTTTCGTGTCGATGACGTAATTGTGAGACAGTTCTACCGCAAACACACGATTCGCAAATAAATGTCACCGGATTTGAATACAGGGAGTCCTCGGGTTACGACGTAGATCCGTTCTTAAGACGCGTCGTAACCCGAATTTCGTCGTAAACCGGATTTTGCCTTTGATCTTCCAACCAAAGCACCAATAACCTTTCCATCTCAATAATTAGACCACTACGCTGCTTGGTTATCACTGCCGCTTTCATAGGAGTAGATCAGAGCCCACATCAGGTACTTCCGCCCACATTGGGCACGCACACGAGGCTGTCTTCTTCTCCCTACAACCACAACAGAGCGTATTCTTGCGCCGTGCGCCGCGCGCCGTTCGTGTTTGTTTACATCTCTTACCACGCTAAACCGCGTAAGACGGAATGACGCGTAATATATACATATTTTTTTTAATGGGGGCGCGTTCGTAACCACGAAACGTCGTAACCCGAGACCGTCGTAACCCGAGGACCCCCTGTACAAATAGCCTTCACTGGACATCCAGCAGATGGCAGTGTTGAGCAGCTTGTCGGTATTTGCTCTTTAGATGCGTGAATGAGTGAATTTCTCCTTTTATCATAGTTGCTCTTTAGTAAATGAGACTACAGTGGGCCCTCGCTCGAATGGAAAGTCGAGTGGAAAGCGACCTGGATATCATTTTGGGCAAAACTCAGGCCACCGCTAACAGTGCCGAACTGACTGACTACGTACAACACATCTGAGCACCAGCCCTCACCACCTGACCAGGTACACAAGCTGCTCAACACTGCCATCTGCTGGATGTCCAGTGAAGGCTATTTGTATTCAAATCCGGTGACATTTATTTGCGAATCGTGGTTTGCGGTAGAACTGTCTCACAATTACGTCATCGACACGACAACAAAAAATGGATCCACAAATGCAGACTCCATATAGAAAGTTTTCAAATCTCGAAAATATATTTATAAATGCCTGTGTATTTATATACATTCTATCAATTATTTGTATGTCGTGTTTTTGTATTTGTATTTTGTGTTTGAATATTTATAAATGTATTTATATTTATATATATTTTTTTTTTATTTATACAAATCTTTATCAGACAAAATTATCTCCATAAGATTAGACTTTCAGATCTTTTTTCAGGTCTCCTTTTAACCCAATGCTTGAACCCCCCTCGTTTATCGCGGGGGTTAGGTTCCAGAAATAACCCGTAATGAGTGAAATCCACGAAGTAGGACAACTTTATATTTTACAATTATTATACACGTTTTAAGGCTGTAAATGCCTTAAAACACTGGAATTAACGTTTTCTCACATTTCTCTCTCGTTTAAACACTCAAACTTTCATAGATTTTCAACAAAATATATTAATAGTGAAACGTGGGGGCTCCGCCGGACGCGCGAGGGGAGCGGAGACATGAGTCATCCAACGGCACTGCCACGTCCCAGGACGTGACACGCACCAACCCCTTGGATAAGTGCGCGTGGTCAAATCCGTGACAGAGCACAGTGAACCGCGATAGAGCGAGGGACCACTGTATTCCTCATTATTCTTCCATTATTCCTGCGTAAAACAATGTAGAACTACCTTATCCACTACAACTAATAAGGCCAAATATCATCTTTGGTGGTACTTGGAGTGAAATTTGTAGCTCCCAGTTTGGTCCTTGAGCTGTTGATGTTATCGATCCACCTTCATTATTAATCATATGTTTTTATCATAATGTATTTATGTGTTTTTTAAGATGCCCTGATAGCCTACATTGAACCAGATAAACATAAACATTCAAGATATAATTTAGTTTAGTCTCCCAATTCTACTTCCAATGTCTTCAGACTTGGGTACAACAGATAAGATTAGACTTTCAGATGGATCCATTAGACACACTTACTAAAGCAGTTACAATAGTCTCCTTTTAACCCAATGCTTGAACCACCACTTTTACGTATTCCTCATTATTCTTCCATTATTCCTGTGTAAAACCGCCAAAGTAAAGTACCTTTTCTGAACCTCTTGAATCCTCTCAAACCCCGTGACCGATCGAGTCAAACAGCTCTTCAGTTTGAGTGTGGAGTTTGACTATGATCCCAATGGGAGCTCAAGGTCGCTGGTGCCTGGATGAGTGTCCCCTCTCTGTACCTCCTGCTACCACCACCACCGCCCTCCCTCCACCCCTTGTCTCCCCTGTCTCCTCTGTTCACCCATGGGACACCCCAGAGGTGAAGCAGGGTCACTACCACTCAAAAACGCATGACAAACCCAGAGACCGGCCGTGCATTCATATAAAAAAGTCTTTCCAAGAAACTCGCCGGCTGCAACAAAGGGTCAGACAAAAGGACTTGAAAATAAGGGCTGGCTGAAAGAAAGTCAGTATTGTTATTAATTCAGTGTTTGACCTGTAATAAAAAATGGATCCATTTTCTCCTTTAGTATGGCTTTATTATGGCATAGCTTTATATCAAATTATTTAGTAACAGTTGGCTGCTTCTAAAGAGTCACACATAATCATGTCATCATAGCTTTGTTGGTATGTTAGCGAGATTTAAATGGGTTAGCAGATCGTAATGGAATTTAAATGAATGTTCAGCAAGGATTTATGAATTGATAAAAAGAAAATCTGTGTCTAGTCACCAAAAAAATCGGAACAAGTCAAAACGAATACTAAAGAAAGAGATCAATATTGTGAATTCAAGATATTTTTACTATTTCATAAGTATTTTTATTGATTCATTATAATTTTGTTTCTCAAAGATGCAATTCATAACATTTCCAGTAGAGGATACAATGTTTTTGCTTTGCCTGGAATGTTCCACAGTAGCATTAAACCTATCTATCATGTCCAAAAAAAGAGGTTTACCGCACACTTGTTTGACTTTATTCTTTATTAGGTTAGAGCGAACTAGTACAAGTACGAGGTGCAACTAAACACCTTCCCAGTCACATGTTTTTGTTTTGTTTTTGTTTTGTTTTTCCCTTATTGCATTCAAGTTCCCTTGAATGCAATATATAATACATTTATACAGTAGAAAAACAAACATATCAACCAATGTACACAACATTATATAAAAAAATCAAAACATTACAAGCAAACATTACAACACTCAGGCCAGTGCAGACCTTCCTGAATTGGACGTCGATGTGTCTCACAAACACAACATGACTCCATTTAAACACCACACAAGCAATATTTACAAGGATTATTTACAAAAAAACAACTCAAATCCTGTGTTTCATTCAGTCCCCCAGGTTCAGTTGTTGACAGTTCATTAATCCAGTAGGCTTCCCTCTTTAAAAGTTGTTTCATTCTGTTACCCCGCCTAGGATAAGGTGGCACTATCTATCATGTATATCATTATGGGTGTTTTTATTGCTCAAAAATACTTGGACAAATTATAAATTATTAATATGAGCGGGGTCACCTCAATGCGGATCTAACCTGTAAACTGACCTGGTGGAGTCATCACTTGTCTCCATCACAAAATATAAGTTTAATACCAATAACATGGAAACAAGTAAGAGGTGTGAGTAAGAGGTGGACCTATAACTACAAATCTGCAGTTTTCCTTTAACAGCAATTACATAGATATGACTTTTCTTACAGTAAAATAATAAATTAAGCAATTGTCTCTCGTATTCCCATTTGAGATTACCTTTCCAAACTCCTTTACCCCTGACTGCAGACTCCTTCAGACCCCCCTCTCCGCTCTACACTAATCTATTGTGATTGATGACAAAAATCCCCTCTGATTAAAGAGTGCTCTGACTGGAGTTGGTTCAGTCCTGGGGAAAGTGGAGAAATGTCACCGTGAAGTCTTTTAATGGGGTTATTTTCAAATTGATTCTGATTTACAGGATTGCAAATAATTTATATGCCAGTCTGGATGCATTGTTGTCAGGCTTGGGGAGTAACGGATTACATGGAACGGCGTTAAGTAAAAGGATACAAAAAAAGGTAACTGTATTCCCCTACAGTTACAAAGAAAAAGACGTACTCAGATTACAGGTACATTTAGTGAAAATGGGGATTATTTAGCAGGATTACAATTTGAAAGCATTTTATGTTATTTCATTTTTTCATTTAAAGCCGGAGGTCATATGTAGGGAAAACAGAACGTACAGACTCGCGGCGCACACCGCGCACTCTGTGAAACAAACTTGCAGCGGCGCGCGCTGTGGAATACACTGGCAGCGGCTCGCACTGAACTTCACGCAGATCGCGCACTACGGACTAAACGTGCAGCGGGCATGGTTTCAAAAAACGCATGTAGCGGGTGGAAATTTAGGGAGAATTTTATTTTTAAAGAAGACAAAGGGAACAACATCACAGTGCAGTGCAAATTGTGCCTTCCAGCAGTTAAACACCTGTCAATGTCCAAGGATTCTACTTCCAATCTCAAGAAACATTTACAGGTAAGATCGCTAATATTAACGCTTTGATACTGACAGGCCCTAAATGTCCTGCTTCAGTCATGTTATGTGTGAATATGAGTCATTTCTTTGTCTTGATTCATTGGTAGGAGCCAGTTTCGAGTTAGCTATCGACTAGCAAACCTAATAGTTTGCTAGTCGATAGCTAACTCGAAACTGGCTCCTACCAAGCTAGCTAACGTTTGCGGTCACAAGTACACTTTGTGCATTTGTAGAACGATATTACAATATTTAAACATTATCTAGGCAACATAGTCATGTTAACTGATCCATGAAGACCCTTTAGACCAGAGGTCTTCAACAGGGGGGTCGCGACACCTAGGGGGGTCGCGGAGGTACTACAGGGGGGTCGCGAAATCTTTTGATTTCACTTTAAAATAATATAATTTTATATTTTATAGTGTAAAATACAGTATTAACCTGTGTATTATTTCCTTGTATTGGATGTACCATAACAGAGTAGCAATGTTTATACATGAAACTAAGCTCAATTTAATATAAAACACAATTCTATGCCGTATATATAGTAGGGGGTCCCTGGCCCAGTTCGCCATCTGTTTGGGGGTCCCTGGCCTGAAAAACGTTGAAGACCCCTGCTTTAGACAATTCCGAGCAAAGCTGTCGTTAGATGTAGGCCAGCACGCAAGCTGGACGAACATCCTGTCCAGCTGCGGAGATTGGGCAAGATGACTGTTAAAACTAAAACTTTAACTGAAAAGTGACCCTAACCCTAACTGAAGTCATAGGTGTTTAGGTGTTTAGGTGTTTGGTTTAATGAGTGACCTTGTTTACTAGTGACTTGGCTTATAGTGATAACAGTTGTTAAAACTACACATAGAACTGTACTTGTCCTCCTAAAAACTTTTAATTGTATTGTAATTTTCTTGTTTTCTTGTTGTTATAGGATATTTGGTGTTTCCAAAAGTAACTGAAAGTAATCAAGTTACATTACTTTAATATTATAGTACCGGGATTACGTTACTGAATACATATTTTAAGGAGTAACTAATAACTGTAACGGATTACATTTCTAAAGTAACCCTCCCAACCCTGCTGTTGTAATAAGCCATCTAAAACTATTTATTGGATGTTCTCTCACAATAATTCATGAGGGTCATGTATGTTTTATGAACGATCAATCAAACTCAAACTGCAGCAGAGGAGACCCAGGAGCTACTGAGAGGTCTTCAGGTTGTGGGACGAGACTACATGACAAGGCAGAGGAGCCGTTTCACTGATGTCACTTGGAGCATGCTCAACCAAGCCACTGTGCAGATATACAGATACTAAGTCTTACACAGCGACCCTAAAGGTGCAGTATGTAACTTTTCTGTAGGAGTCTTTGCCATGTTTAATGTGAAATAGATTTTTTTTTTTGGAGCTGATGTTGTCAACATTCCCTGGGGGTGTGATGCTAACTGTATGCTCTGTATGGAAGATAATTTGTTTCATCAGATTTTGAATTTTAAATGAATTTCTCACTTTGAATTTTTTTTTTAACTCTGAAAAAACATGCTTGAATTATTTTTATTTTGAATGTCAGTTAATGAAATTATGTGTACATTTTCAAAGTGTTAAGAGATTAAGATAAGACTTTATTGATCTCACACAGGAGAAATTTACTTGTCACAGTAGCTCCAGGTAGGGACAGTTTGAACAAGAAGACAAGTGCATGCAGGCAAAAAAGGGCATAAAGATAGGTGATAATAATAATTAAAAAATAAGTAATAAATCGAATAATCATAATAGTAGTGATAATATTCTATTAATAATATTCTGTTAAAATTCTATATAAAAAAATAACCTTTTAAATATTCAGCACAAAGATTTTCAAGCCCTCAAATTCAACAGTCAATATTCAAAGTGTAAAATCCGCAGTGAAAAACATTTGTTGCAAAGGTCCAAGGTGCCAAGGCAGAAGCAATTGATCCAAAGTGGTCCTATCTAACTCAGTAACAAGCAGGAAATGGTGCAGTGAACCATTCTGATTGGTCAGAATTAGCGTAATCAAAACCTCGGCCGTTTCCCAATTCAGCGACGGCACGCTTGTGAGTGTGCACTCGGTCTGTCGTCGAGACGGCGCATACTCGCTCTGTCCTTAGTGCACTACGTTTCTCACATGGCCGCCTGCGAAATTGAACAGGTCCCGCCTCAACTCAATGAGCCGGGTGGTCTGCTCCTTGTTCCCTAAAGACAAAAATATTATACTATTGCGACTAGTAATACTTGGAATTGGGACATGGCCAATGTTCCCCCTAATTTTTAATGTGTCTGAGCAAACACACACTAACTCCACATCCGAAATGACCCCCCCCCCCCCCCCCCCGCGCGGCTCGCACTTTGCAGATATAAAAAAATGCCCCCGCGGCTGAATAAAAAGCTCTTTCATCCCTGATTTACAGTGCGCTGCACAAGTTTTCTTGTGCGCTGAGAATGTGCGAACAGTGCGCAGCTTAGAGTAAACGCTGGACATGGCGACACTGTAGAATATCCAGCATTACAACAGCAAAGGAAATATAGAAGTGTAAGGGGAAAAGCATGTGAACGGTAATGCAGGTGCCGTGATCTATGCCGTTACGGCTACCGTCACACATGTTTAGCGTAGTTTATGAAGAGTTTCATGTAGCATAGTTGTAGGTGAGGAGAACCAGTACGTATATTTTATAGTGACGTCGCAACTCTCACTTGTGGATGTCGCTGGCGAGTCGGTCTTTGTAGTCCCGCGCTGTGCATGCTGGGGCTTTTAAGTGTGCGAAGCGTGCATGTTTGCACGCTTGGTCCACGCCCCGATTTCCATGGAAACGACGGCGCCGTTCAGAGCTCGTCTTGACGGTGCAGGGGGAAAAAAACGAATGGAACGGCGCTTGTCGCGCCGGATATGACGCAAATCCCGTTCCAAGGACGCTAACAAGCGTGCCGTCGGTGAATTGGGAAACGGCCCTCATCTCTTTTATTTCTTAAGTGTAAACCCCGCCCACAGATGAGAACAGCCAATAGGAAACAGCCTCTGCCTACACAGGATCGACTGCTTCTGTGAAAATGTTCACTGTGAATTTGAGGGTTTGAAAATAATACAATAAACAATATACAGCTCTGGAAAATAAGAGGCCACTGCTAAATGAGCCGTTTTTCTGATTTTACTACTTATAGTTTGGGCAAAAGGAACATTTTTGTTTGAGTCTATAAACTACTGACAACATTTCCCCCAAATTCCAAATAAAATATTATCATATAGAGCATTTATTTGCAGAAAATGACAAATGGTCAAAATAAAAAAGATACATGTTTTCAGACAAAGAAACAAGATCAAATTAATTTTAAAACAACATATTGCTATGTGTTTATGTTTACACTTAAGAAGAGTTCAGAAATCAATATTTGGTGCAGTAACCCTTATTTTTAATCACACCTTTCATGCATCTTGGCATGCTCTCCACAAGTCTTTCACATTGTTCTTGGGTGACTTTATTCCACTCCTGGTGCAAGAACTGAAGTAGCTCAGCTTTGTGTTTGGGTTGGAATTCAACAGACGCTGGAATGGAGCAAGAAGAGCATGGAGATGGTCCTCGGGCGCAGTCATGTGCTGCCCACTGCTCCTAATAACAGGATGGGTCACATGCAGAGGACAATTTCTCCTGTGTGAGATCAATAAAGTCAATCTTCTTCTTAATTTTTTATTCTGAATTTGAAACCTACTGAAAAAGTATACTTAAAACTTAAGCAACTTATTTAAAATTCAAAATCTAATAGAACAAATTATCTTCCATAGCTCTGCTCTTTCTGAAGCTCTGTTACTCCAGTTAGACTGAGCTTTATTTTAACACAATCTGACCAGAAAGAACAGGTGAGTGGACCTGTGCTCTTTGTGTGTCTTAAAACATTTCTGGCAGGGAGAGATAGAGCGATGCCTCTCACAGTAAGAATGCACGGGTATTGTTGTTAAGGGATTGTTTTAGCAATATATTTTTACACCAGTATTGAGATCAGTTAAATGCAATACTGTCAAAAGCAATATCATGTCCATAGAGATATACACCTTCAACAATAGATACTAATACTACAAGATCTTGTGCCATAAGCTATGTGAGATTTACCTGGCCAGCCAAATGATATCTCTCTGTATTTCCTATACACCGCGATACCATTTGGACACTCTCCATCCACTCTCGCTCCTCCGGTTCCAAACCGACTCTGCGATTCTGATTCGTTCAAAGATGGTGACGTCAGTGCACCCGCCTTTGCCCGCAAAGTCACTCTTAGGCAGCGGAAGTTCCGCCTCAGTTTTGAATCAAGATGGCGCAATCTCTGATTGGTTCACTTAGCTGTCTGTCTACGCGCAACCGCAGCGCATTCTGTGGATCAAGCGTTACCAGACTCACTCGCTGGTACAGCGATGAGTCATGGATTCTTCCAGGCAAATGTGAGATAAGATTGCTACATGTTTGCACACATGCCTTGGACAAAAAAAAAAGGATTTACTTTACATCTCAAGCTGTTGAAAAGGGCAGTGCAATAAAAGGAAAAATAGCAAATAAAATAAGCCAAAACTGAACTGGATTGCATACAAATTTTTTATTATAAATTAGAACAACATGTCTTGTTTCTCGGTCTTGTGAACCCAATCTTATTTCTCGTACTGAGTGCACTGTGTGACAATCCTATTACATTCTACATCGCATTATATCTACATCTACATTGCATTATATTCAAGAAAATTATTCTTTATCAGGAAATAAAGCTTATGTGGTCACTGAGTAAACAACAGTGAGTCTGAAATTATTAAAACAAAACAAATCACCCACACCAAAACATAACAATTGTCCATTATTATGATTATTATTATTATTATTATCAGTCCTCTTCATCAGACTTGAGGCTGCATGATGTGCTTGAATTGTGTTTATTCGTGTTAGAAAAGGTTATATTGTGCTGAGACTATATAATGACAGACTGGATATGATTATGTAATTCCAAAAATGCACCTTTTACATTAACATTAGAGCAGGTTTTCTTCACAATTTCTTCATTGCTTCTTTAGTCAAATATCCGACTCCTACTGCTGCCAGTGCAACGGGTACAATCAGCGGATTCACTCCTGCGGCCGACATGACGACTGCTCCTGTGACCAGGCCTCCTGTGTACAACTTAGACTTCAGACTTGAGTTTTCTTCCTTTTCTTCTGAGTTTCTTCTTCCTTTTCTGCAAAAAAAAGTTCAAATTAAAACTCCATGACGATGTTGGTGCTATGAGTGACACATGAAACACACTGCAGACTCTGTGGGCCCCTTTAGATACTGTTACAGGAATTTAGTTTAAAGGTCCAATATACTACTAAATGAATTCTTGTGAGCGGTAAGCCATGTATAATGTTGTTACCTCCTCAAAAACATACCTGGAATTGTGTTTTGTTTCATTCACACATGTTTAAGTAATGCTGCATAATTAGTCTGTCTACATCTACAAAGCTCAAAATGTTCTTTTCCACCTTATGATGTCATGAAGTGGTAGTTTTCTAGTTCTAAAAACAGCTCTTTTTACCTTTAGTTCAGTAGAGACGGGCAATTCCAAATGATTCAAATTCTAGTGAGTTGAAAAAAACAGTGGAGCACTTTCTGTATTACCGCATGTGTTTTGTTTGAAAGAAGAACTCAGCCTAAATATTCAGGATTTGTGCGTTAAACATGTGTGAATGAAACAAAACACAACTCCAGGTCTGTTTGTGATGAGGAAACATTATAACACAGATCAGAAAAAAGTTTAATATGGGCCCTTTAAACTAGAGCAAACACTGTGTCCAAAGTAGTTTTAAAAGCACATTTATTTTAAGATGTGATTAAAAGCGTCCTCACCTGTCACCCTTTTCCATTTTTGACTTTGGGTGGAGGCCTCAGATGAAAAATGAAAAAAAATAGAGTTAAAACATGAAAAGTTGCACTGAGGTCACCAGCTCCAGGGACACATTTCTTACAAGGACAATAAAATCTGCCTTATCTCCCTTTATAAACACAGACACAGCCTCTTTTTTAACACTGATAAGTAATTTTCAAATTTTCAAATATTGATTAATTTGACAAAACAACATATAAAGTAAAATAATTAAAATCTAAAGTAATAGGGAAGGCTTTTAGCTCAAAATGTTTGGCTTCCAAGTAACAGTCTAAAAAAAATAAACACAGCTAGACTTTGAGACTATCTTAATCAACAAGTCTCTCCTAATTTCTGTTATAAATGTGATTAAGTCGCATTTAATCATAACCAAAAACGTGATTTGGCTTGAGTTATTTAGTTGAGAATGAAATCTACGACCAGTTAATAAAGTAATTTCTTCTTTGTTTTGCTGTGCACCAGTGCATCTACTGTATGTCATGCTTGACCAGTCTCGTTGTGTACAAGTTTAATCATTTGTTTTATGTGTTCTTTTAACTTTTAAAATGGTACGCTATCAACTATCTGTAGTATATTTAAAGTATAATACACTTTTTTGTTTTTGTATAATGCTGGCATTTTACAACTTGACTGGGAACTTTACTTGGAAACTACTTAAGAAAAATAATGTCCTCTGCAAATAATAACATATTACATCCAACTGACTCTTTAAAATGTGTAAACAAAAACATTCTAATATTCAGGCAGCTGGAGGCAAAAGTGGAACACAATGCAATTATAATGGGGAAACCAGGATTAATCAGAGAATATCATAAAATATAAAAAAAATTAAGGTAAATTTGACAGATGAAAACTTTTTTTTTTTTTTTGAGTGATGTCAGAGGCCAGTTTAAAAAAAAAAACATTTACAATTGTGTTTTACGTTAATTGTGTTAATTTAAGAAGAGATTTTTAGGTTTTAATGGTCAAAGCCTTACAAAAAGTTGAGCCCACTATAGTATAGTTTGCCACTTCACCTATTACACATTTCATCATAAATTACACTTTTTGTGAAGTTCAAATACAATTTTGAGGTTAGTATTTTTCCATTCATTTTAAAAGAGAAGAAAATTAACTTAACTTTTAACTATAACTTTTTTGTTATAATGTTGTAATTTGCATCTAGATCTGCTCATTAGTTAATTACTAAAAATATATGAAATATGCTTTACTTTGCTTCCACTTGCCTCCATTTCAAAAAATATTAACCCTGTAATAAAAAAAATGTACAAACTGTTCTCTTCTGTTCTGAAATTCTTGACATTCCTGGGGTTTAGTTTATAGTTAGTCAGTTAGCTGTTAGTTCATTTCAAATTACACACAACGCTAATTACAACGGAAATGCCTGTAAGAATTATAACAATTAGATGGTATATTCCGCTACAAAAGACATGAAAAATAACAGAGTACTTACAGCAGTGAGCAGTGAGTTTTCTGGTGTAGAAATGACTTCACGCAGCTTTATACCTCCCAGACAGGAAGCTCAGACCTTAACCCATTTCCTGTCTGATAATGTGTGTTTACCTCAAAGAGCGTATTATTCTCACGCTTCACATTTGTTGTTGTGTACTCAGATCTGTTTTGTGATTTTAAATTAGAAAAAAGAAAGAAAGAAAGAAAGATCCCTATCCCTTTAATCTATTTCTTATTGAGCAATTTCACTTTCCCTTTTGCAGCACTCGTGATTTCCAGTAAATGTTGTGTTTTACAGGAGCTTGTAGTTGTAAAACAGTATCAGTAGTAGTCAGTGGTGAAAGTAAAACAGTGCGCACCGGAACGCAGCACCGGTATAAAATTCACAGCCGGTACGCAGCACCGCTAAGAGAATATGGTTAATGGTGGCCAAAACCCACATTTGAAAAAAAAAGTAAGGTGTGCTATTTAAGTAGAAAACACAAACAACCACACTATGCCATTCGAGAATAACTGAAAGCTACCTGAAACTCTCGTGCAGAGATATCTGCAGTCTGTTAAAGCCCCAGTGTGTAGGATTCGTGGCGCATAGGTGGATGGTGCTATTGCACTTTCTGTTTTAGCTACCGCAGACCTCGAGGGTCACCCGGGCGCGCGCACGAGCCGCGCGCCGCTACTGTATAAATAAAACGCGGTCCCGTTTTTCTCATGAAAACACACATTCCCGATCATGTACCATGACACTCTACACATCAAATGAAACCTTACAGTCTCCTCTTTTTGACTATGCAATTCATTTCCCTGCACAATAATCACTCCCCGAGCACATGGGGCTTTTATACGGAAAAGCACAAAACGAGGTTAGCTTACCTTAGAATGCTTTGCACAGGTCAAACTCTGTATTTCACCATAAACTTGCTCTCAATTTGTCCGTAACGATCCAGCGAATAAAATCCAGTAAAACAATTTAGTCCAAAACACGTGTTAGATCCATTACGACGTCTGATCCGGCAGCATGCTTGTGTTGTTTACCCAAAACCACAAGCCTTGCCGAAGGCGAAGGCGGAGCCCAAATGTCCTTCTGCAGCTCTCGTATTCAAAATGGCTGCCTCTGCATGGGGAAGATCCCCCTTTTATGTGACTATATCTAAGTCCAAAAGAATACTTTGATTTCATGATGGAAGTGAAAAGGCTTGGAAAACAATTTTTGAATGGGTATCTTCAATTTCAGTAATTAACGGGTAAAAATCTTACACACTGTCCCTTTAAGCAAGGATTGTCAAAACTTATCTGACTGTAGCCGTGAAAGTGCCTAAACCATTGTGAGGCGGTGCTGCGCACTGGTAGAAGATTTAAGGCCGGCGCGCTGCCTGCACCTGTAAGAGAGGGTTTATGCTGACTAAAAAAATATGAAATAATTAAGTATATTAAAAAAGTTATTTATCTATGAAAAAGGTGTAAAACGTAAAAAAAAAAACCAAAAAAAAAAAAAAACGGGTAAAACAAGTGTTTTTTTTTTTTTTTTTTTTTAAACGGTAAAGTGATGCACTGGACATTATAGCACCTGTAAGAAATGAAAACTAATTTCACCACTGGTAGTAGTACTAGTATTAGCTGTTGCAGAGTAGTAGTGGTGTTAGTAGTAGTTGTATGTAGTATGTCTTTGTTTGTGTTTGTTTCTGTTGAAAGAAAGAAACAGTTTAATTTCTTATTGAGCAGTTTCACTTTTACTTTTGCAGCACTCATGAGTTCCAGTAAATGTTGTGGACACTCCAAGGACACACAGCTGTGATAACACGGCTCACTGTGCATCAAAAAGGTCATCATATCAATTGGCCAGAACACAATGACACGTATTTATAAAGCATACTGCCCTGCTTACATAGCCTTCCGCCTCAGTTTGTCAATATTTCTTCTGTATTCCACTCCTGCCCCCTCCCCTCCCCCTCCCGTAATGTATTCCAAACAAAAAAGATCCAAAAAAGATTATGTAAAACCGTTCCACTGTATTGTCGTATGTGTATGTGACTATTGTTATTGATTGTATTGCATTTTTTTTCTACTCTGTTGTCTTAGAAGGGCTCTGGTTGCTGTCTTTTCTGTCTGTACTGCAACCTTCCCTCTCCTTTAAGTCAAATTTCTCTCTCTAGTGGAGACTAATAAAGAAACCTTGAACCTTGAACCTTGTTTTACAGGAGCTTGTAGTTGTAAAACGGTATCAGAGTAGTTGCAGTACTAGTAGCGTTAGCAGTATTAACAGTTTAATCTATTTCTTATCGTGCAGTTTCACTTTTACTTGTGCAGCACTCATGATTTCCAGTAAATGTTGTGTTTTACAGGGGCATGTAGTTGTAAAACAGTATCAGAGTAGTTGCAGTACTAGTGGTACTGTAGTAGAGCTCGTTGTTGTAGTGGTATTAGTATTAGCAGTAGTTGTATGTAGTATGTGTTTATTTGTGTGTTTGTTTCTGTTGATGTCATACATGTGTGTTGTGTTGTAAATTCTTTTTTTTGTACCAAATTTTGTATCAAATTTGAATTTCTCCTTTTGCCATATTTTGTTTTATATTTTACTTGGCTTTGTTTCTTGTCTGTCCAGTAGTATCATAGTAGCATTAGTAGTTATAGCAGCAGACAAGTATTACTAGTGATAGTGATAGTAGAAGCTGTTGAAGAAGTACTAGTGGTAATCATGTTATTAGTATCAGTAGTAGTAGCCGCTATCTAGTAGTAGCAGTAGTAACAGCAAGAGTTTTGTTCAGGTACTGCATCAGAAACACACACTCACTCATGAGCCAAAGACACTAGAGGGTGAAGTGTCTAGCCCAAGGACACAACCATTTCTTACACTTTTCTTATAGCAAGGCTGCACAATATGAGGAAAAGATGCACTATGCAGTAAGTTTTGTACTGTGATATTATTTTAATGTTTTAATATACTTTTTGGCACAATTTCTACTGTTAAATTAAAACAAAAATGTACATGCTTTCATTTACTAGTCAAACTGTGTCAACGGAATAACTTAACAGAGTTTAAACCAAGAATGACCCAAATCTTAAACAGGACATAATATGGAATATTTTAAATAAAATCTGCCCTTTTGTCAATTTTACTTTCAAAAAACAGTACGGTTGCATCCCATTACTTTGATTTACCCCTTCCCCTTTATCTACGTCTTTGTCTTGCCCCTCGATAACGAGCTGAGAGGGCTCAAGGTACGAATGTTCCACTAAGAAATGGGACACCACTCGATTACCATTTGCGTCATCATCCCTTGCCTCTACCTGGCTGCTACGTCTACAAAGGTGACAACAATTGACGCAAACAAATGTAAACAAATGTCAAGGAAATTACCAGGCACCTCAGCTCATCAATAAACTAGCTTGTTTATACATGAAAGTTTGATGAAAACGATAACGTCGGCTAAACAGACATCACTACAATTAGAACTGCAACAACAATTCACTAAAAGTAACGTAGAACATAAGCGTCATAATTGTAAACCTGCTAAACTGTTAATCGATAATTACAACTGCTGAAAATACATTTACAGTGCAGCATTATTAATCTTGTATAACTCCATAATCGCACCATATCTGATGTACTGTGTGGAAATTTGGGGGCCGACATGTAAAACTTACCTACAGCCATTATTTATTTTACAGAAAAAGGCTTTGAGAATTATCACCAACAGTCATTATAGAGAGCCATCCAACCCATTATTTGTTAAACTTAAAGTGTTGAAAATGTGTGATATTGTTGAATTAAGTATCCTCAAAGTCACGTATAAAGCAAAGTGCAGAGTGTTACCTGTAAATATTCAAAGACTGTTTGAGATGAGAACAAGCCAATACAATTTAAAGGGAACCTACATGTTTAAAAAACCTAAATTCAGAACCAAGGTTATGGAGCGAAGCGTCGCTGTGAAAGGAGTTAATTTATGGAATAATCTTGACAAAGAAATCAAAGAATCAAGTACAATAATGGCATTTAAAAAATACATAAAATCCATTGTAATGTGTATGTATGAAAAAGAAAACTAAATTGTTACACTTGAAAATGAAGCTTTATGTTTACAATTGATTAATAATTGTGATTGAAATGGAATGTAATGAAGAAAGGTTTTACAGTCACTATCGATGTTGGTGTTTGGAAAAGGGAAGACGGGGCAGATAACATAAGATAACTCTTCTTTCTGCTCCCTTTCATTCAATATTTTGTATTGTTATCACAAATGTTGATGTCTTTTTATACTTTATGAATGAAATAAACTTTTATGAATTTATGAGACTCCTTGGCTGGTCGCTGTGACGCTGCCATCCTGATCCCAAAACCTGCCTGAGCTTGTAGACGTACACCTTCGTTTCAAGTCTGGTCGAGAGCTTACTTTGTTTCAAGGGGTATGTAGTGCTTGGTCGTGGCTCTAGCCCTTGATCAAAATTAGAATCGGGACACCCCTTGCCCTCACATGAACGCGCAAAACCAAGGGGTAGGGGTAAAATGAAGGGATAAGACAGAGAAATGGGACGCAGCCTTCATTTCTGAAAAATGTCGAACTTGTTTTTCTTTGTGTTGTTGCAATATATTTTCTTGCATCATTCATTATTGCACCAGCCAGTATTGCAGCTATTGATACTTTTGTGCATATATTGTGCAGCCCTATCCTATAGCAAAGCAAAGTAAAGCAAAATGAACGACAAATATAGACTACAATCTTTCTGAGAGAATATATTTAACCTCCTGAGATTCAAAAATGAATCAAATCCCCGGTGGCACAGATCTGTCTTGCTAATCTCTGAGGAAATTGTCGCAGCGGGAGAGTGATGTGTTTGAAATTGCTGAAACCTAAATTTTCAGGTAAGTCTTCTTCAAAAGTCAAAGTTACATGTGGTTTGTTATGACTGGGTCCCTTTAAAGGTCCTATATTACGCAAAATTGACCCTTGTGAGCTTTAAGCCATGTTATAATGCTGTTACCTGATCAAAATGTTACCTGATCAAAAACATATCTGGAGTTGTGTTTTGTTTCATTCACACATACTGTATTTGAGCGACCATTTTATTATTATTAGTCTGTCTACACCTCCAAAGCTCTGTTTCACCGTGTGATGTCATGAAGCAGTAGTTTTCAAGTTAACATCTACCTTTTACTTTCAGTTCAGAGAGTAGAGATGGGCGATTCCGGGACTGAACTCGTCCAAATGATTCTAGTGAAGGTGTATGGAGTTCCTTCCAAATTGACCACATGACGTCCCAAGGTGGAGCAAAGTTTTTTCAGTTTGAGAGAAGAACTCAGCCTAAATATTTAAGATTTGTGTGTAAAACATGTGTGAATGAAACAAAACACAACTCCAACTCCAGATATGTTTGTGATGAGATAACATTATAATGTAGATAGAAAATGGCGTAATATGGGCCATTTAAAGGTGCATTGTGTAACATTTCTGGGGAAGGGTCCATCAAATGCTTTTCTATGGAGATGTTGCTGCTTTGTCTGGAATGTTTCACAGTTCGTAGTAAACCTTTTTATCTTCATAGAGACCAAACTAGACCAAGTTATAGGTCAGATCTATGTGTGGAGAAGCAACCCTGCTGGGGTTTTTTTTTTAGGCATTTTTGAGCTATAAAACAACCTGTAAATTAATAATAAATGTAAGTTAGAGCTGTTTAATTTCATACTGTGGAATAGAGGAATGACATAGCCATAGAAACAAACAGGTGACAAACCCCCAACCAAAAAGTTACCCAGCGCAACTTCAAGACACCATTACATCAATTTAGTTTAAACACCACTATGGATCTATCTTGCTAATCTCTGAGGAAATCGTCACAGTGGGGGAGTGATGTGTACGAAATGGCTGAAACCTAAATTTTCAAGTACAACTCTTCTTCAAAGATCAGAGTTATACGTGGTTTGTTATGCCAGAATCTTGTACTTAATGTGGCAGTAGGAGCGCTAATCTACCCCAGGGGACATGCAGTCACTGGCTCTATTACCTGCACATTATTGGACAGGCTCCAGATGTGTCCAAGCGCTAAGTGTATGGCTAATCCGCTAACCACACACACTACTTAATTGATTTACGTCTGATCTGTATCCGAGACTGTCCCGCAGGTGAGCAGTGGTGTGGAAGAGGACAACTTAACCTTTTCCTGCTGATTTGACAGAGCGAAAGGGCCTGGAATTGTTGAGCTGTCTGGCCCCACCGCTGCTGCTACAGAGATTAGAGACGGGACTATTACAATCATTTCATTTTGTCATAGGTGTTCTACTTTTCAACCGAGGACCTCGCCCAACCTAGAGCAGATATTACACACTTTTATTGACATGACTTTGATCCCTTATGACCACCTGAGCACCTTATGATTGCCTCGGCAATTCCAGGGCTGAAATCATCTATCTAGTGAAGGGGTATGCAGTTTAAAAATGCTGTAAAAAAAAAAACAACACTTAAAAACACTTCCTGTATTGGCGTATGACATTACAAGTTTTTTCCCTGTTTGAACGCAGAACTCAGCCTAAATATGCAGGCTTTGTGTGTTAAAATGTGAGAATAAAACAAAACACAACTCCAGGTGCGTTTGTGATGAGGAAGCATTATAACAATATGGCCCCTTTAATATTTAAAGGAGCACTACGTAACATCTCGTACATATCTAAATGTATACAGAAAATGTGGGTATAGTTAAAGTGTCTTGCCCAAGGGCATACTGACAGTGTGAACTCCAGAGAGCTCAGGTGTAATTACAAAATGTCAAAGACATTAATAGGACAAATAATGTTAGGGATGTCCTAATCAATCATGTTTGGTTTGGAACATAGAGATGCAGTAGCAATAATAGTAGTAGCTGTAGTAGTAGACATAGTAGTAGAAGTAGTAGTAGTAGCAGTAGCAGTAGTAGTACCAGTAATAATAGTAGCAGCATTGGTAGCAGCAGTAGTAGTAGTAGTAATAGTCAAAGTAGTATTAGCAGTTGTAGTAGCAGCTCTAGCACTAGCAGCAGTGGTAGCAGCAGTAGTATTAGTAGTATTAGTAGTATTAGTAGCAGCAGTAGCAGTAGTAGTGGTAATTGTCGCAGTAGTAGTAGCAGCACTAGCAGCAGTGGTAGCAGCAGTAGTATTAGTAGTAGTAGTAATAGTCACAGTAGTAGCAGCAGTAGTAGAAGCAGCACTAGCAGCAGTGGTAGCAGCAGTAGTATTAGTAGTAGTAGTAATAATTGCAGCAGTAGTAGCAGTAGTATTAGCAGCACAAGCAACAGTGGTAGCAGCAGTAGTATTAGTAGTAGCAGTAGCAGTATTAGTAGAAGAAGAAGAAGAAGAAGTGACTTTATTGATCTCACACTGGAGAAATTCTTCTCTGCATTTTAACCCATCCTATATACATATACATATATTAGGAGCAGTGGGCAGCACACACATTAGGGCGCCCGGGGACCATCTCCATGATCTTCTTGCTTCGGTTTGGTCAGGACCTAAGCTGGAGGTACCTATGGTGCATGTTCTGGGTTGATGGGGGAAACCGGAGTGCCCGGAGGAAACCCACCCAGACACGGGGAGAACATGCAAACTCCACACAGAAAGGCCCAGGCGACCCGGGGATCGAACCCAGACCATGCATGCAAACTCCACACAGAACACACACAGAAAGGCCTGGGCGACCCGGGGATCGAACCCGGAACCTTCTTGCTGTGAAGCAAGTAGTGGTAATTATCATTATTGCCTAATCACTACAAAATACAATATGATGAATTTTGAAAATTTTATAAATTTCTCATTTTTAAAAAACATTTTGAAGTGTCTGAATGGTCTCGCTCCGGATGTAATGTGCAAACATATTCAGACTTATAGCACTGAAGGTGTGCGGACTCGAGCTGCTGTGAGTGGGAGCTGCAGAGTGAGGAGGTGCCGCACAGCTCTGGGTCAAACAGCATTCTCAGTGAAGGCTTCATGTCTGTGGAACTCTTTGCCTCTGGAGCTCAAGTCACAGATGGACAATAGACATTTCTCCACAAAAATAAAAAAGTGGCTTAAAGAAAATCAGAAATGTGAACACTAAAACTGGATATAGTAAGGACAAGTGGGACCAATGCTTTTAATGCTCTTGTTTTGTTTTTTACTCTCTATCTGTGTGTTTATTTGTGTTGTTTTATGTTTTTAAAAGCCTAACCCGGGACGGGGGCTGCGAATTAGCGTGTGGCTACAAGCCTTATGTACATAGACATCAGTGACCTATATGGTGGCAATGTTTTTAATGTACTCTCCCTGTCAAATAAATAAATAAATAGAAAATAAAATAAATTGTCACAGTAGAAGTAGCAGTAGTAGTAGCACTAGCAACAGTAGTAGCAAGCATCAGAAGTATGCCTACTAGTACTAGTAAATGGAAACGTTTGACACAGCTGCTATGGAGATTGAGTCGACACAATTGCAGTGTTTTTGTCAAAGTTGTATATACTTTTGAACAGATCCTGGAGTGATCTAAAGCCAGATACATGTAAACACGTTTATACCACATAATATACAAATCACTTAGATCTTTTATGGTTTATACTTTCTATTTCATGTCTATGAGGCAACACACATGATGCAAGCTCAAGAAATGCCTTAAAAAGCATTTACTTATATTACCTTTTAGGACATGCACACATTTCTCTGATCAAATAAGTGCAGTATTAACTTTTCACATTTTAAAGGTGCACTACAGAGCTTTTCCATGAAAATGTAATCGCTTTGGCTGAAATGCACCACAGTATGGTATTAAATTTATCTGTAATTTGGTTTAATGCTATACCATGGAACACTGTAAATAACATCCCACTGCACCTTCAAAATTGTATAAAAATTTGATATTAAGAAGATTGAGGACCATTATAATAAAGCCTTTTTTTCCTATTTTACTGCATTGTAGTTAGATAAATAGTTTAGGTAGTATAAAGTACTGCTATCTATTTAATTTTAAAGTCCAATCCGTTGTATGAAAAACCAAAAACCAAATGTTGAGCGTTTAGTTGATTAAAATAAAAGGAAAGGGGAAAAAACATCCTCTCCTCTTATCAGAAATACTGATATATAATCATATAAAGCATTCAGACTCAAAATGTGAAAATGAACACTGTTTAAAGAGGGAGTATTGTGCAAAATATTGTTTTTGAGCGTTCCACCATGTTACAGCATTGTTCCCTCAACAAAACCAGGCCTGAAGAGGTTTTAAATGTCATCCATGCATGTTTGCATTTACCGATCTCTCCTAGGCCCTATCCAAACTCTCCGTACGCCTAGCTGGAAGATTCTGTCTCATGCTCAGCCCACAAACCTACATCAGCTATGTTCCCACACAACAATTCTCCATAAATATATAAAAGCATGATACAAAACGGTACACTACAACTCCACAACGGGTACGGCCCGGTATATGTGACATTTTAGCCACTCTGTTTATTGTCTTGTTTATCAGATGTTTTATGTTCACTGTGGGCTTAGGGAGCGCTGCAATTTCAAATCTTTTGTGTGCAACCTGTACATATGGTTTTGGACAATGAAGCTGACTTTGAACTTTGAACACGACCCCATTGTGATTCATTGTTTCATTGTTTCATTAACAGGATGCACACTGATTGTGTTGTGATAGCGCTCTGAAGAGGGAGTGACAACGCAGAGAGCAAAGGACAGGAAACTTACATGAAACTTATTACTAATGTTAATATGTTGTTTTTAACTAATAAAGCATTTTCAAAACAATATAGGGTGATCTAAATACTGTATGTGTTAGCAGTTAATACCACAGAGAAGTAAAATACCTTTATTTTAAATATAGAGTCTAATACAGTGCAATGCGACTTTGCCCCCATTTCCAAAGACAATTAAACCGCTGCAGGGCCTGTGGTCACTCTGGAGTCTTTTTTCCAACTGTCCCATTGCATTAACCACTAAAGTCACTCAGGTTATTTTATTTGTTACATAGACCTGAATGCACCACCTACAAATGTGTCCTGAATAGTTTTTCACCTTTAAAACGTAAAGTCTGCCATATTATCGGCTGGATCTGATTCTACTAAATCATCTGAAATAATGAGAGAAGAGACGGCGACGGTGTGTGCACAATTTCAGAAGATGGAAGTTATGCCTGGACTGCAGCGTGTTTTAAGAAAGTTTTTATAATCCAAATAAATGTTACATAAATTAAGATTAAAATATTAAAGATGTATAAACTCTGTGGTGGTTGTTGTTGGTTTTTTTCTTTCTTAACACCTATCTGAAATGTAAGAGTTAGTGGTAGTATTTGAAGTAGTAATATAGGTGTCAAAATTCATATAATATAAACATATAATTGATAGTTTTAGAAAAAAAAATCTTCATATCCCTTAATATCAGTACTCGAGTTGAGGGGGGATGGGGGGGGATGTGGCATCCCCCCGTGGGAAAAAATAGTCAAAATCATCCCTCTTCTAAAACGGGCATCCCTTCTTCCATCCCTTATGGCATTTTATCAACCAGGCATGAAAATCCCTAAACTTTTGGCGAATTTCGCCATTTTTAAGTCAAAATGGCCAGTGCGCTCCAGCTTCCAATCATGTTGCAGCATAATTACGCACCGATAGGCGCTCCCGCCAATCATGACGATTGCCGCAGTTGTGTTTGCACCTGTTCGCCGATCAGCTGTGAGCCTGATATTTACGCGGCATTTCTAAGAGAAGAAGAACCCTTAACACGCTACGTTAATGCTACGTAAGAAGGAACTCTCGCCTCGGGACACGGGATACGTTCGGGATTATGTCCTTTTCTCCGGAGCTCCGGATTATTAAAGACAACACAGCAAACTGTTAGAATGGATCTGACCGCATTCTTATGGGTGAGTCATATTATCAGATTATTTCTGCATCTATTTCGGCACTAAACCAGGACTAAACCAAGACTAAACCAGGACTAAACCAAGACTAAACCAGATCTAAACCAGGACTAAGCCAAGACTAAACCAGATCTAAACCGTGTCTAAACCAGGACTAAACCAGGACTAAACCGGGACTAAACCAAGACTAAACCAGATTTAAACCAGGACTAAACCAAGACTAAACCAGGTCCAAACCAGGACTAAACCAGGTCCAAACCAGGACTAAGCCAAGACTAAACCAGATCTAAACCGTGTCTAAACCAGGACTAAACCAGGACTAAACCGGGACTAAACCAAAACTAAACCAGGTCCAAACCAAGACTAAGCCAGGACTAAAACAGGTCTAAACCAGGTCTAAACCAGGACTAAGCCAGGACTAAACTGGGACTAAACCAAGACTAAACCAGGTCCAAACCAAGACTAAGCCATGACTAAAACAGGTCTAAACCAGGTCCAAACCAAGACTAAGCCAGGACTAAAACAGGTCTAAACCAGGTCTAAACCAGGACTAAGCCAGGACTAAACTGGGACTAAACCAAGACTAAACCAGGACTAAGGTGTGTGTGTGTGTACGTGTGTGATAACATATATCCTGTGTATTATTGAATTATTGAATGATTATATGGACTTTTTGTTATAAAAGCATTTCCATTTTAACAAAGTACCTTCTAATTCTGCCCTGCCCTGAAACACCACAGTGATGTCAGTGATGGGGGAGGGTGAAAAATTTCACCATCCCCCCTGGTTTCATTTTACAACTCGACTACTGCTTAATATGCTAAATTACAATATCTGATTTCAGAAAAAGTCTACTGTACCTTCTACTAAAAAAAAAAAGGTAAATATAGTAGTAATTTCAAGGATTTATCCCAATACAAATTAATCTAAATTATACAAAAATATTAAGTGTTAAGGATGGTACATGATCTCGTGAGACAAAATTGCCAAAAGATTGTGCACAGATAAGAAAAATTATGATGTGATATTTTTCAAGTGTTTACATTTGGACTGAATAAAAAAGGGTTACATGTTGGTGAGTAACATTTCTTATAGTTCCAAAAAGCAGTCCAAGAATGGAAACAAAAATATGAAAGCAAATAAATATAAAACTGTGAGGCCAAAATTGGACATTGAATCGTGAAATATGCGTATACATCAGGAATTATGTTAAAATCTCGGTTTGTCTCGGTTTAATGGACCCAATCTTGTATCTCATCTCATCTTGTGAAAATTGTGTGTCATCCCATAACTAGTACCTATATAACTGTCATGAATTTGGTCTAAACCAGCTGTTAGTTCGAAATACTGTGATGTAGACCTATTTTGGGAATTCTTGAATTGTTCACAAAGTAAACAATGTCAAATCAGATCACCTATTGTAGTTCCAGCTCCTCAGATAGAGCAGTGTTTACACTAACGATCACACCCATAGACTGTATACATAAATGGACATAGCTATTCCTAATAAATATGGTGAGAAAAACAATACAGTACCTTTCAATGACAGTATGAAAAGTGTGCTACAAATTCCCAGCAGCCACAGAGTCTGGTGTGTTCAGAGGATTCAGTTAAAGCGCTTGTTTCTGTGTTATTCTGTGATGATCGTGATCGACAGACGAGTGCGCGTGCAAAGGTTACAGGGGGTTTTCGGAGGAGAAAGAGAGGATATTTCATTCTTCTGTCATGGGGATAATAAACAAAATGATTTCTCCAGAGTAATTCCTCAAAGGGACACTAATGGTACACCAAAAGTACTGTACAGTTATTACGGAAACTCACCTGACATTTTGGGCAGGCTGAAAATAACTGAATGATTTGGGACTGTGGTGTCAAATGATCTGGTGCACTGTCATACTCTCAGTTTCAGAAGTTAAATACAGCTCTGGAAAAAAATACTGCAAAATTGTCGTTTTTTCTGATTTTACTACTTATAGGTGTGTGTTTGGGCAAAAGGAACATTTTTGTTTGAGTCTATAAACTACTGACAACATTTCCCCCAAATTCCAAATAAAAATATTATTGTTTAGAGCATTTATTTGCAGAAAATGACAAATGGTCAAAATAACAAAAAAGATACATGTTTTCAAACCTCAAACAATGCAAAGAAACAAGATCGAATTCATTTTAAAACAACATAATACTAATGTTTACACTTAAGAAGAGTTCAGAAATCAATATTTGGTGCAATAACCCTTATTTTTAATCACAGCTTTCATGCGTCTTGGCATGCTCTCCACAAGTCTTTCACATTGTTCTTGGGTGACTTTATTCCACTCCTGGTGCAAGAACTGAAGTAGCTCAGCTTTGTGTTTGTGTTGGAATTCAACAGACGCTGGAATGGAATGGCTGTAATACATGTAGAGATGCTGATTTCAGAAAAAAATCCAGTGGTCTCTTTTTTTTTTTTTTCAGAGCTGTATATTATATTTTTAAAAAATGGAAAAATAAAAAACAAAACATCAAATTGAAGAATTATGTACAAATTGTATTATCAAGGAATCCAGCTGGTTGCAGTATTGGTTCCAGATGGGGGGCAAAAGTCAGATTTCCTTATTGATTACGTTGTATTTTGAAATGTAATATCCACAAGGTAATCAATCAATCAATCAAACAATATTTATAAAGCGCTTTTCATACAAAATGTAACACAAAGCGCCTTACAGTGATTAAGGATCAGAAGATTGACTTTTATTGATCTCACACAGTAGAAATTGTTTCTACATTTGACCCGGTGACCATAAATATGGTGAGAAAAACAATACAGTAAAGGTAAATGCCCATATGCTGAAGCTGATAACCGACTTAAGTGACTAGACCCATATTGCAACACAAATCAGCATTTTAACAATATTTAATTTAATTGCTTCCCTTCCCTGCCTCAACAGCTATACAGTGAAGTGCCCTAAAGTTCAATGGTAAAATTATATCTAATACAATGATTTCCTCAGCTTTTTCATAAGAGTTTGAGCAGTAAAGAAAAAAAAAAGATAAATACGTTTAATGCCTTAGTATAGAACATTCCAAAAGCATAACATCTCCATGGAAACAAGCCCTCTTACAGAAAGGTTACAGAGCACACCTTTACAGCCATACACGCAAAATATAAACCTGATATTTTGGCTGTCAATCTCTACTCAGAATGGGCACAGAGGATAATTTGTCACCCCTTGTGGCTTGCAATCAGTACCAATCTGCCCTTGTACTTTTTACTATAAGTAGAAGGAGTAAAGTAGTGGTGTTACTATGCAGTGGACCGCTCTTCCTCTGGGACCTTCGGCCTGTGGGAATAAGGGATAGAGCTACATCACTACGTGCCATTCAAACCAATACATTTTCCTCCACATTACACAGCTCCAGTGAACATGTGAATCCATCAGACCAGTACACACCACGCCATGCACAAATCAATGTTAGAACAGAAGAGGCAAATGTGTTCAGTCTCATGTAGGGCCTTCACAATCTTACAATCTTACTGACATCCAAAAAACAATCTCACACACACTGATGTCCCTGCAGCTTTCAGCACGCTTGCACTTTACAAATTGCACCTTCACTTATTGCACCTGACATATTGCACATTTCATTTTTCATCTACACCAGCTACCAAGAAGAGTCTACCTCGAACTTTCCTTCTTGTTGGAAGCGTATATGTTTACCTGTATGTCTTATGTCTATTTATTGTTGATGTCTGTGTACGCTTCATGCCCATGAGTGTAGCTGTGTGTTTGTGTGTGTTTGCATGTTTTTAGTTTAAATTGCACATTTGGTGTCTGGTGAAACGCAATTTCAGTCCTCTGTGTAATGTCTGTTGCATAGTGAGTTGACAATAAAGTACACTTTGACTTTGACTTCACAATAATTGAAGTCTGACAAATTGCTGAAAATAATATTTAAACTAATTTATACTATTGACACAACAAGCATTAAAGGTCCTATAATACGCTAAATAGACTCTTGTGAGCTTTAACCTATGTTATAGTGTTGTTTTCTCCTCACGAACATACCTGGAGTTGTGTTTTATTTCATTCACATATGTTTGGTTAACTTTTTATTATTAGTCTGTCTACCTCTCCAAAGCTCAAAATGCTGTTCCATCTTGTGATGTCATGTAGTGGTAGTTTTCCAGTTAACAGCATACACTTTAGTTCAGTAGAGATGGGCAATTCCAGGGCTGAAATGATCCAAATGATTCAAGTGAAGGTGTGTGGAGTTTAAAAACACAATGGCGCACTTCCTGTGTTATTACAGGACATCACAAGGTGGAGCAGAGTATTTTCAGTTCGAGAGAAGTACTCAGTCCAAATATGCACACAGTTTATGCATGTATTAAACTGTGTATTAAAATGATATGTGTGAATGAAACAAAACACTATTCCGGGTATGTTTTTGATTAGGAAACATTATAGCATAAATCACAAAATAGCGTAATATGGACCCTTTAAGCAGAATTATCCCTCAAAAACTATTCTAAATGTACAATAATATAAAATGAGCCACAATATATAAATAGCAGAATAAAACACAAGTGCTTTGTTTGTATTTGTAAGTCATAGCAGTTATTTATTCAACCCTCCACAGCAAAACACAAATCTTGTTATACTGGAAAAAAAAACGAAAAAAAAAAATACAAGTCCAAAGAAAAAGTACCTTTGCTAAATAGACCTACAAAATGCAATGTTGTATCTATTATATATTGAACAATAAGTGAATATATAGTAATTGTTGCTATAGGTAGGGTTGCAAAATAAGTTACAATCGAATCAGAATCGCAATTTGAATAGATGAAATTAGAAAATCACAGAGACTTAATGGACCATACTTTCTTTCACAAATAGCACTTTTATTTTGTTTTGCATTTTAAAAAAAAACTGCTAACCCTGTAGTTTACATATGTTATTAAATGTGATACTTGTATTACTGTAGTTTGTCTGTTCGTTCTCTTAATTCTTCAGGATGTGTTTAAAATGTAAATCCAAATCACAAATCTCGCTGTGATCATAAAGAAATCCTTGGTGTCCATGTAGCTGACCCAAAAACAACCATTTACGCTGGAAAAAAAAGTAATGAGTTTACTTATAAATACCCCCAAAAAATCTCATTCACTGACTTCTCCTTTCTGCTGTTGTCCTATTTAAATTCTTATAATCTAAATAAAATGATTAATTGACAAATACTCCATCCGATTAATCAAATAAACAACCCTAAAAATCACAATTTGATATTTTGCCCTATAGCGACTGGCCTAAACTCATATCTGCACAACACACAGAGAAGCAACCAAAATAAGTGTAAATCCAACCTTCCTTTACACATGCATGGCCATGCTCTATGATCAGACCATAGACAGGCCGGGTGCACTCCCCCTTACGGAGCTCCAGACCTGGGTCATTATCATTTGTGAACTCTGGTCGTGCTGACATAGCATGGATGGTTAACTGTGATGGGGCGGCACGCTGGGGCAAGCCACAGGTGAATCAAATAAGAGAGAGAAAAAAAAGAAAGAAAAAAAGGTTGGGTTTGCGCGAGAATAACAAAAGGAGAATGAGACGTGGAAAGGATGGGCAGAGGAGGCAAGCAGACTCATTTGTTGTGTGTAACTGTGCAGAAGTATTTGATTGTTTGAGGAAAATGCCAAACGCGCAAAATGGTGCGGGGATTGGTTCAGTTCTTGTGGTTTTACTCTGGAAATGAAATACAGTTGAATTAAAAGTTTGGATTTAGTCATTAGTTTTAGAAATTGTGATGTTAAAAAAAGGAACAATTTCTCTTGCTAATGCTAATGTATTTTGAGAGAATTTAAAGGTACACTATGTAACTTTCTGGAGATGGCATGTCACGTGTACGAATCCACAGAAATAGAAAGTTAAAGCCGTACTTCGGAATATTCTCTATGGAGACAGATAAGATTTACAGTGGAAGATCAACACCAAAGGAACAACATTACCATGGGAACAAGCAGGAGAAAATGCTTGGTCCAGGTCAAATAAGAGTCAGGTTTGTGCAACCTCTCAAGATTTTGTTTTCAGAGCAAGAAAAACATCAACAATTGAAGGAAGAGAGGGAAAAAATGCTTTTATTTTAGTCTCTTTTTTTTGCTAAAAAAAATTACATACTGTGGCATTAAAAAAGTATTTGGAGGGTTACTAAGATGGCCAATATACAGCTCTGGACAAAAATAAGAAACCACTGCAAAATTATCAGTATTTCTGATTTTACTACTTATAGGTATGTGTTTGGGCAAAAGGAAAAACTTTTGTCTGAGTCTATAAACTACTGACAACATTTCCCCCAAATTCCAAATAAAAATATTATCGTTTTGAGCATTTATTTAGAGAAAATGACAAATGGTCAAAATAACAAAAAAAGATACATGTTTTCAGACCTCAAACAATGCAAAGAAACAAGATCAAATTCATTCTAAAACAACATAATACTAATGTTTACACTTAAGAAGAGTTCATAAATCAATATTTGGTGCAATAACCCTTATTTTCAATCACAGCTTTCATGCGTCTTGGCATGCTCTCCACAAGTCTTTCACATTGTTCTTGGGTGACTTTATTCCACTCCTGGCGCAAGAACTGAAGTAGCTCAGCTTTGTGTTTGTGTTGGAATTCAACAGACGCTGGAATGGAATGGCTGTAATACATGTAGAGATGCTGATTTCAGAAAAAAATGCAGTGGTCTCTTATTTTTTCCAGAGCTGTATATAATGCAATGTTTAATAAAAATATCTCAATCTCATCACATTTCTGATTTATAGAATCTGACCGGGTTGACCGCGTGTGATCCCAGCTCCCACAGATGAGCGCTGCCATTGTGTCCTTGGGCAAGACACTTAACCCCACCTTGCCCCCAGTGTCTGCGGACACTGGTAGCCCCCATGGCAGAAGATACATCAAGGTCTGTTGTGATGTGAGCCGTCGGGAGGATTCATGGGGGATGGTGCATTGTGTTCTGGGCAGCAGATCTGCTTGGACTGCTGCCCCCGTGACCCAGGAAATGGAAAAAGCGGAAGAAGATGAATGAATGAATGAATGAATGAATGAATGAGAATTAGAACCAAGGCCGGATCTAGAAGTGGGCGGGGGTGGACAATGCCCACCCAAAATGTTCTAGTGCCCACCCAATTGGTCAACTGTATTTGATGTAATTTCAACCTGCCTATCACGTTTTCTTGTTTTCTCCGCCAAAATTCCACAATGTCTGATTCGCCAGTAGGACAATAAGTATAGAGAGTCCGGTGAATCAGTCACCAGTCGCATATCTCTACAGGAAAAAAGAAAAAAGACGCGAGCGAAGCGAAGGCCGAGCGCAGTTCCTGTTCATGTTTCGGGCCCGATCATTGGCGCTTTAATCACGGAACATTTCAAATCATCACCAGCGCAGTCGTATCAGGGTATTTACTGCATAGATAATCGCTCCGAGAGGCCACGGTCCCTGCGTGCAACACAAAGTTGATCGGGCATCCGCTGGAATGTTGGTCGGGCTCCCTCTGCCTCGCAGCGCGCTCCAAAACCAAGATTTATCAATTATAATGTCAGTTTTATCGAATCCGACTCAGATCGTGTTCTACGTGCGCATATTCGCTTTAGCATCTCGTCCGCACACCGCCTCCTCCCCGCGGAGGCCGGGGCGCAGAGTCCGCGAAAGGAGTGGAGCGGTGGGGCAGGATTTGTGAGCTCAGGCCTCGGTTCTTTCTCTGTCGCTCCGCCAGGGTTTGGAGCAGAGGACTAAAGGACCAGGACTAAACCAGGTCTAAACCAGGACTAAACGAGGTCTATACCAGGTCTAAACCAGGAGTAAACCAGGGTCTAAACCAGATCTAAGCCAGGACTAAACCAAGTCTAAACCAGGACTAAACCAGGTCTAAGCCAGGACTAAACTAGGACTGAGAACCAGGACTAAACCAGGTCTACAGTCACAAACTAAACAGAACCAGAACTGTACAATTTATAAACTAAACCAACTAAACTAGCGCCAAACATGGGCTTATTTTAGATTTATAAACGTAAACCTAAATTTTAAACCTAATGTCACAGTGAGTCCAATTACTCATTATTGGCTATGAAATAAAACTGTGCTAGTGCTAATCAAGTTATTTTGTTTGAATATATTTCGTCATCTCATATAGTCTGTAAGAATGACACTTTTTAAAATAACAATTCAAAATGGAAAATCCTATGTTAAAACTGTTTCTGCATTTCAGCTTTGTTTAAAACATGTGGTCTGGTTCAGTTCAGGCTTTACTTTCACATTTTGTCAATACTTAATGGACCCCAAACTAGGGATGGGCATTCGGTGAAGTTTTCTTCGTCGATCGTCGGGAGAATTAATGAGTAATAAGCGGTTAATCGTTAACATATTTTGTATTAAAAAGACAACAACCATTCACTCATGTGTGTCCGATTTTACTATGTCTGTCGAGGCTGTGGGAACAGGCGCTTCTCCACGGGAAAGTAAATCTGCAAATCAACATGCGTAGAGGTGGATTAAAGCGAGGCAACACGCATCCTGCAGCCTCTGCTAGCGCGCTCGGAGTTAGCCGCTTTGGGATCCGAGCTAACCGCTGCTAGCCCGCTGTCTCTGTCCTACCTCCTCCACACAACCCAGCCGTATCTGCAGCAATATTTTATTAAGTCATGAAAACCTTTGCCCTCCACGGCACTGATGGGGAGCATGTCTGTTTCGATCATCTTCGCTATCAGTTCGGTGACCTTCTCTGCTCGTTGAGCACTGCAGCTCCTCCCGGTCCGTGCTAGCACCGAGTCCAGGCTAGCCTGTGATAGAGATGATGAACCGCTGCCACCTTCTTTTACCAGACTTGGATGCGCAGTGTTCAAATGATAAATCATTTGTGTTGTCGATGACGTATATTTGTATGCTGCATTGCAGTGCTTGCAGTGCACTTGGTCATTTTCTAAATTAAAGTGGTCCCACACAACACTTTGCCGCGACCTCTTCATGTTTTGGCGATTGACCTACAGAAGCTTGCATATATCAACTGATGCGCGCCAACTGAGGCGATTATTTTTGTTTTTTGTTTTTTTTGTCGACGAAAATGAACTTGCTCGGTGAAATTCTTAATGAGCAATTATCGGTTAATCGATTAATTATGCCCATCCCTACCCCAAACCACTCTGCACTGGGAAAACTGGGCCTCAACGCCAAAAAGGTTAAGAACCCCTGCATTAGAAGAAAAATGTTCCACATGAAACTCCACACTATGCCCCACCAAAATTTTGAAATGTCCCCCCAATCTGTGCAGTCTATATCTGGGCCTGATTAGAACTATGGGGTAAGGCTATGTGGAAATTTGGTATACGTCTACGCTCTTATATAAAATAAATACCTTGAAAAGCTTGAAATTGGTTTAAACCATGATTGACAGCAGAAACCTCCATTTTGTATTTTTAAATAGCCCATGTACTGGAGCTTGAGCCTGGTTTTGTCATCATCACATCCTGTTTTCTTCACAACCTGAGCGACATGTACAGCGTAATGCAGAGACCAGCGGGGGGCCTCCACAGCATCAAAGTGAATTCGAACCACACACACACACATACGCCCATTACAGCCCACATACCTCCTGTTTGTGTGTGCCTGTGTCTCTGTGAATAATGCCTTCTCAATATGTGCATGTCAATAAATGTCCCAGTACATCAGCAGCTCTGTTGTGTTCCTGTTAGCATGTTGTGACAATTACCGAGCAGCAGGGGGCCTCGCAGTTATCTGTCCTAATCACCAATCACGCTAGATGCAAGTTCGCTGGTTCGTTTCATAGAGAAACAATAGTGAATAGAACTAAGGGACTCATTTAAACGCATGCATAGACGCTGTTACTACTTCACTAAAAAGAAGATGTGGCTTTTTCTGCTTAAAATGTGCACTATGTAACTTAACTATCTGCTTGTTTCTGTGGAGATGTTACTGCATTGAATGTTCCACATATAATAACGCATTTACCATCAGTAGACCTGTTACGATAATTACTATTTCGACTTATTGTTCAATAGATAGTTGGAACAATATATTTTGGGGGTCAATATTTATCGTGTCTAAAATGTCTGGGAGGTTTGGGCCATTTTGTTGTAATAAGGTAAGATTTGAGCTGCGTGAAGAGTCCCTCAGTCGTCCAGGTAGAATCCATGAAGATTTGAGCTGTAGAGTGCAGAAAAAATGACTCCTAGGGTTAATTATCGGTTTGTTATGCTATTAATTTGTTGCAGATTATGTCTTTTAATGATGATAACATACATTTAAAGTAGGTTTACCGGGATTATCCTGCTTTGTGTCAGTGGCATAAAGTAGTTTCAATATTATCGTTTATCACAGTATTTCTCTGTGTTAAAGTGACACACCAAACAACCAGGCCAAGTTACAGGTCAGATCTGTGAGGAGTTGAACCCAGGCCACTCACAGCAAGAATGTATGTTTTTCAAGATATTTTTGAGCAATAAAAACACCCATAATTGATTAAATCTAGGCATGTTTAATGTTATAATCTGGAACATTGCAAGCAAAGATAAAGTCTGTTACAAGTATCTTTTTCGGATGTCTATCTTTTAGTAAATGGCTTCATGTGGTTGTTTTGTGTTTTTTCTCTAGAGAATAATAAAGGATTTCTTTCAGGCCCGGCAAAATGAAAAATAAGCATTTCACCCTCTCTTACTTTCTCAAATTTGATTTAGTCACTGCTCACTCCTGCCCAATTTGGTGGTGCGCTGCTTCTGTGGCCTGGGACAGATTGGCAAAATTGGAGATCCCATTTTCTGCCAACATCTTCTCCAACCACTGTGCAATCACACAATCATAAAACTAACAGGTGAAGTGTCTTGCTAAAGGGCACAGTAACAGTGTGTGATGCCAGTTTGCCACTTGGAACTTACTACTTACCAAGAACTTATTTCACCCAGTGTTTAGTACAGCTGAAAATGAACAGAACACATCCATTCAAGTCAACCACAGACAAAATAAATCATTAGGATTTCATATGACAACCCCTATATTTTCACCCATGAAATGTCAAAACAGTGCGAAACATAACAGAATTATGTGTCTATGAAATTACACTGTTTGTTTTTTTTTTTGATGGATAGCGTTCATGATTGGCCTGGAGATTGCATTATAAAAACACAACATGGTCAAAAAGTGCTTGGGGAAAAAAAGTGGAAAAGGCCTTATCTAAGAATATGGTGTTGTGAAAAAATATTTGCACCTTTCCTGATTTCTCATGTTTCAGATCATCAAACAAATTTAAATATTAAACAAAGATAACCCAAGTAAACATAAAATGCAGTTTTTTGTTATGAGAAAAATTATATCCAAACTTACATGATCCTGTGTGAAAAAAGTAATTGCCCTCCTTGTTAAAGATCCCATGACATGGTACTTCTTGATGCTTTTATATGGCTCCTTAATGGTTCCCTAATACTGTAAATGAATCCTTCTTCAAAATCAACACTCACTGCATGAGAAACAGAGATAAGATGAGAAAGAGTAATTTCTTTCTCTGAACACTCTATAATGGGCGTTGTTGCTTGAATGCAAATGAGGAGAAAAAAGCTGGCCTATAGTAGAGGGTGGGGGCGTGGCCAAACTCTCCGCTCTCGCTCTGAGCCTCAGCTGATCCATTTCCTTGTTTTTGCACGGGGGGAGAGATTTGAAGCGTTCCATTGAAAAATAAACACATTTCCACAGAAAATAAAATTAAACCACTGCTGTTTCAGATGTCCACAGGCTCAGATAAAGGACTTCCGAGCCTAGAAACACTTGCACGTGCCTCCAGGCAAATAAAAAAACGCATTTCGCATTGCCTAGCGCATTCGCAGTCCAAACTCTCTGGGCGTGATTTACAGAGACGCTGAGTACAGACAGACGGGGGTGGAACTGCATTTGCATTTCTTTTTTCGATCTGACATCAATAAGGTGCCTTGTTCAAAATCGCCCGTTTGAGCTCCGATTTTTTGTAACGCAGAAAAGGATCGCAAATGCTCAGTTTAGACATTTCACAACTTTTAACCATGGGGGGGGGCTAAACAGGGTAGGGGAGCTCACATTAACGTTCAAAAACCTCAGAAAGTGAAAATTTCATGCCATGGGACCTTTAAATGGTGAGGTAACTGTGATTAATCATATAATTGTGGAAAGCTGAGTTTCATAGCGACACCCAGGCCTGATTGTAGCCAGACCTTTCAAATCAGGAGATCACTTAATAGAACCTGTCTGATAAGGTGAAGTCTGCCATATTGAACCCAAGACATCATGCTGCAATCCAAAGAAATTCAAGAGCAGATAAGACAAAAAGTAATTGACATGTCTCAGTCTGGAAAAGGCTACAAAGCCATTTCTAAATCTTTGGGACTCCTGTGAACCACGGTGAGAGCCATTATCCACAAATGGAGAAAGCATGGTACAGTGGTGAACCTTCCCAGGAGTGGCAAGTCTACAAAAATTACCCCAAGAGCACAGAGACGATCGATCCAGAGGTCACAAAGGAACCCAGAACAACATCTAAACAACTGCAGGCCTCACTTGCCTCAGTAAAGGTCAGTGTTCATGACTCAACCATAACAAAGAGACTAGGCAAACATGGCATACATGGTTGAGTTCCAAGGCGAAAGCCACTGCTGACAAGAACATCACGTTTACCAAAAAGCTTTTGGGAAAATATTCTGAGGACTGATGAAACAAAGTTGAACTTTTTGGAAGGAAGGAGAAGAACATCATGCCAACAGTGAAACATGGTGGTGGTAGCGTCATGGTTTGGGGCTGCTTTGCTGCTTCCGGACCTGGACAACTTGCTGTGATTGAATCCTGAAGGAGAATGTCCACTTCTGAATGGCTGAATTGACCCAGTCAAAGTCCAGACTAGGGATGCAAATTATCGATTAATTCATTAATCTATAGTTGATTGACCTTATCGATCGACTTACGATTAACTGATAAGCGGCGTTTTTCACCTGAATTTTAGTGTTTCATTAGGGTCTTTAAGAATATAAGCTATAGTATACATAACACTGAGTCAAATATATAGTATTATTATATTGTATATTCCTCAATTAATTATTCCTTAGTAAAAAGCAGACAAATAAGTAGTATTGATGTATTGTAAGTATTGATGCTGAATAACAAAATGCATTCTTTATTGAAAATAAATTGTCTCAGTTGTTGCACTTGCAGCATGGAAATCGTGAAATTCAAAGGAACAGAAGAAATTAAATAACAGAATGTTATTTAGTCTACATATTATGATGAAACCAGTGAATCCAGGCTATTTTTAGGACATTCTCAACATTTATTTTGAACTAAGGCATCAACAATATTTCTCTCCCTTAATCTGTGAAGGGTTACAGTACAAAATATAAATTTCACAGGGCCCCTGGACACAGCATAAAACATTACAGGGCCTCAAAACAGAACAATCAAGACATTATAAAAGCATGTAAGTTACATGCTTTTATAATTTTAAAGATATATGGTTCTAGGTCCAGCTGTTCGGTGAGTTGTATGGCAACATCCAGAGAGGAAAGGGTTACATGATGTAACGCTATGGTCTTTCTCGCAAGTGGGTTCACATCTCATGTTCACATTCCAGAGTAGCGCCCTCTAGCAATTAGTTACAATTAATGCATTTTGTTTGGCCAACGTCTTGATAGACAATTAATTGTAAGTCGATTAATTCTTGACATCCCTCCTTGTCCAGACCTGAACCCAATTGAGATGATGTGGCATGACCTTAAAAAGGCGGTTCATGCTCAGGTGACTGCAGTTGTTGCTGTTAAGGGTGGCTCAAACAGTTATTAGGTTTAGGGGGCAATTCATTTTTCAGATGGCTTTTTCCCTTAATAAATAAAATTGGCATTTAAAACTGCATTTTATATTTACAGTACTTGGGTTATCTTTGTTTAATATTTAATTTTTTATTGTATTTTTTTTTTTTATGATCTGAAATGGTTAAGTATAACACACATGCAAAAAAGTAAGAAACCAGGAAGGGTGCAAATACTTTTTCACAGCACTGTAAGTTATACTGTATGTTATGTACATTCTCAGACTATAAATCGCTGCATCTTGTTGCCTTGGTAACCTGTCCCTTTAACCACCACCAGTGAATAGCACTATAAAACCACTACACTGAGACAAGGTTATAGAGATGAACTTCACCAACAGAACAGCAGAGTAATCACAAAATCATTGAACCTGGGATTCTATTATTATATCTCTTATAGTGAGGACACTCCACATATAGAGAGCCCTTTTGAGTTTTTTTTGCAAACTGATTTTAGGATGTGAGGAGCTCATTCTGTTTTTGAATAATCATCTTGAGAACCAAAAGAGAAACTGTAACATCAAAACTTTTCATGTAAGTTTTACTGCATTTGTAATAAGAAAAAAGGAGTTCTTGATGGAGCGTATTCACAGACTAGGAAGGTCTTTTCATTAAAGGTTCCAAGGCATGAAATGTTCACTTTCTGAGGATTTTGAACGTTAACGTGAGCTCCCCTACCCTGTTTAGGGCCCCCCCATGGCTAAAAGTTGCGAAATGTCTAAACTGAGCATTTGTGATCCTTTTCCGCATTTGAAAAAAAGACAGCCCAAACGGGTGATTCTGAACAAGGGAACTTTCTGACGTCACACTCGCGGAAAGGTTTCCACCCCCCTCTGGATTTCCACCCCGTCTTTGGAAATCACACCCATAGAATTTGGACCGCAAACGAGCTACGAAATGTGAGATGCTTTTTTTTTTTTTTTTTGCCTGGGGACACGTGAGAGTCTCTCCAGGCTCGGATGTCCTTTATCCGAGCCTCCGAACCTCTGAAACAGCAGTGGTTTAATTTTATTTTCTGTGGAAATTTGTTTATTTCATGGGACGCGTCTCATATCTTCCTAAGCGCTTAAAACACAGAAGTAGGAACGGCGCACCGCTAATCCAGGAAACAGTGGCGTATTTGGCCACAACCCACCCGCTGCACTGGCCTGTCTCTGTCCTCCTCATTTGCATTCAAGCAACAACGCCCAGAATAAAGTGTTTCAGAGACATATTTATGACTCTGACTGTCTTCAGGAGGCTATCTCATGCACTGAGGCTTGATTTTGGAGAAGGATTCATATATAGTATTAGGGAACCACTAAGGTACTAAGAAGTACCATGTCATGGGATCTTTAAAACCACTAGTGATACTTCACAGCTGATGTCATCAACATTCTCTGGGGGTGTGATGCTAACTGCTAACTGTAAGCTCTGCTCTGTCTGCAGCTCTGTTAGACTTGTGTTAGATATCTTTATTTATAGATAAAATAGCTAAATAAAAACACCAGGATCGTGTAAGGTGGGTTACTACGAACATTTTAAGCCCAAAATGACGAGTCTGACAGTAGCAGTTACAGAGAAAGGGGCAATGTTTTTTCATTACAATGTGAACTGGAGCTGATGGAGCGTCGATGGAGCTGAAAGCGTTAATATAGTAGAGTCTGTGGTCTATGGTACAAACTGAGCCAACGCTGTTTACACCACTACTACCACCACTACTACTAATATTTAAGGCTTTGTATAAATCATGAGTTTCATATATTTTAATATGAACATGTATTAGTCAGGACAGACCCCATGTGACCACACCTTTTACTCAAGACTATAGATTAAATGTGAACTTTATGAAGAGCTGAAATAAACACAAGAATCAATACAAGCACGCTCTGACCTTTTTCTGTGTCTGACCGCTCCCAGCTGATAAAGGTTGATTTTCATTCATAATTATTCACATAGATTTTGTGCTATCCTCCTAAAGCAAGGCTCACATTAAAACCCTAACACGGCGCAGTATTGACAGGCTAAATAGCTCATAGGAGACTGGAAATGCATGTTCTCATGTTCAATGTTAAGGTGGGAAAATTTATACAAAATGTCCCAAGACGTCAAAAAGGCAGTTTTTAAATCAATATATACTTACATTAGGAGTAGTTTTTATATGAAATATCCAATGAAACTGTCGATCCGTGCTTTGATGTAAGAGCAGCTTTCAAATCGATATGAAGGATATATTAACTAAAAAAAAATCTGTTTTACTTCAAATTTAAAGGTGCACAGTGTAACTTGTTTAGTGAGGGTCCACCACTTGTTTGTCTACATGGAGATGTGCCTAGACTGTTATAAATAACATAACAATGGCCACAAACTTAACCCTAGAACACTTTCGCTATAAAAAGTAACACCATCACTTTTGCCGGGTAATTTTTACCCGATATAATATACCCAACAAAAAGTACTTGTCATGAAAAATAGAAATATGACAACACATGATAAATTAGAGTGGTTTTCTCTTATTTTCAACTGTGGTATGTGTAACAAAATGAAAAAAAAAAAAAAAAAAAAACATAGGAAGACTCTAAAAACATGCTCCAAAATTACTGAAATTTGAGAACAAAAAATTCCTAAAAATAAAAATAAATAAATAATTTATTAAAAATAAATAAAATAATGATACTGGAAATTTGGTGTTTGGTCCACCCATTCCTGGGACATGTGAGACTTCTCTGGTGAAGCACAGACTCCTTGACACATGAACAGTTGCAGGAGAGAGGAACAAAAATAGTATTTTTTCAGTGGATAAAAATGACCAGTTGACTAAAATATTGTTTTCACCATAAGAATTCCCTTTGAAATCACCACTTTGTGATATTTATTCATAAGCACTGCAGTAAATAAGGATAGGGCCACTCTTACTTACTATTACTTATTATTTTTTACATCCTCTTACATTAAATTCATTATATTCTTACATTCCTCTTTCACTATTGCCAGGTGAAAATCTCCTGAAAGCCTGTAGGAAAAAGTGGGCTTTGGGGTAGGGAAACACCTACACCTTCAAAGATGTCAAAAGCAATGGTGAAGCTACCCAGGGACCCATGACACTCATGCAACATATTGAAAATCATGTAAATACTTTTGCTCGGGTGAAAATCACCCAGCGATAGTGCTCTAGGGTTAAGAATCACTATGGAGACTTGTAAGCCAAATTACAGGTTAGATTTGTGGAGAGCCCACTCACAGTAAGCTGTTGAATGGATGTTTTTAAAGATACAGTGATATCTCACCTTACAAAATTAATTCGTTCCAGAAGTGGTTTTGTAACGTGAATTTTTCGTAAGTTGAGTAGCTATTTCAATGGAAAAGGCCTGATTCGTTCCAAGTTTTTTTTTTTTTTTTAATAGTGTAACATTTTTTTTTATAGTGTAACACTGTGTCTTGCGTAGAGACTGTGTAGACCCAGGACTAAACGTGGACTATACCAGTCTAGACCAAGGTCTAAACCTGGACTGGACCAGGTCTAGACCTGAACTAAACCAGGACTGGACCAGGACTAAACCTGGACTAAACCAGGTGGAATAAAGCGCTGCGTGCGGGTCTATTTCCTGGTTTCGTTTCGAGTCACGGCTGAGGCGAGCAGCGAGGAGGGGAGGGGATGTGCCTCGGGACCGCACGCAGTCTGAGCGCATGAACGAAAACATGCAAGAGCCGCGGTGGTCTAATTCTGGTTCAGACCTGGTTCAGACCTGGTTTAGACCTGGCACGGTTTGAGCACGGGTCTCATGCTCGCGCCCCATGCCGGGTCATGCTGCGTTATCACACACGTGTCCGCGCGCACACACACCGCCCTCCCCCTTCCCCCTACGCTTCACTATTAATACATTTTGTTGAAAATCTATGAAAGTTTGAGTGTTTAAACGAGAGAGAAATGTGAGAAAAGTTTAAATCCAGTCTGAGAAAAGCATATAATGTGTGTGGCTGAGCGCGCATTATTTGAATTTTTGAGATTTCGCGTTTCGTAACTTGAATTTTCTTTCGTATCTAGAGACCAAAATTTAATGTGAAGGCATTTCGTAACTTGAAATTTTCGTTTGTTGGGTCTTTCGTAAGGTGAGGTACCACTGTATTTTTGAACAATAAATAACACCTGTAGTTGAATAAATGCAAGGTAGGTTAGTTGAATACCAAACTGTGGAAAATTTAAACCAAAGCATTAACATCTTCATGGAGATAAACTGTTTGCGGACCCCTTCGTATACTGGAAAACCTTTTACATGAAAAAACATAAACAGGTAATATGTATTCATTGTTCTCCAGTGAGGAAAAAAGTTTAGGCACCTCTGGTTTATAGACAACACCACACGTTTGATCATTTGCAATTCTCTGCAAAAATGTGAACTTGTGAACAAGATGTCAAAAAGGCAGTTTTTAAATCAATATATACTTACATTAGGAGTAGTTTTTATATGAAATATCCAATGAAACTGTCGATCCGTGCTTTGATGTAAGAGCAGCTTTCAAATCGATATGAAGGATATATTAACTAAAAAAAAATCATGTTTTACTTCAAATTTAAAGGTGCACAGTGTAACTTGTTTAGTGAGGGTCCACCACCTGCTTGTCTACATGGAGATGTGCCTAGACTGTTATAAATAACATAACAATGGCCACAAACCTAACCCTAGAACACTTTCGCTATAAAAAGTAACACCATCACTTTTGCCGGGTAATTTTTACCCGATATAAAATACCCAACAAAAAGTACTTGTCATGAAAAATAGAAATATGACAACATATGATAAATTAGAGTGGTTTTCTCTTATTTTCAACTGTGGTATGTGTAACAAAATGAAAAAAAAAAAAAAAAAAAACATAGGAAGACCCTAAAAACATGCTCCAAAATTACTGAAAAATTGGAATTTGAGAACAAAAAAATCCTTAAAAAAAAAAAAAAAAAATTAATTAAAAATAAATAAAATAATGATACTGGAAATTTGGTGTTTGGTCCACCCATTCCTGGTAATAAAAAAAATAATAATAAAAGACATGAACATATGTAGACAGCTGCCAAAAAGTCAACAAAGTCAATAAAGTTTGTGTGGAAGAGCTGTAATCATCATTTTGTTTGCATAAAGGGTCAACGTTAGCCCTCTGCCCCTGACGTGACTGAGCACATTGCTGGAGTTTAGCCAATGGTGGAATTTTCTGCAGCTCAGGAAACTATAGCAACTGAAAAAATGCAGCACTTTTGGCTTTAGGGATTATTTTGTTTCAAACTAAAAATGTAAATTGCCTTTTACAAGGAACACCCAGACTCATCAAAATGCCAATAAACTTTATATAAGAACGTGATGTGTGATGTTATCCTAATAGTTATTGATTATGATTATCAAGTATTTTTGAGCTTATAAATTAAGGTACTACCATAGACTGTATTCACCTTATTCCGCCCCACCCACTTTTGTCTCTAAACGCTTCTAAGCCACACTTTTTTGTGGTGTTACTTCCGGGTAAACGGGGATCCCATTCATGTCAATGGAGAATATGCATAATGTTTTGCATCTTAAATATGACATAAAATTGGTTCATTTGTGTAAAATGTAAAATTTTCTGTATTGAACTTATTTGCTGTCAAGATCAGCAGCCCCGTACAAAATAATACAACCCAAATCATGATGGCTGCACCCCAGCAATGGACTAAGGTGAATAAAGAAGTGGACTAAAGCATTTGGCTCTAAATGAAGCTCACAGAGTTATGGGGCGAATTTGGAGCCAAGTTCTATATTAGGAAAAGGAACTGATTTTACATACAAAATTGTGAAATAAAAACATCAGAAGGCTTTCAATGGTGCAACGATAAAAGTTCAGCAGGATCTTAAAGTTCCTTGTGAATTCTCTCAGTTTCCCAAAAAGAAAAGATGCTGCAGAGCCTTCTTAACAATTACAGTATTTTTGCTCCAGCTCAGATCACTAGATAAGGTCAGACCAAGAAATTTACACTCTGTTTACATTGTTGCCCTAAATACTCTTCTGTGTATATTTTAGGCTCGTTTTAACTAGCAAAACAGAGAAAGATTAAATTTTTTGTTGTATTTTTAATAAGAGATAATTCAAGGAGCCCAACTTTAAACAGCAAAAATTCAAAGTTCAATCCTCACAATTTTCGCATACAGTGAACCCTCGTTTATCGCGGGGGTTAGGTTCCAGAAATAGCCCGCAATCAGTGAAATCCGCGAAGTAGGACAATTTTATATTTTACAATTATTCTACATGTTTTAAGGCTGAAAACGCTTCACCAGACACATTATACACCTTTCTGAGACTGGTATTAACATTTTCTCACATTTTTCTCTTGTTTAAACACTCAAACTTTTGTAGATTTTCATTAAAATATATTAATAGTGGGGGGGGGGGGGCACGTGACACGCGGACACGTGCGCGCGGACACGTGTGTTTGTTTTGGTACCACATATCCATGCCATGTGCGAAAGTCGAGTGGAAAGCGACCTGGATATCATTTTGGGCAAGACTCAAGCCAATGCTAACAGTGCCAAACCGCTAACAGACGCCTCTGAGCACCAGTCCTCACCACAAGACCAGGTAAGACCAACCTGCGCTCACAAGAGTTGGTTGCATTTCACCCCGGCTTCAAAATCAGACCGCTATCAATGCGTCGCCAATACTCCACAGCTCTCTAGGACGGGGTCGGGTTCGTCCTCTCGGCGTGACGGGGAAGAGCCACTGTCTCCTCTGTGCGCGCGAGTGTCCTCCCCCCGCTGCGGCTCCCTCGAATGCGGCTCTCCCCGCTGCGGCTCCCCCGGCCGCAGTCACTGTATATCCAACTTGAGTCGAATCGATCTCTTTTCTAAATAAATTTTGGCACTAAAATGTCACAAAATGTCATTGCATTTTGTTGTCCATTGTACTACATTATTATGTTTCATGCACAATACACTACAAGAAAACACACACACATTAAAGTTGGCTAAACTCTTTGTTGTGGGCGCTAGGAACATCATATCTGTTAAGAATAACCACTAGCCGTATTGGGATAGCGCACTGTTACAACGTTCATTCAGTTCCACTATAACTACATATTGATCCTATCTGTGCAATTTAGCTAGGTCTGTCCTCCCTGCAGCTCCTGTCTCCAGAGAATAAGCAGCCATCATAGACACTCAGTACACACATGGATGCTTACTGTAGAAATGGGGGAGGGTCACAGCCCAATACATAACTAATAGACTGTCGACATAGATAAACGACTTTTTAAGTACCACAAAATTGCCTTGTGTTTCATTCACGGAGCAGCGGTTTACCCATTTTTTCTCCTGCTCTCTGTCAAAAACAGAAAAATACACGAGCGATGGACTGTGGCTGTGTCAACATAAATGAACGTGTGAATGAATGGGTGAGAAGCGACTGGTGAATGCTAATAAGTCAGACGTCATGCAGCTGCTACAGTTAATTCACACATTTAACACACTGTTATATGTTTGTGTGAAGAGTCCCTCAGTCGTCCAGGTAGAATCCATGGCAAAAAGAGAAATTCAATTTGTCAACTGGACAAAGTTTGTTTGGGCAAAAACATTTCGCCGCTCATCCGAGTGGCTTCGTCAGTTCTGGTTAGAGTGCTGAAGGACACTGCTTATATCTCGCTGCAGGGAGGAGCTAACTACAATGAAATTATTCTGAAACTATCTCACGTCTTTGTTTTGAGTTTCTGTCTTTTGTTTTTTCCAGTTTCTCTAGCGTCTAGTTTAGCATACCTAAACTAGTTTAGCATACCTATCGGCTGGTTAGCTCAACTGGTAAGTCATGGACTTTCCCCCTGGGGGTTGTGGGTTCAAATCCCCCCCGGGCAATGAGCTAACCAGTGTGGGTCCTTGGGCAAGACCCTTCACGGTACTGCCCCCCGGGCGCCGAAAAAGATGGCTGCTCACTGCTCCTGAAAAAGGATGGGTCAAATGCAGAAGTCAAATTTCTCCCATGTGTCACTGTGTGTCATTGTGTGTGAGACCAATAAAGGCTTAAGCCTAAACTTAATCTTAATCTTAATCAACCCCTAAACGATAGGAGGAGACCAGCGACTCCAAGTAGAAGTCTTCAGGAAGCCCACACACACAGACCAATACCTGCTTTTTGATTCACACCACCCACTGCAGCACAAACTGGGGGTGATTCGGACATTACAACACAGGGCCCAAGTGGTTCCCACAAGCACAGAGTGGTAAGGAGAAAGAAGAACAACATGTGCAGGAAGCCCTCTCTGTTTGTGGATATCCTAAATGGGCTGTCAACAAGACCAAGAGAGACAAGGGCAAGAAACAAGACAACAGAGAATCCAAACCCAGGAGGAAAGGGGTAGCGATTCCTTACCTGGCCGGCGTTTCTGAAAAAAACTACAGAGGATTTTCAGACAATATGAAATCCCAGTTTATTTCAAACTCACAAACACTTTAAGACAAAAACTGGTCCACCCAAAGGACAAAACACCGAGCCACAAACAAAGCAATGTGGTCTACTCCATTCAGTGTAGTGAAGACTGCAGCGAGCGCTACATTGGAGAAACAAAACAGCCACTTCACAAGAGGATGTACCAACACAGATGGGCGTGCCAGAGTGGACCGTCATCTGCCGTACATCTTCACCTAGAAGCCACAGGCCACTCCTTTGAGGACAGTGAGGTTCAGATCTTGGCCAGGGAAAAGAACTGGTTTGAGAGAGGAGTTAAAGAGGCAATTGTCAAAATTGTCAAAAAAGATAATCCTTCTTTAAACAGAAATGGTGGAGTCAGACATACTTTGTCTCCCATCTATAATTCCATTCTCAAACCTATATCAAAACAAACAAAGGAAACAATAGGGCAGACAGGTTGGGGCCAGAGGTGTGAAAACAGTCGTTTAGGGGTTGAATATGCTAAACTAGACGCCAGAGAAACTGGAAAAAACAAAAGACAGAAACTCAAAACAAAGACGTGAGATAGTTTCAGAATAATTTAATTGTAGTTAGCTCCTCCCTGCAGCGAGATATAAGCAGTGTCCTTCAGCACTCTAACCAGAACTGACGAAGCCACTCGGATGAGCGGCGAAATGTTTTCGACCAAACTAACTTTGTCCAGTTGACAAATTGAATTTCTCCTTTTGCCACTGTTATATGTGTGAAAGTGTGCCGGTTGTTCGATGTCTGGTTCTAATTAGGGTGAATGTAATTGCAGAACCTCAGTGGTGGCTCAAAAAATAAATCAGAACATATACATTATAATCCAGGATAGTTCTTTTTGCCAATCTACCAAGGAAGGGGCTAAAACTGGGTCATCTAAACATACGCAGTCTGAGGAACAAGTTAACTGATATCTCAAACATTCTATTGGAAAGCAATTTACACATTCTAGCTACCACAGAGACACATGAGGACTGGTACTTCATTATAGTATAGCATATATAGGAAAGACAAATGCAAGGGGTGGTGGGGTTGCAATTTATGTACAAGAGCATATACCAGATGAGAATGGATTTGATCAATCAATCAATCAATCAAATATTTATAAGGCGCTTTTCATACAAAATTGTAGCACAAAGCGCCTGATGACATCTAATATTGAAGTATTGTGGCTTCAAGTAGAAGAAGAAGAAGTGACTTTATTGATCTCACAATGGAGAAATTCTTCTCTGCATTTAACCCATCCTGTTATTAGGCGCAGTGGGCAGCACACTACTGCGCCCGGGGACCATCTCCATGATCTTCTTGCTTCGGTTTGATCGGGACCTAAGCTGGAGGATTTTACCTGGAGCATGTTTTGGGTTGATGGGGGAAACCGGAGTGCCCGGAGAAAACCCATCCAGACACGGGGACACACTACATTTAAAACCAGAGCTGGTTGGCTGTTGTTACCGTCCACCCAATGCAAATTCTGACTACTTGGATACATTATTTGATATCATAGACAACACATGTGACAGTGAAAATGAAATCTTTCTTATGGGAGATTTCAATAAAGACAGGAATTCATTACAATGTCCTTTCACTCCATTACAGAGGCATATGGCTTAATACAACTTGTGACTACACCAACTCAAATATGCTGTAGGAGTGATGGCACAAAAACATCTACTCGGAATGATCATATTTTTTTAAATTGGTCAAACACAAAGGTGGAAACATCAATTAGAAATAAGATTATGGCAGGAAAGAAGTGTAATTTGGAATCTGTTGAAGTGACTGAGAATCAAGTAGAAAAAAAACATTATTATAATGTAAAGAAAACCCCTCTGGTGTAGATAATTGGCTCAAAGTTACTGAAACAAGTGGTAAGCATAATTGCTATTCCAGTCACTCATATTTTAAACAGAATATGTATCCACAAGCTTGGAAAACAGCAAAAATTTTACCATTACCAAAGAGTGCAAAATATACCCTTCTGTAGGCCTAATAGTAGACCAATTAGTCTGCTGCCAACACTGAGCAAAATTATGGAGAAGACAGAGTCTCTGAGCAAATTCAGAATTATTTTTCAGGCAATAATTTATAGAGCCACTAAAAACCAAAATCTGATTACTGATTAACTGTGTAAATGGGTCTAAAATAGAAGTGTATACCTATCCCTGGCCTTATTTTGGCATTTTAGTGTATATTTGTTAAAAAATTGGGCTTTGGGGTCAATAGCTGTGTCTGTACCGGCCTCTTTAGGATCAACTATGGCTACGACATTTGAATTTCTGGGTTGGACAAACGGCAGCCTATGAGTCAGATGCAGGTTAAACACAGCCTCACATATACCTCACTGCGCTGTGTGGCGAAACTCGTGTCACTGTCACTCTCCATTGGCAGTTTGCTTTGCCAGCTTTCACTGACCGGCTGTCACCAGGCTGTCACTCATAGGTCAAGCCCTGCCCCACACCATCACCCCGCCCTGCCCAGTTAAATCTAGCAGAGGCGTTTAGCGGCTCTTTCAGAAAAATGCAATATTAAGGGTTCAGTTCAGCAGCATCACTTTGGTTTCTGATTTATCTAGAAAACAGGAAACAAGCTGTCTATTTTAATCAATGTTTTTTAGATCAAGGAGATGTTTGCTGTGGTGTACCACAGGGAAGCTGTCTAGGTCCACTCCTGTTTTCTATATATACAAATGACTTGCCATTAGTGTTACAAAATTCTAAAATAGCCATGTATGCTGATGACAATTTATTCATCACGGACTACAATTGGAGAACTTTCAACTTTTAGACTTAGACAAACTTTATTGATCCACAAGGGAAATTGTTTTGAGTATGGTAGTTCACTCATCAAATATAATATATAATATATAATAATATATAACATATAATATATAACAGAGGGTAAAAGAAAAAAAAATAGATGGAATAGCAACCAAAGAGCAATAGACCGGTGTCAGATGAGACATAATTATCTACATAAAATAATGACAGTAAAATATATATATGTACAAATCAGATTTAAATAGAAAAGTAGTAGTCAAATATAAAATACAGTATCAGATAAGATGTACAATACCAGCTATATGCAGTTGTAGGGAGTGTTGGCTAAGATAAGATATGCCTTTATTAGTCCCACAGTGGGGACATTCCAGTGTTGCAACGCACAGATCAAGAACAGCAGGAAAAAGTAGCATGCAATAAAACAAGATAATAAATAAATAATTTAGTAATTAGGTAGTATTATTATCTATTGCACAAGGGTGAATTGTTGTGCAGTTGTATGGAGTATGGTATGAATGTAGTCCTGTATCTCTCACTGTTTGAGCAGAGCTGTAGGAGTCTGTTGGAGTATTATCTCCTCTGTCCCTCTATGGTCTGGTGCAGTGCATGAGCAGGAGTGTTCATGATGGAGAGAAGTTTGCCCAGTGTCCTCCTGTCCCTCACTGTAATCATCATCAATCACAGCCGATCATGTGACCAGCTTTGCGGATCAATTTGTCAATCCGTCCGATGTCCCTTTTACCAGTGGTGCTCCCACAGCAGACTACAGCAAAGTACAGGGCGCTGGCAACCACAGACTGGTAGAAGATCTCCAGTAACTTACTGCACACATTGAAAATTTAATGGAAGAATTAAAATCTGCTCTAAATACTGACAAAACAAAAAGTATTGTATTGTAAAGTATTGTAATACTGTGTTTATGTTTGTTTGTTTGTTTTGTTTTGGGGTTTTTTTGTGGGCCTGTAAATGTAGTCCAATTTACAGGTCAAATCTGTGAAGCAGGTACCCCACTCACAGAATACATGTGTTTCAAGACATCTTTCTCAGCAATAAATATATCTGTAATTGAGTAAATGCAAGACGGTTACATTTAACAGACCCCCCAGGATTTCGTGGGCATTTTTTGTGATTGTTGCGGGCTAAAATGCCTGAATTTGCGGGAGCTTTTCCAAAAAGTTGCGATGAAAGTTGCGGTGCTTTTAAGGATTTGTTGCGATTTTGTTGCGGGAGGAAGTGAAAGTTGCGATAAATAGTTGCGATTTTCGCTTTTTGTAATTAAAATTGAATAATATTTTGAATATTGAGTTATTACTGACAAAGAATAATACAAAGACACAGAGATCACAGATATGGTCCTAAAACAACCTTACCAATATCGAAAATAAATTACTACTAGGGGGTTTCTTTTGCTGTTATTTTAGTGGGCAAATGGCGCCGCAGACATGTTTCTTTGCCATTAGAAGCCGTGTCCCAATTCCCAGGGTGCGCGGCTCGGAGCGTGGCCCGAAGGGCATGTGCGTCACACATTTCTACAGTACACCGGCGCGACGACTGCTGTCCCACTTCTTTTTTGTCCCATGCGCAGTTAACACGCGGTCCGAAGACAGCAGTCGTTAAGCGGTCCGCGGACTGCAGTCAGGGCTGAGCAAGTGTGCACCGACTTGACTGCAGTCTGAGCCCCCTTCGGGCCGCGCTCCGAGCTGTGCGCTCTGGGAACTGGGACACGGCCGCAGTTTCGTTTTGTCACACGGAAGTAAAGCAGAAAACTCAACTCAAACCTTTTAGCCGCCGAGAATATGAGGTTGGGTCCTATGGCTCACAGATTTGTGACGCGCAAAGAGGAGGCTATGGTGACAGATACGCTGAGATCCAGATATGCGTTTTGTGCATTTATTACAAAAAGAGCGCACACAGCTATGACAGCGCAGCAGGATGAAATGGAACTCATGAAAACCAGCAGGATGAACAGATTAACGTGAAAGATGAATGAATGGTTTGCGTTCAACAAAAAATACGGCTACACCCCAACCCTGACTCTCTCCTCTGTGTGACAGGTGAGCGTGCGCTTTTACACGCACACACTTCCGTATGTGCACACACCCACACTCACGTGACCCACCGCCTCTGCCGCACACACACACAAACGCACCGTGCACCTCATCTCAGTTATGTCTCCTACACAGAAGGAAGTTGGTCGGCGTTCAATACGTCGCCGATGATTGGTCAAAATTAGTAAAAATTGCGGGAAAGTTGCGGTGATTGGTCAAAATTGCAACACCGCCCTGAATTCGCGGGGATTGGCTGAAGTTGCATTGAAGTTGCAAATCGCAACATCGCGAATTCCTGGAGGGTCTGATTTAATGCCATAGTGAGGAATATCCCAGACAAAGCAATAACATCTCGGGGTAGAGAAGCAACTTTATTGATCTCACACTGGAGAAATTCTTCTCTGCATTTAACCCATCCTGTTATTAGGAGCAGTGGGCAGCACATTACAGCGCCCGGGGACCATCTCCATGATCTTCTTGCTTCGGCTTGGTCATGACCTAAGCTGGAGGATTTTACCTATCATGCATGTTTTGGGTTGATGGGGGAAACCGGAGTGCCCGGAGGAAACCCACCCAAACACGGGGAGAACATGCAAACTCCACACAGAAAGGAACCGGAATCAAACCCAGAACCTTTTTGCTGTGAAGCATGAGTGCTAGCCACCGTGCCGCCAGCAGACCCCTACTAGAAAGTTACATTGTGCATCTTTAAGTAACACAGCTTAAAATGCATCTGAAAGTACACCATGTTTTATTGTTATAGTTTAGTAAATATCAGTTTAAAATACAGCTTCCTCAATCCAAATAATGGTATGTAATGTTAGATTCTATAAAGAAATAAAAAGGTCTACATCGCTTTAATAAACACAGCAAGCTCTCAAACAGAAAATGCTCTCTTCCACCTTGTGATGTCATGTGGTAATACAGGAAATTCTCCACTGTGTTTTTAAACTACAGCTTCACTAGAATCATTTGGATAATTTCAGCACTGGAATTGCCACTCTCTACTAAACAAAAGGTAGCTATTAACATGAAAACTACCATTATATGATATCACAAGGTGGAACAGAGCATTTGAGCTTTGGAAATGTAGACAAGATAATAATAAAGGGTTACTCAAAACAAATTAAACCAAACAACTCCAGGTATGAGTCGATGAGGTAGCACCATTCTAACATGGCTATTTTGCATATTACAGGACCTTTAAATGGACATCACATAAGCATTTCTGAATTCTGAATATACTGATTTTTTTTTCCTTTTTAATCAGGTCACAGAAGTTTCACATACAAAACAATAATTATTATATTAATTCACTCTTCAAATTTCACACATAACATTTTTCTATGGTTTCTTAGTGTTTCATGACCATAAAACTGTCTTGTATTCTTCCTTTTGTTTGTTGTTTTCCTCACCAGATCAAATCAAAATCAAATTATCACATCAACAATATTTTTTACACGCGTTACCCAGAAATCTCTATGCTAAAATAGAGCTAATTATTCTGTATCTTGAATAGTATTTCAACCTACTATTAAGACAATGTGCAGAAAATGTGTATAGGCCTATATTAATCATTGTTTCAAAGTTTTGCTGCTGATAAACTTTTCCACAACAATTCATTTAGATCCAACCACATCTTATTGTCAGTTCAACCTCATAACACTGCTCCATTCTTTCTCCCTCTCTCTCCTCCTCATTGTCATCCTCTTGTACAAGTCTGTTCAGTTTTTTCATCACAGGTTTCCAGAGCAACAAGTAGCCAAGGTTTTTGAGAGTCCTCTGTCTGTTTCTGCATTGATGATTTTTTTTTTTTTTTCCTTGATGCGTGTGAAGGAGGAAAGAGAAAAAGATCAGGCAATCCACAATAGTGGAATTATGCAAATTAATCCACCAAGTAACAATGGATTAGAGAAGGCTCATTGGTATCTGACAGAAGGGCTTCACTATGAGCTCTCACAAACTCTCAAAGTGATTCTTGTCTCACGAATCTAATTCATGATCACTGTACACTCCTGGAACACCTTTTGTTGCCTCTGCGGCTCCATGTTCACAAGAAAAATCAACTTCCTCCATACAAATTCGCCTGACAATGGAATATACAATATAGTGAGAGGAAAAGAACACAGAATATTGTAAAGCGGGAATTTTCTGTTTCCGTAGTGGTGACACGAGACTAAAATTTCAAACCTGCTTTTGATACTGAGAAAAAACTTGTTTCTGTCATAGACTGTGTAAACAAGTGGACTAAAGGAGTGTGACGTCACCCATAGCTTTCGGCTCCAGTCAAATTAACCTCACAAAGTTAGCAGGTATAGGTGAATTTGGAGCCAAGTTCTATGTTAGGAATAGGAATTTACTTACTTATGAAATAAAGAAATAAAAACACCACCACTACCATGTAGGGTGGGTCATTATGAACATTTTAAGACCAAAATGATGAGGCTCACTGCAACAATTGCAGAGAGAGGGGTGACAGTTTTTCAATGTAAAGTCAATTGGAGCTAGAAACGTTCCCATGTTCACTTCCTATTTGGAATGCAGCGGCTAGCAGATCCAATTTAACCAAATAAAATCATTTAAAGTAACTTGAGTGTGTGGTGTTTAACTTAAAGGAATATAACATTTTTTACAATCTGAACCTTATTTCAGTAATAAAACAAGTTGTTTTATTCACCCATAGTTAACCCTAACCCTAACCCTGTCATTTGGAGCAGTTTCGTAGATGTTGTAGTTTAGCGATATCCGTTAACGTGAGTGCTTGGGGCAGGCGATTGCAGTCACCAAATAACACAAACTTTATCACTTTTCAAATTACAGAAGCTCATTGTCTTAATCTACACTTTTGTTTGAGTCAAAAGTGGCCTCTAATCTGAGATTTAGTCATAGTTTTGGGTAGATGACGAGGACAGTGCGCAAACTACAACATCTACGGAACTGCTCCAAATGACACCAAAGTACTATGGGTGAGTAAAACAACTTGTTTTATTACCGAAATAAGGTTAAGATTGTAAAAAACTTTAATATTCCTTTAACAAAACAAAATAAAACAAACCCGGGATAGTTGTATTTAGCAGTTTAGTTGAGTATGGAAAAATGAATATGAAATTAAGGTGAGTATACAGGCCCTCTTTGTCACAGGGGTGAAAGTTTTTTTTTTTTACTGAACCGTATTGATTTGAAGTACAGTGGTACCTCACCTTACGAAATTAATTAGATCCAGAAGTGGTTTCGTAACCACTTCTGGATTTTTTGTAAGTTGTGTAGCTATTTCAATGGAAAAAGCCTGATTCGTTCCAACGCCCCGTTCCAAGTTTTTTTTTATAGTGTAACATTGTGTTCTGCGTCCAGATTGGCTAAGAGACTGTAGACCCAGGACTAAACGTGGACTATACCAGGTCTAGACCAAGGTCTAAACCTGGACTGGACCAGGACTAAACCTGGACTAAACCAGGACTGGACCAGGTCCAGGTCTGGCGGCACGGTAGCTGAGTGGTTAGCACTCATGCTTCACAGCAAGAAGGTTCCGGGTTCGATCCCCGGGTCGCCCAGACCTTTCTGTGTGTGTTCTGTGTGGAGTTTGCATGCATGGTCTGGGTTCGATCCCTGGGTCGCCTGGGCCTTTCTGTGTGGAGTTTGCATGTTCTCCCCTTGTCTGGGTGGGTTTCCTCCGGGCACTCCGGTTTCCCCCACCAACCCAAAACATGCACTATAGGTACTCCAGCTTAGGTCCTGACCAAGCCGAGGCGGGAAGATCATGGAGATGGTCCCCGGGCGCCCTAATGTGTGCTGCCCATTGCTCCTAATATATGTATATATACTGTATATAGGATGGGTTAAAATGCAGAGAAGAATTTCTCCAGTGTGAGATCAATAAAGTCACTTCTTCTTCTTCTTCTTCTTCTAGACCTGGACTAAACCAGGACTAGACCAGGTGGATTAAAGCGCAGCATGCGGGTCTATTTCCTGGTTTCGTGCTAGCTCGTGCTAGCTTTGATCTTTGATCTTTGATCTTTGAGCTCTGCTATTAGCAGCAGCACCGGTGTACCTCACGAGTCACGGCTGAGGCGAGCAGCGACTGCGTGCATGGGGGGAAGGGGGAGGGCGGAGAAGTGTGCGTGCGGACACGTGTGATAGCGCAGCATGACCCGGCGCGGGGCTGCGAGCACGAGACCCGTGCTCAAACCGTGCCTCCTCTAAACCAGGTCTAAACCAGGATTAAACCACCACGTGCGGGTCTATTTCCTGGTTTCGTGCTAGCTCTGCCGGTGTACCTCACGAGTCACGGCTGAGGCGAGAAGCGAGGAGGGGATGTGGCTCCCCTCAGGACCGCACGCAGTCTGAGCGCATGAACGAACGCATGCAAGAGCCGCGGTTTGAGCACGGGTCTCGTGCTCGCAGCCCCGCGCCGGGTCATGCTGCGCTATCACACACATGTCCACGCGCAGTCTTCTCCCCCCTCCCCCTTCCCCCCACGCTTCACTAATAATACATTTTGTTGAAAATCTATGAAAGTTTGAGTGTTTAAACGAGAGACAAATGTGAGAAAAGTTTAAATCCAGTCTGAGAAAAGCGTATAATGTGTGTGGCTGAGAGCGCATTATTTGAATTTTTGAGATTTCGCGTTTCGTAACTTTAATTTTCTTTCGTATCTAGAGACCAGAATTTAACGTGAAGGCGTTTCGTAACTTAGAATTTTCATTTGTTGGGTCTTTCGTAAGGTGAGGTACCACTGTATCACACTTAATCAAGCTGTATTTATAAAGTAGATACATACTGTGTTGTGGCCTATGTATCGAAACATGTATCATATCAGCTACTTCTTCATGATACCCAGCCCTACCGAGAACTCGCTGTATTACCTAAAAACTGCATTTTAGCAATAATACTTTTAGCTGCCCCCATCTGTATTAAATAATATTGGTCTATAAAATGTTGCAATGTCATCTGAAACTCATCTATTCTGTACAGAGCCGTCTTATCTGGGCCCTTAGTCAATGCATGTATTTTTCTCTACATCTTTCTATTGACAGGCACGTCTTCCCTCCCAAAAGTCAAATAATTATTAAGTCCTGACAGTGTTAAAAGTGGACGATTTCTCCCTCTATCTCTGATACCTCCTACACACTTCTTCTGTATATTGCTATCGACACCAACTGGCTAGATCATGTTTATATTTCACACATGATATAATAGTCTGTGTGGTGTTGTCAGTGTGTAATGCATTTGAATGGGTACAGAACTGGTCATGACAGCAGCCAGACTCACTGTCAGGTGTGAGAATGCGCCTCCAGGTGTAGATCCTCATAAAATATAAAACAAACAGGATTAGCTTAGTGTTCATATATGAAAAAGCAATCCCTGTGTGCATGTACGGCGTGTCTAAACAGTGAAGGCTGCAAAAAAATAAAAAAAAATAAAAACACATGGAGAATAGTAGGGATAGGGGTATTGTTGTGTTTGTGTTCTAGATACTAAAAAAAATGCAGTAAGGTGGATGTGCGGTGAGCAGTATTGTATCTAAAAGAAAGAAAGATAAAGTTTCAAATCTATTCCAGTTCATGTGGGAAGTTTTAGTTGGAATTTTACAAATGCTCATGTTTCTCTATGTAGGAATTATCCCCAGTGGAGCCTTGACATGCCTCATAAAAGTGTTTATCAGCCAGATAAAGAGGAGAAAAAGACAAAAGTTCTACCATTACTCATGATTCTAGTGAATACTTGAAGTCTGTGTATGGTTAAAACACGTTTGCTTTGGCCATTTAAATAAAAGCCTTTTAACTATACTTTTCCTTGTGTAACTTTTACTTTTCTGGAGTGTCTGCATTTAATTTTTTCTACCATTATTAAAATATATTATAATAATATATAATTATTCAAGCACACACATAAAGCATTTGTAGCCAATTTTTATCAGCACTTTTTTATTTTATTTTATAACTTTATTTAACCAGGGAAACCCCATTGAGATTAAAAACCTCTTTTTCAAGGCAGCCCTGGCCAAGAGGCAGCAAAAAAGACAATTACAACACATTAAAATGACATACAAATTCTTGACATGGTACTTCTTGACGCTTTTATATGGCGCCTTAATGGTTCCCTAATACTGTAAATGAATCCTTCTTCAAAATCAAGCCTCAGTGCATGAGAAAGCCTCATGAAGACAGTCAGAGTCATAAATATGTCTCTGAAATGCTTTATTATGGGCGTTGTTGCTTGAATGCAAATGAGGAGGACAGAGACAGGCCAGTGCAGCGGGTGGGGGTGTGGCCAAATATGCCGCTGTTTCTTGGATTAACGTTGGATGGGTGTTAAATAAAAGCCTTTTAACTATACTTTTCCTTGTGTAACGTGGAGGAAGATATGAGACGCTTTAAATTAATTAAAAAAAAAACCACATTTCCACAGAAAATAAATTAAACCACTGCTGTTTCAGAGGTTCGGAAGCTCGCATAAAGGACATCCGAGCCTGGAAACACTCTCACGTGCCTCCAGGCAAATAAAAAAACGCATTTTGCATTTCGTAGCTCATTTGCGGTCCAAACTCTCTGGGCGTGATTTCCAGAGACGGTGGGTAGACATCCAGATGGGGGGTGGAAACCTTTCAGCGAGTGTGACGTCAGAAAGTTCGCTTGGTCAGAATCGCCCATTTGGGCTGTCTTTTTTTCAAACGCGGAAAAGGATCGCAAATGCTCAGTTTACACATTTCTCAACTTTTAGCCATGGGGGGGCCCTAAAGAGGGTAGGGGAGCTCATATGTTCACAATGTTCAAAAACCTCAGAAAGTGAACATTTCATGCCATCGGACCTTTAAAACAGGTACAATTTATGAAGGCTGTCTCAGTGCTCAGTCTGGATTTAAAGCCATTCAATGAGATACGTTCTGTTAATTTCCAGTCCTTTTGCAGCTTGTTCCATGTCGAGGGGGCAGAGAAGACAAAAGCCCTTTTTCCCAACTCTGTGCGAACAAACGGAACAGAGAGCAACAACTGATCATTCGAACGCAAACCATAAGAATCACTTATGGTTTGCGTTCACACTTTTGTGGATCTTATACTGGTACATCGCAAACACATTTCAAAAACTGTATGTATATTACTTAAAAAGTACAACCTAAACCTGAACAGTAGTAATATTTTACAATCCCAAAACGTAAGACTACAAGTTACAAGACTCAACATATTGCAAGACCAGGAATTGTACTGAAAAAAACGCAAATTCAAGTCTATATTTTCTATGTATCAGTGCCTCGCCTATGGAATAAAACAGGCTAGAAAACTTCCTGACTTTTTGACTGCATCGTATAAGTGAGATAGGAGAGAGAGAGAGGTGAGAACAAGAAAGGGATAAATAATGAGAGACGAGGAGGAAGAGAGAGGGAGCATGAGTATTTGCTCTCTGCACCGCATGTCTGAGCCTTTGCCTCGGCTCAGGTCTGAAAGGGGCAGATTTCATAAGCGTCTAATAACAGCCTCCAAAAGGGTGTGCAGATACAAGGCTGTGCTGTGCCTCTGCCCGAGCGCATCATGTTTACTCTGAAGATCCAGGGCCTGTGGACAGCTGTCAGCCTCTGCACCCCACATGAGTGATACTGACAATAAACCCGAGCAAATGAGCAGGCGAGTGGAGTCGAGCGGTCAGGGTGAGGGAGAAAAAGGTCTCAGAGTGGATTAAATTTTTCAGGTTCAAATGAAAACAGTACACGCAATAAGATTTTGTTATTAATTAAAGAAAATGCATTTGATGCCCAGACCTGGTCTGATACTGTTTTAATCCTGCTTAAGTCTAGTCCAGGTTTAAAATTGAACTTCTCCTTTTATCATAGTCCAGGTTTAGTTTTAGGTTTGGTCTCAAAATCCCAATTTTACTGTGTTTTTGCATAAGTTTTAGTAATTAACCAAAGAAAATGCATTGATGTGCAGACCTGATTTGGTACTGTTCTAATCCTGATTAAGGCTATGTTTATATGATGACGGTCTGAACAGAAGACGCAAAAGTGGCGTCGCGTCTTTTTATTCTGTGTTTAGATGAGCGTTTTCGGGAAGAAATCTGCGTGCATACGGTGACGCAAAAGTATATGGAATTCGATTGGGTATGCATACCAGGCGGCTAGGTGGTGCTGTGATACATTATCACTATGTCCGTGCGCATGTGTAGAATCTTCCTTCCTTCTTCCCGTGAAAAGCAAAACAAAACCTGGCTACCGGTAACAAAAAAATGTGTGTGGTCAGACAAAGAAGTTCAACTATTGCTTCAGACCACGTTAGACTACAAAGCAACAAAGGCGCAACAAGGTGTGGACCGGGAGTCCTGCCAAACAAAGTACACTGATATATGGACCGATGTGACGTAAACGCGTACACGACGTCAGCAGGTTTGACCAGAGTTTTGCGTCTTGGGCAGTTTAGACGAAAACACTTCGGTGGAGCGTATTCAAGATTTCCACTTTGGAGGGCGGTTTTAGTTTTTTGCATTTTTAAGCCCCCAAAACGCTGTCACCGTCTAAATGAAAGGCACTTAAATAGTTTATTAATTTAGTTCTAGGTTTGGTCTCATCATCAAAATTTTTTTGGGTTGCAACTGTGAATGCGCCCTTATATAGCACTTGATGCCCAAATCCGCTTTATAACTGTGATACATTTTATTACATTATTCATTCAGTTCGTACTGTGGTGTAGTCACAGCTGCTCTGGGGTAGACTGATGGAAGCCAGGCAGCCAGTGTGCCAAAGTGAATGTCTTGTGCTTTGCAAAATGCTGGAATATGTTTCACTCTGCTTTTATGTGGCTTCTTAACTTTAATATCTTTTTACTAACTTTTTCGTACATAATATACATTTTATTTTTTTGTGCTGTGTTGGTATTTTACCTCTTACCTGGGGATTACAGCTGGAAAATAGTTGTATAGCTAATGCTGCCTCAATTACAGAAGTGTTTATTAATGTGCATTGTCACCATTCAAATAAAAAATACACTCAAATAAATAAATTGTCCCTACCAATCTTGTCACATGATTTCAAGATTGTTTATCTATCATAAGCAGGATTAACACAGGGTCAACAATGCAATGAAATGCTTAGTGTAATGAAATGCTTAGAACAGTGATCAACAAATGATTGGCCAGGTGACCATTATCTTGATAAAACAGGGCTGCATTTAAAACATTTCCAGTTTGTTACAGATCACCTCTTTTCTACAGTTTTGGATTTTGGACCCTGCATTCAGACTTAACAGTTTTTGGATGCACATGTCTCTGTCGTTTTTAAACCTACAATGATCTTTATATTTTACAGCAACAACCAATTAAAATATGATGAACGGACAATACTGACAGTGAGGTAAGTAAAAGGTCAATGCGTCCACTCCGAAGAATGGAAAATAATAATAATAATAATAAATAAATAAATAAATAAAAGAAACCACTCTTGAGCAGCAGATCTCAGTGTGCACCTGTAAGCTACAGTGTGAGCTAGCACTGCCTCTGCCTCTGCTGCTTTTACTGGTGTGCAGTGGGAGACAGGATGAAGGCAGATCTCATGGAAGCGTGGAGAGGCATACAAAGAGGTAGAGTCAGCGAGGAGAGAAAAATGTATAATGATCCCCGTTGTCACAGCCACCACATTTCTGGACAGCTCCGGTTTACTCAGAGAGGAGCTGGAAGAGGACGGTACATCTCGTCATGCATCATAAATGTAAACACACACGCACACGCGCGCACACGCAAATGGGAAAAAAATGCAACACGTAAACAGGAATGCTTTTTTTTTTTACTATGGAGAAGGATATTGTGCTACAGGCTTTGTAAACAACACATATGTATTTCTTACGGGCTCTGGTTGAGTGGGAAATCAATATCAAAGAAGGGAAGAGAGGGGATTACACAGAAGACATGCATAAGCAGTATTTACATTGAAATGGCTGCTTAAGATATAGGCGGGTGAGTGATTGAGGTGCATGAGTGGTGATCGGAAGAGATGAAATGATCTGATGTGGTATCTGAATGCAAATTGGAAGTGGCAAGTGCAAAAATAATCACGTCGAGGAGGTGATGGAGGATACAGAGAAGGCACGCACTTTACTTTTCACAATGTAAGGCCCAGGAGGGTACTTTGGTAGCAATCTCGTCCAATCCAAGTATTTTTTTCTCCTTCTCCTTTCTATCTTCCAAATATTTGCAGCAAAGGTATCAAACAAAAAGTGATGCAGCCTGATTGTGGAGTAGTTCTTGTTTCGGTATCTCTTAAAGGGAACACTGTGCATGGATATGTATAGGGGTCATACTGTTCAGAAACCTCCATCGGTTCGTGCCATCATCGCCTCCATGACAATAAAAGCCAATCAGGGAGCGAGAAACAGCATGTGGCCAGATCGGACCCCTGCCTCGGATGGTGAAGGCACCACCATCATAATCGCGGCTTGGAGAAATGGCCAGATTTTGAGTATATCTGAGGTGAGTAGTAATGAGGAACCGGATTTTTTTTTAAAATAAACTGTAAAGGTGACTAGGACTGGACAATATGGTAAAAATAAATAAATAAATAAAAACATGACAAATTTTCCCGCATTCATACATTGCAGTGACATTACGCTGGGGTGTTCTACATGCACCTCTATTGGCAGAATGTTCAACAGTTACCATGGTGACACAATGAATACATTAGCAAAAACTTCCAAAAATGTTTTAATATAGTGAAGAAAAAATACAAAATGTCTAATGCTAGCTGGGTTGTGATTGTAATTTTATATGTGAGAGACTTGTTTAAATGCACAAATCATCTCACATGTTGTAGGCCCAACCAAGTCAGCTCTTTCTGGTCAGGCTGTCGTAAACTAAAGCTCAGATTAAAGTTTAATTTGAGTAACATGGCTTCTAACAGAGTAGTGCTTTTAGTTACCATCACACCCGCAGGGAATTTTAATGCTCAATGTGCTCAATGCCGCTCTATGGTCAAACAGAGACATTTTTTCCCACACACATCTCCTGTTGGTCGGACTCAGCTCAAGTAAGAGTTACGCTGTAAATATACACTATCTGAAAACTATGTATTTTATATTGAAGTTTCTGAAGTAAATGTATTGTATGTAAGTACTACCCACCCCAGACAGTGGATAATATCACAACATGGTATACTTACAGTTAAAATGTAAATTGTTTTGGTGCTAATACTAAACCATAAGAAAAAAAATCATAATTTGTAAGTGGAAGGAAGTAGCAAATCTACTACAATTATGAGAGCTTTATCACAGCATACTTAACCAGATTGAAATTTGCATTATGTAGCTCTTATAAGCATTCACATACTTACTTGAGTACTTCTTTAACAAATATTTTTGACTATTTTTTCAACTTAAGAAACATTATTTCACAGTAAGCATATTCTAACTACAGGGGGTCCTCGGGTTACGACGGTCTCGGGTTACGACGTTTCGTGGTTACGAACGCGCCCCCATTAAAAAAAATATATATATATTACGCGTCATTCTGTCTTACGCGGTTTAGCGTGGTAAGAGATGTAAACAAACGCGAACGGCGCGTGGCGCACGGCGGAAGAATACGCTTTGTTGTGGTTGTAGGGAGAAGAAGACAGCCTCATGTGCGTGTCCAATGTGGGCGGAAGTACCTGATGTGGGCTCTGATCTGCTCCTATGAAAGCGGCAGTGATAACCAAGCAGCGTAGTGGTCTAATTATTGAGATGGAAAGGTTATTGGTGCTTTGGTTGGAAGATCAAAGGCAAAATCCGGTTTACGACGAAATTCGGGTTACGACGCGTCTTAAGAACGGATCAACGTCGTAACCCGAGGACCCCCTGTATACAGTTTTGTGCCACCTACTACAGATGCAACAATCTGGCTTTTTCAGTTCTTTTACTGATGTTGATAGTTTGACTTTAAGTATCTGCTGATACCCGATATCAATTGATACCAGTGCAGAGACTGAAAATAGCATTTATTTCCTTTAAACACAAACAGCATCGTTTTGTAACTACAGAACAGGTTTGTAAAAATACAAATGTAATATTAATGTCTTGGACCAACATCGGCCAGTAAATCGTATAATCACACCAAATAGACAGACCAAAATGGGATATCAGCTAGATCAGCTAGACTCAAAGACAGCTATTACCCCCAAGCTGTCAGACTACTGAACTCTGGATAATATTCTAAATAATAGTGAACTCTCAATAACACTGCACTAAACTACTTTTCATTATGCATAATATGTTTACTGCTGCTGCTCTGTATGAATGTATCATGTTTATCACTTACCTCACTGTAAACTACTGTTACCTGTGCAATAATCTGTGCAATACTTATACCATATTATGTGCAATACGAAATCCACTGTCCTTCATAAACTAAACTAAACTAAACTAAACTAAACATGCAACACTTATGTACACCATATTATGTACAATCTGTGAAATAATCTACTTACATCTTATTTAATCCTACCTGCACCTTTGTACATTGTACTTTGTATTTTTATTATATTTTATTACATATTTTTATTGTATTGTTCCTGCACTTTTGCAACACTTTTTTACCATGTACTATTATTGTTATTAGTACTTCTGACTATCTTAGCGAGTCAACGGGTTCTTCTGATCCTAAGCATTTCATTGCATTGTTGACCTTGTGTCGATTCTGCATATGACAAATAAACAATCTTGAGAACCTGATACCCGAATACGCAAAATGTTCATATCCAATACCAGTATTGTATCAGTGCATCCCTAACACCCACTTCTTTTTACATGTTCGGTGTGCTCCCCCGTAGCCTCCTCCGCTTTTTTTCCACTTTCTCCAGTTCTTCTACCTCCTCCACTTTCTCCTCTTCTTTCCTCTCCTCCTCCTCCTACTTTCACTCCTCATCAGTAGCTTCAGTCTCCACACACATAAACATCCACACATGGCTGATCGATCGCTCACACCAACACGAGGTCCCGGGGCCAATTAGGGCGATCTGGCTGGGTCACTGCCAGACCGGTGTCAGCCTATGTCAATACTCACAGTGTCCTCCTTTAGAAACAAGGCCCAAGCAACACAGACACTCAGAGCAGCGCACAACAAAATTATTCACTCAATAGTTAGTTTTACCTAAAGTTAAGATCCATTTGGGCTGGAAGGTAAGCAGTGATAAAGCAAAAGACTAATACTGTTGTGAGACAAGGTAGGATACTATGTGAGAATTGTATACTACTTTATTTTGTATTGTTGTTCTGAACACACTGTATGTTTTTGTATTGTGTGTCAAAGTCAAAGTTATAATGTCGTTTCCTCATCACAAACATACCTCAAGTTGTGTTTTGTTTCATTCAACACACAAACCCTGCATACTTAACTCTTAATTTTATACTGTAGGCCCTTTAATCCGTGTTCTCATTTTTATTTTATCATAGTTTATTATTCATTGTTTTATGTTGCATCATAAGACCGAAGCAAGTACCTAGTTTGTGAATTTTGTTCAGTGACAATGGCGATAAAACTAATTCTGCAAACTTTTTGACATGTTTTATTTTAATTCCCATTATCAGAAAGTATCAGTCAGTCAATTTAACTGTAGTGCCGGACTATTAATTTGGTGAGTCATTGCTTCTTTGTTTCTTGAGCTCTATGCTTAAAACACTTTTAACCACCATCTCCCCCTACTGGCCAGTGTCTGTAAGGCTCTGAGTGAGTGACAGGTGGATTTAACCAATCACAGTCAAGTTTGAACTGTCAGAAGTAGCAGAGGCTGAAGTTATAGTTAAGTGAATCTGAAAGGCTGGAATTGAAATACTGATCTAGAGCTGTGATATGAGTTTGTTGGCTTTAAAACAGTCCAAATGGTGATTCACAAAATACAGGTAAAAACAGAGGTATTTTTCTCACTGCAAAACCTACACAATGTACGTTTTATAACAACTACAACTGCAATTTGTTTACTTAAATGTGTTACCTTGTTCTTTACTGCAGCTACATACTCAGTTTAATATACTTTGAAAAGTTTTTGGTCCTTTTTAAAGACAATAAGTTAGGTTGTTGTAATTAGCAGCCAAAACATAACAAGGTAATTGCATTTCGTTTTGTCTTTAAAATGAGTTTGTGAATGTAATTACACATTTCGGATTCTGTACTCCACTGATTGGTATCTGCTTTCTCCCATTACTGTGGTATCGGGTACATAATGATCCTGTTCTTTCACAAACATCTCTGCTACTTTAGATGTGTTTTTGACTGTGTTACAAAGTATGAATTCATGTAGGCTCTGCTATTAGGGCTTAACGATGTAAGGAAAATATTACATTTTATTTATTTAATACGCACATAGCAATTACATTAAACCAGATGAATTGTTTATAGTACAAGTGCAAATTTTCAGCACCTGTCCATAGGGTCTTTTAAAGGACAAGGATTGTGAATATGATTATATTTGTTAGTTCAAGACTCCATGCACAGCATCCAGGTGCTGGTAACAGCAGATACATTCAACAATTTAAAAAATTTCAAAAAAAAAGAAGAACCTGATGAAGCTGTAGAGGCGAAACGCGTTGTTCGCTCTAGCCTAATAAAGAATAAAGTCAAACGAGTGCGTGGTAAACCTTCTCTTTTTTTGGAATGATTATATTTGTGATTTATACTTTAATAATAGGATTCTGTTCAAGGTTCACCTTTTAAACACGCTCAAAAGTATTGACAAAAACACTGAAATATGAACTGACATACTAATGCAAGAATCATTTGAGAACGTGTTCAAAGTTCTAAACTACAGGTTTAGCAGTTTTCATGCAGAATATGCGGATATTTCATTGTTTGTGGAAGGAATTATGCAGTGTTTGCGATTTGCTAATTGCGTGCATTCAAATTACCATTTCAGTTCGGTTGCAATTAAAGGTCTGATAGATTACACAAAATGGATTCTTATGAGCTTTAAGCCTCTTACCTCCTCAAAAACATACCTGTGTACCTGAGTAATCTTTTATTATAGGCTAGACAGCCTATCTCCAAAACTCAAAATGCTCTGTTGTACCTTGTGATGTCATGAAGTGGTAGTTTTTAGTTAACAGCTACCTTTTACCTTTTGTCCAATAGAGATTGCCAGTTGCAGGTCTGAAATTATCCAAATGATTCCAGTGAAGGTGTATGAGTTTAAAAACACATGACAGAACAGAGCGTTTTCTGTTTGTGACAAAATACTCCTAAATATGCAGGATTTGTGTGTTCAACATGTGCGAATGAAACAAACTAAAACAACTCCAGGTATGCTTGTGATGATGTGGAAACTACATTATAAGATAGATCAGAAAATAATGCAAAATGGGCCCTTTAATCTTGCAAACCCTATCAGCTTTAGACACTGCAGTATAATGTTTATGTATGGAGCCCTGGGAGCTATTGTCTTTGTAATTTGCAGTTAGACTTAGACAAATGATGGCTTAGACAAACAAAATGATTTGGGCACAGTAGCTCACACATCACAGTATATTATAATAAGAAACAGCGACAATATATACGGTAACAATAAATTCAAAAATGATTAGCAAAAATAGCAAGAGACTGGTGTCAAATAAGGAAACCAGTTCATCTAAACAGAGAAGTAAGAGCGTATGTGGAGCACCCGGCCGCACCCATATTCTCGGTAAAAGTCTCTTTCCCTGTCAGCTCGGCTCCTCACACTAGGCACAGCACAGCCAGGCTGATGAAGGGCAGCTGCTCAAAAGTGCTGCCCTGCTCTCATGCACAATGCTTTAGCGCTCCCTGGCGGTGGGTTGAATTACTGCACTGATTCGCTTCTCAGCTCACCATGTTGTTAATCTGGAAACCCTATGGAATACTGGTGCAATATATTTAGAGATTAGAAAGAAAGGAGACCACTAAAACACAGAAAATGTGTAGAATGAATATAAATACTGTTGTGTGCGATATACTAGAAACACACAATTACACACAATTATATTCCGATGGGAAACTGCAACGATTTAAGCAATAGACGAAATGATATCAAGTCATTGCTGCAGCTACTAGAAATGTATTTCAGGTGTAATTTACTTATGTGGTAGATTAACCAGATTTATTGATAAATATGAACCATTTGAGCAAAACGATATTGTCTATATCAGGGGTTTATCTACCACTTAAACAACCGTAACTGCAGTTAGGGACGCACCGATTCAGCTTTTTCCGATACTATGGCTTTGAGTATCTGCCAACACCAACAGATACCATTTATTTCCTTTAAACTAAACTAAAATAATAAGACAGAACTTTTTCTTAATACTAGTGGAGAACTTTTTTTTTCTGTTGATTAGATTTAGAAAGGTTGTATAAATAACTTCCATGACTCAAAGATACTTAAGTGTTTAATTCTCCAATTTATTTATAGCATTTCATGTTTATAAACCACATTGTATATTTAGAAATATTTTTTTGTTGATAATTCTGCTTCAGATCTATTGTGCCAGTGGTATAAATTATTTAATTATTAGTATGATTTGTGATAAAATGTATTATTGTGACAGGTCTATATTGAGTATTTTTGCTGTAGTTCTAGTAAGTTAACAGGCATTTGTTAACTTTATAACATCATGACAACCTCCCTCAGAATACAATAGAGCCTCTGCTGTTCTGTAGAACAGAAAGGACCAATAGGAGCTCCTGCAGAGGCAGAGCACCCATGTGGCTTCTGTCAATCAAACACATTTTCCTGCTTCAAGAAAATCGACTCTGAGGACGAAATGTTCACCTGCTTCTTAATATATCAGCCGACAAGCTTGTGCAGGAGTTCACCTGTCGTATTCACTCTGCACCTGCCAGAAATCTCATGTTTGAAATTTAATGAGGGTGCACAATTTTGGAAAAGAAAAAAAATCATATTGCAATTAGAAGTTGATTTGCAGGAGATGTTTAAAGGTGCAATTTGCAACTTTTTGGGAGGAGGATCTGTCACCTGCTCGTCTCCATGGAGATGTCATGGCATGGTAATAATACCTGTTTTTGTGGTAGTTTTAAGAAACAAAAATACCCATAATTGAATAAGACCTCCTGTGGAAGACCTCCTGTGTGGTCCCGATTCCCAAAACAACAAACCAGGAAACCAGCCCACTACAGACCAGTCATCTTAACCTCCCACCTCATGAAGACCATGGAGAGGGTGATCCTCAGTCACCTCCGCTCTGTGGTGAGCCCCACCTTGGACCCGCTGCAGTTTTGCCTACAAGCCAAACATAGGAGTAGAGGACGCCATCATCTACTTGCTGCAGTGGGCGCTCACCCACCTAGAGACCACCGGGAGTGCTGTGAGAGTCATGTTCTTTGACTTCTCCAGCGCTTTCAACACCATCAGGCCGGTGCTGCTGCGGGTGAAGCTGGAGGACACGGGAGTTGATGGACATCTCACTGCCTGGACCATCGACTACCTCACTGACCGTCCACAGTACGTGCGGCTGTGAGTCAGAGGTGGTTGTCTGCAGCACTGGGGCCCCCCAAGGGACTGTCCTCTCACCCTTCCTCTTCACCATCTACACCTCGGACTTCATCTACAACACGGACAGCTGCCATCTCCAGAAGTTCTCTGATGACTCGGCCATTGTGGGCTGTGTGTTTGAGGGGAACAAGCTGGAGTACCGCTCGGTCATCAGTGACTTTGTGGACTGGTGTGGGCGCAACCACCTGAGCCTTAACACCAGTAAGACAAAGGAGCTGGTGATCGACTTCAGGAGGAGACCACTACCTCACTCACCGGTGAACATCCAGGGCAGGATATAGAGACTGTGGACAGTTTCAAGTACCTGGGTGTTCACCTCAACAATAAACTGGACTGGTCCCACAACACCGACGCCCTGTACAAGAAGGGCCAAAGTCGCCTCCACCTCCTGAGAAGACTGAGGTCCTTTGGAGTGTGCAGGCCTCTGCTCAAGACTTTTTATGACTATTTTTATGGCCTCTGCTCTCCTCTGCGCCGTCGTCTGCTGGGCCCCGAGCAGCACAGAACGGGACAGGAAGAGACTCACTAAGTTGGTCAGGAGGGCCAGCTCTGTCCTGGGCTGTCCTCTGGACTCTGTAGAGGAGGTGGCTGAGAGGAGGGTGCTGGCCAAATTCACGTCCATCATGGACGACACCTCTCACCCTCTGCACCGGACCCTCTGCTGAAGGAGCTGAGCAGCTCCTTCAGCAACCGACTGAGGCACCCCCAGTGCAAGAAGGAGCGCTACCGCAGATCCTTCATCCCCACCGCCATCAGACTGTACAACTCCACTGTATAGTCCAAACATGCAATATTGTTTTTCCATACTCTCCTAATTACTGTTTTTATTATTATTACTTATTTTTTATCTGAATGTATAACTCCACTGTATAGTCCAAACGTGAAATATCGTTCTTCCAATGTGCAATATCGTTTTTCAATACTCTCCTTGTTACTGTTTTATTATTATTACTTATTTTATTATTACTTATTTTATTCCAAGTGCCTGCATGCACTTTTCTTTCTTGTTCAAACTGTCCATACCTGGAGCTACTGTGGCAAGTAAATTTCTCCTGTGTGAGATCAATAAAGTCTTATCTTATCTTATCTTATATAAGATATATTTGTTTAATGTCATACTGTGGAACATCCCAAGCAAAGCAATCAGCATGGAGATAATTTCTGCTATTTCATTTTTAGAGTTTATATAATATGGTCAAAAAACACTTTTTTTTTCTTTTTTGGGGGGGTGGGTAATTCAGCTTCAGGGTTATCGTGTCAGTGGCATAAATGATTTATTTATTATGTTATCTTTTATCGTTTAATGTCATACCATGGAACATTCCAGGCAAAGCAAAAACAAGCAGATAGCAGAGCCTCCACATACATAAGATTACACAACATTTCTGCATGCCACTTAACCACTCATAAGACCTATAAAATAATTTTACCTTGCCTTTCACTGAAGCAAAAACTCAATAACAAAACTAGAAACTAACCACCTCATCCATCAGATCTAATTGCCCTGGTTTTTAATGGTACGAGTGTTTGGTCTGTGCATGGGAAGATAGATACCCACTCAGTCAGTATTGATTCGAATGAGATTTTCAAGCCCGAGCAAATAACCAAAAACAAACTCCTCCACACAGACCCTTTAGTGCCTTGACAGTGAAGTAAATTAGTAGTTAAAATGTGATTTGAGCAGTATTGCAGGTACTTGAAGGCGAGGCGCAGTGAGTCAGCCTAAAGCCAACTATGTCAAAGTTTAATCAGACCTAAAGTAATTACTCATACTTCATACTGAACAACTTTTAAAATGTACTGGCTCAAAAAGAATTGGTTTAACCGCAAGAGGCTATTTCCATTAATGTGTTATTTAAAAGGAGATTAAAAGCTAATGTTATTACCCGTTTTCGTTGGTCGCTTGGCGCTCTACTGCGCATGTCTCCTGCATAAAGAGCCGCTGTCCTGGCTGGGATCATGTCAGTGTCTCGTCGGATTTCAGCAGATTTCAGGATCTCACGGGGGCGGGGATAGGTGTATCGATCAGGTATGAATAGATGTCCGGTTACTGAAGTTTGAGCCATTTCTTCTCATAATTTACGTACCCACCTGCATTTAACACATATGGGTCATTAAGACGTATCCCACTAACTAATGTTAATTTAGCATCAGAATTGATTTGATCAAACTGTGATACTGTTTTAGTGCTGACAACTTCGTTAGCTAGTGTTGTAACTTCATGTTACCCACACAGACAGCGGCGCTTTCTTCGCTCAGGCTACGCGCACATCCGCTGTGTTCATAAACTAACTATCCGTCTACAGCTCTGGAAAAAAATAAGAGACCACTTCAAAATGATCAGTTTTTCTGATTTTACTACTTATAGGTATGTGTTTGGGCAAAAGGAACATTTTTGTTTGAGTCTATAAACTACTGCCAACATTTCCCCCAAATTCCAAATAAAAATATTAAAGTTTAGAGCATTTATTTAGAGAATATGGTCAAATGGTCAAAATAACGAAAAAGATACATGTTTTCAGACCTCAAACAATGCAAAGAAACAAGATTAAATTCATTTTAAAACAACATAATACTAATGTTTACACTTAAGAAGAATTAAGAAATCAATATTTGGTGCTTATTTTTAATCACAGCTTTCATGCGTCTTGGCATGCTCTCCACAAGTCTTTCACATTGTTCTTGGGTGACTTTATTCCACTCCTGGTGCAAGAACTGAAGTAGCTCAGCTTTGTGTTTGTGTTGGAATTCAACAGACGCTGAAATGGAATGGCTGTAATACATGTAGAGATGCTGATTTCAGAAAAAAATGCAGTGGTCTTTTATTTTTTCCAGAGCTGTATTTAAGCTGAGATCTTCTCTCAAACAGAAAACACTCTGTTCCACCTTGTGACATCATGTGGTGTAACAGGATACACCTTAACTATAATCATTTGGATAATTTCAGCCTTGAAATTGCCAGTCTCTGCTGAAGGTAAAAGGAGCTGTTAACTTGAACACTACCACTACATGACATCACAAGGTGAAATAGAGCATTTTGATCTTTGGAGATGTAAACAGACTAGTAATTCAGAACTATTCAAACCTGCGCTAATGAAACAAAACACAACTCCAGGCATGTTTTGTGATGAGGTAATAAGATTGTAACAAGGCTTAATGCTCATAAAAGTCAATCTGAAATAATAATAAGCAGCATCTTATTAAAGAGACTTCAGATCTAGAGCTTTAGGCTTGGTCAGGACGACAGCTAATTTTGTTTCTAAAAATGTCAACTCTTATTTTGGAAGTAAATGAATTATAGATAGATCATGCATTTTTAAACATTTTACCATTCACCTGAGCTGACTATAATTTCTTGGATATGGTGATGGATTTACTTCACTGATCCCCATTCAGACAAGTTTCTACTTTTATTCAGACTTCATACTAACACAAAGCACAAACCTGTGATTTTTGACAGATATATATTCATTTACTTTCAAATATGTGTATTTGATGACACATAGACTGGAGGTCATTCATAACAGCATTTAATATAAAGTTACATCAGCACATCACTTCCACTGGTTTCTCCTCACCTTAATTTTTTAGTTGGCAACTTTTTGGTTTTGATTTGGGACGCAACAGATGGAAAAATGAAAATAATGAAACAAAAAGTGAGTGTGCCAAGGGAAATTAGGCTTGAAGCTTGTTTTTCAAAGCTTGACTAACCAGTTATGTCACAACAAATCCAGCTCGGGGCGTAGTGGCTTCGGAACCTCTCTTGGCCGGGCTGTGCGTGTCAGCTCAGACCCTCTCCACCGGAGGGAGCCGCCGAGCTTCAACTTCATGAATCATGCAAGACCCCAGCTTTGAGCTCCAAATCTGTCATTTGGAGCCCTTTTTCTCCTTTTTCTGCACTAACAACATTGGAAGGTTGGCACCAGGAGTTATAACAAGAAGTGCTATGAGCAGTGACTCAGTGGTTGAGCATGTGCCCACTAACCCAGAGGTTTTCTGGTCCCACTGCTGTGTTGTAAATCAAACAGTTTGTGTTTTCTTGTTTTCTTTTAAAGAGGGCTGTAAATGCACCCTTTGCCATGTTATTTTTTTTCATTATTATTATTATTATACTTTATTTATCCCTGTAGGGAAATTATCCTTTGCATTTCACCCATCCTTCCGGAGCAGTGGGCAGCACATGGGGCGTCTCCATGATCTTATTGCTAGGCTTGGACCTCAGCTGGAGGATTTTTTACCTATGGAGCATGGTTTTTTGGGTTGATGGGGGAAACTGGAGTACCCGCACACAGGAACTCGTGCCATCAATACTACAATAATTTTTATGTTTATTACGCTATACTGTTCACTTAAGTAAAGTTTTTTTTATACAAAATTTTCCTGGAATAAGGCTTAACCCTCACATTGCGTATTCATTTGTCTCAAATTGTAACGGTGGATTATTACATAAAGTTGCAAATTACTGCAAAGTTTTATTACATAATTAAGTGACTTTCTTCACATTATTACATAACACAGTTTTATTACATAATGCAGCTGCAAGGTGTAACATTTCAGGTATTGATGTAAAAAAAAACTACTGAGATATGAATCAATACTTAAACTATCTCAAAACTAGATATAAACTTGAGCAAGTCTCAATACTGAAAGATGGTAAAGAAATCAAAAAGGGAATTGGGCATGGAGTATTTTCATTGGTATTGGACTTTGACATTTTCTTAAACACTGATCCAGATTAAGTCCTTGTCCAATCAGTGGCGAAAGGTTTTTCAAGAAATACAGTGACATCATCACTTCCTGCTTCTAATATCCAGGTGAGCACAGATCAGTCTCATGCTCTCTTTCTCTTTCTCTCTACCCTCCCTCCCCCCTTTCTCTCTCTCTCTCTGTCCTTATCTGTACAGTTTTACGACTCTTTAGTTTAGACAGAGTAAAGTTCACCACGCCTCGCCGCGGTCAAAATGAATGAGGCCTAATGCAGACAGTTCTAACAGGTAAGACTGCTCCTCGTACTATTATTACTAGTACTATTACTAAGCCTGTCACGGTAATTAATATATCGACTTCAATACATGACAGATGGAACAATATGTTTTGGCGCTTTGGTACTTTTTCTTTGTGCTAGTGGAACATTTTATTATTTTTCTGTACTATGGTGATATTTGAGCTGAAGGAGGTTGAATTATGAACTTTTATGACTCATTATAGAGACAAGCAAAGTACTTAAAGGTGCACTGTGTAACTTTTCTGGTGGAGGGTCCGTCAAATACTTTTCTCCATGGAGATGTTATTGCGTCATCTGGAATGTTTCACAATATGGCATTAAACCTTTCTATCTTCGTGGAGATCAAACCAGACCAAGTTACAGGTCAGATCTGTGGAGAGGCAACTCCACTCACTGTCAGAAATGCCTGTTTTTTTTAGGTATTTTGAACTATAAAACCACCTGTAATTGAATAAATGTAAAGTAGAGCTGTTTAATGTCATACTGTGGAACATTCTAGGCAGAGCAATGATATATCCATAGAAACAAACAGGTGACAAAAAAAAAAAAAAAAAGTTACACAGTGCACCTTTAAGTGTTGCAGTTATTTATTTTTGCACCTCATGGTTTTTAACAGTTTTATACAATTAAAATAAGGTTTTATGAATAATTCTGCTTTATTATTTAGTTTCAACATTATAATCTATATTTACTTCAGCAATACAGCTCTGGAAAAAAATAAGAGACCACTGCATTTTTTTCTGAAATTAGCATCTCTACATGTGAGTGAAGAGTCCCTCAGTCGTCCAGGTAGAATCCATGATAAAAGGAGAAATTCAATTTGTCAACTGGACAAAGTTTGTTTGGACGAAAACGTTTCGCCGCTCATCCGAGAGGCTTTGTCAGTTCTGGTTCTAGTGCTGGTTAGACCCTGTTTACATCTAGCTGCAGGGATGAGCGGCAAAACGTTTTCGACCAAACAAACTTTGTCCAGTTGACAAATTGAACATCTCTACATGTATTGCAACCATTCCATTCCAGCGTCTGTTGAATTCCAACACAAACACAAAGCTGAGCTACTTCAGTTCTTGCACCAGGAGTGGAATAAAGTCACCCAAGAACAATGTGAAAGACTTGTGGAGAGCATGCCAAGACGCATGAAAGCTGTGATTAAAAATAAGGGTTATTGCATCAAATATTGATTTCTGAACTCTTCTTAAGTGTAAACATTAGTATTATGTTGTTTTAAAATGAATTTAATCTTGTTTCTTTGCATTGTTTGAGGTCTGAAAACATGTATCTTTTTTGTTATTTTGACCATTTGTCATTTTCTGCAAATAAATGCTCTAAACCAGAGGTCTTCAACAGGGGGGTCGCAACCCCTAGGGGGGTCGCGGAGGTACTGCAGGGGGGGTCGCAAAATCTTTTGATTTCACTTTAAAATAATATAATTTTATATTTTAATATTTTTAAAAACATATTTTTTCATTTTTCCCCAATCAATTTCTCCCTTGTCCCTCCACCCTCTTTGATGTCTTAAAATGCACAGCCACTCTCTCCCTTGCACTTAGTCTGGTTAACACCTGACCATATCACAAGTGAGATATGGGTCTGGAAACTCGCTTCGAAAAATCCCGTAGCGGAGGTGTGGTTAGCGATTGCCAACGGCCGTTTATTGGGCGTTATGAATGTCTATCATTGAGCGTATACGTAAGTCCATAGCCAATCATGTCAGTTGTCAGTTCAAACTACAAGCTTCCGTTTGTCATGTAGTACGCGTCACCGTCTTTCCACCCCTCCCCCGGTCTCTGATTGGGGCCCTAAATCTGGGACTCTCGCTTGGACGAGTTTCCAGGCCGCCTTCCAGTTCGAAACGAACGGAAGCGGCCTGGGAATTCCCAGGCTACCTTGCACTTGTTTTTTGGTTGAATCAGTGAACGATCTTAATAGGCCTGTGTTATATGCAAGTTGTGTTTAAAAATTGCAGTAGCACATCCACCCCGTAGGGCCTATCTGGCCCATCTTTAAAATAAAAAAACATTAAAATACAGTATTAACCTGTGTATTATTTCCTTGTATTGGATGTACCATAACAGAGTAGCAATGTTTATACATGACACTGAGCTCAATTTAATATAAAACACAATTATATGCCGTATATATATATAGTAGGGGGTCCCTGGCCCAGTTCGCCATCTGTTTGGGGGTCCCTGGCCTGAAAAACGTTGAAGACCCCTGATCTAAACGATAATATTTTATTTGGAATTTGGGGGAAATTTTGTCAGTAGTTTATAGACTCAAACAAAAATGTTCCTTTTGCCCAAACACATACCTATAAGTAGTAAAATCAGAAAAACTGATCATTTTGCAGTGATCTTTTTTTTTTTTCCATAGCTGTATATCACACTTCAAAATGTGATATCATGGCAGACCTAAGTATTGCTTCTACTTTTTTCAAATAAAACTCCCTCCCAAATACTAATGCTAATACTATAGTGTGACTACTTTCATGCCTAGAATATCCCACAATATGGCTTTAAAAATAACCATAGGATTTATTCTTGACTGGTATTTTTGTGCTTGGTGGTGCCATCCGTTTGTCTCCATGTGTGTAATTTAAAGCCATATGGTAGAACACTCAAGCCAAAGTAATAACATCTCCATGGAGACAAGCAGGTGTCGCACCCTCAACCAGAAATGTTACGCAGTGTGCTTTGAAATAATAATGAATGAATACTGCATTTTGAGATAAAGGATACAACTTATAAGAACTTTCAATATGTCATACACTTTACTTGTGATTCTCCTTGTTACTAGCAGAAATAAGTGTTCTATATATTTAAGGCTTTTTAAATTAAGAATATTGTTGACATCTCTGTGCACAAAAGAGTCATAAAACAGTGTGTGTTAGTTTAGTGTTATCTAAAATCCACACCTTTATAGATAAACAAATATAAAAACGTACTTCCATTTTATTAATACCACAAGGAGGGCACTGCCATTAAAATAGGTTTAGTGCGCATAAAAACTGCATATTTAGGCTGAGTTCAAACAGAAAACACTCTGTTCCACCTTGTGATGTCATGTTTTAATACAGGACGTGCTCGACTGTGTTTTTAAACTTCATGGACTTTCACTAGAATCATTTCGATAGTAACAGCCCTGGTCTGGATATTCCCGTCTCTCCTGAACTAGAGGTAAAAAGTAGCTGTTAAGTTGAAAACAACTGCTTAATGACATCACAAGGTGGAACAGAGCATTTTGAGCATTGGAAATGCAGACAGAGCAATTATAAAGGGTTATTCAAACATGTGTGAATGAAACAAAACACAACTCGAGGTATGTTTTGATGAGGTAACAGCATTAAACATGGCTTAAAGCTTGCAAGAGTCAATTTTGTGTATAGGACCTTTAAATTAAACATTTATTGAAGAAATATTTGAGATTGTAACATCATCACGTAATCTGAAAGTGTGTGATGCAGCTGAGCCCACACACATCAGTCTACATCGGTAATTTGGACTTAGACTGACTAACTTTATTGCTAAATCAGGGATACTACTTAGACACATAGCTTACAATTTTTAATTTAAGAATTTAATAAAAAAAAAAAAAAAATCAAATGGCAAGAAAAGCCACAAATAAAATGTAGAAATGAAGAGTGCATTTGCAAAAACATATCTCCGTTTTGAAAAATTGCCTTTTTGTTATCTTCTGCATGTTTTGTCAATGAATATAAGATCTAATATTTTTTATGAAGGACGGATATAATAAGTTTGATAGAAATAAAATGCATTTGGGAAAAAAGCCTCGGATGACTTCTTTAGATGGCACTTTTTACAAATTAACTCTGATATTACTGATTGAAAGTATTAGTGATTAGTCTGAGGCAAACAGAGCCTATGTATAAGATATCTGAAATAGGTTTAATTTCTATCTTTTAGGCCTATTCTTAGTGTTTTCAGTGGTTTCCAGTGACACAAATAGTATAGAGACATTCTTCATAATTTATGTTCAGTTAACAGGTCAAAGCTAACTCTAACTCTGCCTTGTTTTGCCTGGGCCTGTATGAAAAATGAGGACTGAAGGGACATGGGGTCATCCATTGTATCCTATGTAAAAGCATTGATTTTAAATATTTGCATACTTCAGTGGGTTATAATAAGTTAACCCCTTGTGTTTAAGTAATAAGTTACATATTTAATAAACATGTCCTGGGTGCCATGACAACGACAGTAAACCCAATGTCAACACAAGCTCACATTATGATACTCTACGTCAAGGGTGTCCAAACTTTTTCAGAGAAAACACAGACGAAGCAGAGGGCCGATCGAGGGCCATAGACTGGTGCTCACGACAGTCAATAATTGAAATATCTGCATGTCTAATACGTTAAAATGAGCTATCAGTCTTTTATTAATTCTAAGATCCTCAAAACCACACAATAAATATTAAATATTGTCTTATCAAGGTAGATTTTCAAAAAACTTCAAAAGTTCTGCTCAAGGTAATTTGGGCCAATTCACCTGGAAGCCTGAGGGCCAAGAAAGATTTGTCTGAGGGCCGCATTTGGCCCACGGGCCAGAGTTTGGACATGCCTGCTCTACATTCTTAAAAGGGCCCGAATTATGTTGTTTTCTGATCTATAATGTTGTTTCCTCATCAAACATAGAGCTGTTTTTTTTTTTCATTCACACAAAATCACACAAATCCTGCAGTTCTTCTCTCAAACTGAAAACTCTGTTCCACCTTGTGATGTCATGCGATAATACAAGAGATGCGCCACTTTTTTAAACTCCATACACCTTCACTAGAATTATTTGGGTGACTTTAGCCAATCTCTACTAAACAAAAGGTAGGTGTCATCTTGCAAACTACCTCTTAATGACATCACAAGGTGGAACAGAGCATTTTCAGACAGACAGAATTACTCAAACGTATGTAAATAAAATAAAACCCAACTCTAGATATTTATCTGGTGAAGGGTCGACCAGCCTGTCTCCACTGGAATGTTTCATAGAATGGCATTATCTTACTATATTTTTCTATCGCTAAAGAACATGCATTGTTACTGCTGGCGTGGTTGCCTCTCCACAGATCTGGCCTCTAACTTGGGCAGGTGGTGTTACCTGCTTGTCTCCATGGAGTTAGACAAGTTTAATGCCTTATTATGAAGCAGTCTAGCCAAAACAATACAATTTCCATGAAGATATGCAGATTTTCCTTCCACTAGAAAAGTTACATGTTGCACCTTTAAGAGTGTATACTGTACTAGCCTTCTTTCTCGTCTTTCAACAGCTCAAAGAAAATGTGACGACTGAATAACCAACTTAAGTCTCAAAATGTACCATCACAACAAAGGTAAGGCAACAATTTTTACATATTTTGTAAATGTTTTTAGGCATAAAATATAGAACCCATCAGATAAGCATTTGGGACACTGTTTTTGAAATGTATTTGAAATAATGCTTAGTTTTGCCAGTTAATTGTAAATGTATATCTTGTAGCTCATTACTGTGTCCACCTGAGACATAAACCAGACTGCTGCTATCTGTAGTTAGAGATAATATTGTAATTATCGACCCGTCTGTTTTCCCAGATCTGTCAAAAGATACTCAGACACATTCATATTGCTGTGGTTATTTGTACCCTAGAAAGAAGGACAACTACTACTAAATTACTAATTACAACGACATAGAACAGAACAAAACTGTTTTTGGATAAAGGTCCAATATTACTCTAAATCAGGGGTCGGCAACCCGCAGCTCCGGAGCCACATGCGGCTCTTTGATCCTTCTGATGCGGCTCAGTACAGCGGTCCCTCCTTTATCATGGGGGTTACGTTCTTACGTTCTAAAAATAACCCACAACAAGCGAAATCTGCGACGCTTTATATTTTACAATTATTCTCCATGTTTTAAGGCTGTAAACACCTCACCACACACATTCTACACTTTTCTCAGACTGGAATTAACATTTTCTCACATTTCTCTATTGTTTAAACACTCAAACGTTCGTAGATTTTCAACAAAAAAGCACAGTATTAGAGAACGAAAGCAAAGTGTATTTCGTGTGTATTTCACAGTTTCTTATGACCGTTTCACTGTGGCGGGTTTTGTCGGAGAGAAAACTTGCAAACATACAGCACTTCAGAGTCACACTGCGATTGAACATTTATATAAATCTGGCAAACTGAACGCATTCTGTACAGGAGACACGGAGGAGAATGACTGACGAATCAGCAAAGGTCTACAGTCCCTTAGCCAATCAGGACGCAGAAATGCGCGTTGATACACTATAAAAAAAATTGGAATAAAAATCCACGAAACAGCGAGGCCATGAAAAGTGAACCACGATATAGTGAGGGACCACTGTATTTAATTAAAATGTATTTTATTTTAGTTCATTCATTTTCAAAATCCAATTGGCACAAAGCCAAAAAAGACATTATATGCAATGTTATTTCATTTTAAATTTCAAAAGGGTTTTGTGGCTCCCAGTGTTTTCTTTACGGTGTGAAACGGGTCCAAATGGCTCTTTGAGTGGTAAAGGTTGCCGACCCCTGCTCTAAATGTACTCTGGTCAGCTTTTAGCCATGTTAAAATGTTGTTACCGCATCAAAAACATACATGAAGCTGTGTTTTTGTTCTTCACATGATTGAGTAATCTTGTATTATTAGTCTGTCTACATCTTCAAAGCTCAAAATGCTCTGTTCCACCTTGTGATGTCATGAAGCGGTAGTTTACAAAATAACAACTACATTTTGCTCAGTAGAGATCAGCAATTCTGAAATCATCCCAATGTTTCTACTGAAGGTGTAGTTTAAAAACACAGCAAAGCACTTCCTGAACTCCCACATGACATCACAGGTTGGAACAGAGTGGTTTCTGTTTGAGAGACAGAAATATGCAGGATTTGTGTGTTAAACGTGTGTGAATGAAACAACACAACTCCAGGCATGTTTGTGATGAGGAAAGTTTATTATAACATGGATCAGAAAATATAATAATTTGGGCCTTTAAAAAATAATTCACTTATTTGAACAATAGCTCCCAGTTGTTTCAGAATAGCACCAAGTTCCACATGAAAATACTGTCCAATATACTAGTACTGCAGTAATCACAGACTTGTTATTGCTTAGCTAAACTAGAAATGCAGTAGTTATGTTGAGGACCAAACTATAATCCAACTAAAATATCAAATTCATAACTCTGAACTACTTTACTTTAGCCACAACGTCAAAGACCTCAATACAGCTAGTGTTATTTTTCTCATTTCAATTACTGTCAGGCATTTTCAAGGCTTTTCCACACTCCCTGTCGGCATGCTTAAAATAGATGATCACTGAGCGAGATTTCATATCAGATTTAGAAGGTCACCGATTTCCATTTGTGTGAATACATTTTTGAAAATCTTATCAGCTAATGCTTGTCACAATATAACGCTTCAGGGTTAACACCATTGCACAGAGCCCTGGCGAAAAAAGAAAAAAAAAACTGTTAGTGAGTTATATAAAAGTTACAAGCATTATATGATTAATATGTTGTTCCAGATGAAGTGTATGCGTACGCCTTGTCCAAGACACTGAGTAAAGTGAGTGCTCCTGCTACAGTGGGGCTGTATTCAACATGTCAGGACCGTATCAGCCTTGTCCTCAAACAGATGGAAGGTAAGAAGTTTATAGATTCAAGATTCAAGATTGTTTATTTGTCATATGCAGGATGAACAGAAGGTCAACAATGCAATGAAATGCTTAGGATCAGAAGAATAGTTGACTCGCCAAGATAGTCGAGAAGTACTAATAGCATGCAAAAACAGTGCATGGTAAAAAGTGTTGCAAAAAGTGCAGGGGAAAAGGTAAACAATATAATTTTTAAAAAGTCATAAAATATAATAAAATACAAAGGTACAGGTAGGATTAAATAAGGTGTAAGTAGAGTATTTCACAGATTGCACATAATATAGTATAGATGTGTGAAGAATCTGTCGTCCAGGTAGAATCCATGGTAAAAGGAGAAATTCAATTTGTCAACTGGACAAAGTTTATTTGGTCAAAAACGTTTCGCAGCTCATCCGAGCTGCTTCGTCAGTTCTGGTTAGAGTGCTGATGGACACTGCATATAGACATTAGGTATGACATTCTGGTGTGAGGCCACTGCTGGAGGACTGCTGAGGGTCAGACAAGGCACTGCTGGAGGACTGCTGAGGGTCAGACAAGGCACTGCTGGAGGACTGCTGAGGAGGGTCCAAGTGTACGCCATCTTCAGTAACTTGAATATACTCTTCAGGAGAACTCGCAGGAAGGATCTTTGATGGGGTCCCTCCTTCAATTACCTCCACCAGTGGGTGACCCCGGTTTAGGGCCAGTGCCAGCTCCTCTGCAGGTGAAAGGTTTTGAGGGGGCTCCCACCTCCTGTGGCTTGGTAGCTACTGTTCATTTTAAATTAAATTAAGGTACCATTTCAACAGTATTACTAATTTCACTGAATAATAATATTAATATTAGCTTACTTACCACTCTGCAAAATGTTATTATGCTTTGTCTTTACCTGCAAAACAGTCCTCTTCACATTATTCCTGCTCAAAGACAAGATAACACAATTTAACGTATTAGTTGGAGCAAATACTTTTACACAGTAAAAATTAATTTCAACTGACAAGACTGCTATACAAATATATATGCCATCAACTGCCCACCATGAGTATCGAACTCACAATCTCCCGTACTCCAGACGGTAACTTTAGCCCTACGCCACAAATCAGCATTGACGTCAATGGTGACGACTTAAAAAAACTCAATGTCCAGCACTGTTATGGGACTTAATTTGCGTATTTAAGCGTTTGGCGAGCTTCTGCCTCTGTCTCTGGCCTTGGTTATTGCAAATGTGTTGTAGAGTTCCAAAAGCAACTTCTGTTCTGATGCGCTGAAATAATCGGCCCGAATCTTCGACATGATCGCGTTTTCGACAGTCGCTTGTTCAGGGCTTTTTATTTACCCCGTGCACGCGCGGAGGCCCGGCCTGATTAGGCCAGACTGAAGTTAGCGCTGATTAGGCGCAGCTGAAATGCGTTAGTGGAACGGGTTCAAGCTTTAGTCTAAGTTGTGTCTCAGTCAGGCGAGAACTTAGCACTTAGTCGCGGCTAAGTTTAGCGACGTTCGTGGAATACCCCCCCGGCTGCCGTATTGTTTCCTTTGTTTGTTTTGATTTAGGTTTGAGAATGGAATTATAGATGGGGGACAAATTATGTCTGACTCCCCTATTCCTGTTCAAAGGAGGATTCTCTTTTTTGACAAAAAAACTCCCCTCTTAAACCAGTTATTTTCCCTGGCTAAGATCTGAACCTCACTGTCCTCAAAGGAATGGCCCGTGGCTTCTAGGTGGAGATGTACGGCAGATGACGGTCCACTCTGGCATGCCCGTCTGTGCTAAACTAGACGCCAGAGAGAAACTAAAAAACAAAAGACAGAAAGCTGATAACAAAGAGGTGGGATAGTTTCAGAATAATTTCAGTGTAGTTAGCTCCTTCCTGCAGCTAGATATAAGCAGTGTCCATCAGCACTTTAACCAGAACTGACGAAGCAACTCAGATGAGCTGCTAAACGTTTTCGACCAAATAAACTTTGTCCAGTTGACAAAGTGAATTTCTCCTTTTACCATAATATAGTATAGTTCAAGTTCAAAGTTCAAAGTTCAAAGTCAGCTTTATTGTCAATTCTGCCATATGTGTTCAACATACAGTGAATCGAAATTTTGTTTCTCTCTGGCCAAGTGCAAAAAGACAGTGTACAAAATACAATATGAAGACAAAACACAACAAAAAACTATCTAAGACAGAGATCTAAAGTTAAAACTAAAGTATAATTATTGTACGTGGGTTATTGCACAGGTTATTGCCCAGGTAACAGTAGCATTTACAGTGAGGTAGTGACATACATGATACGTTCATATAGAGCAACAGCAGTAAACATTATGCATAATAAAAAGTACTTTAGTGCAGTATTATAGAGAGTTTTTAGATTTAGAGTATTATCCAGAGTTCATTAGTCTGACAGCTTGGGGGTAATAGCTGTGTTTGAGATATATGTGGTGATATAGGCCTTTATTCTGTCATGTACGCAATGAATGCAACAACTAAGCTCAAGAATTCTTCAAAATAATACAGAATCTAATCTCTGTTGATCGTTTGTAAATCAGGTAAAAAATGTGCTTTAAGAAAAGGGAAATTGATTTTTCCTTTCAATATAAATAATAAAGTTATGAGATAAAAAATAAAAAAAAAACAATACAATAGCTGTACATGAAAGTGCAAAGTGCTTATGACAGATTTTCATGATTCTCTAATTTTGACTTAATTGGGTGGGATAATATCTATTGTAAATATGAATTCTAGTTTTACATCAATCAAGAAGCAATTTGTGAAGAAAAGTTGGAAAATATGTTGAAAATTAGTTATAAACAAATTGATGCCATCACACTAGGGAGAATTCTGTCCAAAAGTTCGGCACAATTTTCATGTTAAGAAAGATTTTTTTTTTCCATATATCTGTATTTGTCAGATAATAATTTTATATTAGCTGAGTTTTGGAGGCAACAGTGGAAGTCCCTAGTGTGGTGTCATTATTTCTAACCAAAGTACTTTTTAAGCTTAAAAAATGGGCCAAATTGGGTAAATGAGTGTGAAAGTTTTTTGCAAAATTCTTAAATAACTGTGTTTTAGTAAAATTAATGGCCGAACCTGTCATGGGCACTTTAAGGCTTTTTTAATCCACCAAAACCCATAGCCCTTTTTGGTCCTGACAAAGTATTACCTGTGCTAGGAATCAAATTTAGGATTGATTCTGTAAATAAAGACTGACTAGTTTAATGAGTTAGAGTTGTTTTTTCACCAATACATCCACGGCGGCAGCATGTGACCAGACGTCCCCATTTCCCCAGGACAGTCCCAGTTTTGAGTCCTGTGTCCCCTGTCATAGCAGATTTATAAAACCAGGGATTTGTCCCAGTTTTAGACCAGTGAAATGTCCCAGTTGTCCCTATTTGATACCCACAGTAAAGAGGGGAACATATTTTCATTTGTTTAACCAAAATACAGAAAAAACTTACCAATGTACTCACCTGCACTGCCTGAAGTCTCTCCAATTGATTCACAACAAGGTATGAGAATGAGTCATAACAATTTTCCTTATTTTTTTCCTTATTATTAATAAGGCACTCTTTTCACAATTGTATTATAATCCACCCACCCCAACCTGTGCGCGCCCCAGTTTTTGATCATCACCCTAGACGCCACACAAATCCAATTTACAAATAGGCAAGGTTTACGATAGGGCCAAAAAGAATATCTGCCAATATGTGTGAAGAATTCTATTAGGCAAAAAATAAAAGTGATCAAATCCGTAGCCTAATATTCAATTTAAAAGATACAATGTGTGTTTTTTGTGAGCTGGGAAACGCAGAGAAGCTCATATTTTGTATCTGTAATGAATTTAGGAATAATTTATTTAACGTAATGTTCCCCCAGTGTCCTGATATATTCTCTATATACAACAGAGGGATGAAATGGTTGCTTAATTCTAATGTTTATTGGCTTTTTTATTCATTGGCTTAATTTATTCATATAAAGCTTGGAAGCAGCGGCAGACATGTTATTTGCAGTGGTGGAATGTAGCAAAGGAAAAGTAGTAAAAGACCGTACTTACATGTACAAGTTCACTACATTTTCGAACAGGACGGAAATGTATTATTATTATTATTATTATTATTATTATTATTATTATTGCGTGAGACTAACATGTTCATAATTAAAGCACACTACATTATATAAATAAATACAGCTAGGAAAAAAATAGTTCATTTGTTTCTGTTGAACAAAATTCAGCATAAATCATCATTAAATAAATTTTTAAACAGCTAAGCTACTTTAGTTGATTTTTTTACACTTTTTTTTGCTTTTGTATCTGTATTTTTACATAAAAATGTGCCTACTTCTTCCAACACTGTTCATTTGTAAACAAAGATGTATTTGGCTTTATCTGGCAACTGAACTTTTGTCAACGGTGTCTAGAGCTTGTCATAGGATATAAGACACAATAATACAAATAACTTCATGTTTACTACATTTTCCAACAGCATACAACTAAATTATACAAATAAATACAGCTAGGGAAAAAAAAAAATCTGTTGTTTCTGTTGAACAAAATTCAGCTTAAATCTATAGGCCTATTAAAATCACTACATTTTAAGCTTTGTTAGATTTCAAACTCTGCACTTTTTTTTTTTTTACTTTTTATTAATTAAATACATTTTTAAACCACTAGGCTACTTTAATATTTTCAGTAGATTTTTTAATACTTTTCTTTTTTTGCTTCTGTAGCTGTACTTTTACATAAAACTTGACCTACTTCTACCACCACTGTTCATTTGTAAACAAAGTACTACTGAAATTACTACTGTTGCACATTTACAGTATTTTTTATCTTTATTTTTCAATGCATATTCTATTGCACATTTTGATGCACAATGAACATTTTTGGACATCTGCAAATAGGTTATTATAGGTTATTCTTTGCTCTTAGATTTTTGTCCTTAGTTTTTGTATTGTCTTATATTGTATTTTGTACAGTCTTTTTTGCACTACTTGGCCAGAGAGAATCGGAATTTCGATTCACTATATGTCAAACACATGGCAGAATTGACAATAAAGTTGACTTTGACTTGACTGTGAAAGATGTATTTAGCTTTATCTGGCAACTAAACTTTTGTCAACGGTGTTTAGAGCTTGTCATAGGATATAAGACACAATAATACAAATAACTTCAATTCAATACAGAGTCTAGACCAGACCCGGGCATTTCAAGGCCCGGGGCCAAATACGGCCCGCGAACCGACTCTGACCGGCCCACGAAAGGTTGCTTGGAATTAAGAAAATAAAACCTACTTTCAAAATTGTACATAATGCATTTGTACTGATGATCATCTGTCGGATGTGCTTCACATCTCCACCTCAAACATGAACCTGACTTTGATGCACTTGTTAAAGCTCAACAGAGTTTTCAGAGATTTCTCTCACTGATCAAGAAAAAAAAAACACTAAAACATGCTAACTTTGACTTTTTTTCTACACAGTTTGGCAGTTGGACAAAAAAATGTTGTGACATATCTTGTATTATATTATTTGGCATACAAAGACATTGTGGTGTCTTAATACAAAGTTAAGAAAGTTAAACTCAGAAAGCATTGTGGGGTTAATGTGACTGAAAAAGAGTTACAAATGTTTCACGTTTACTATTGTATTGAATTATTTTACGGAATAAATTCAGTTTTTGTAAAACCTCACTCTCTCATTATTTAATAATAACACATAACTTACCAGCTTCTGTAAACAATGCCATTTACTGATTTCAACGTAGAAATAAAATTAATAACCAGAATAGACTTCAAACTTTTGGCCCGACCCTCCACAATATTTTTTGCTTCTCATTTGGCCCCTGGGGGAAAATAATTGCCCACCCCTGTTCTAGACCTACTTTGTGATTTTTCCACCTTCCCACCTTGTTTCCTTGTTTCCTTTCCTCCAGCGCACCTGAGCTCAGAGTCGCAGCGCGTGCAGCAGGAGCGCGCAGGCGTGCCCGCGCCGCGCTCCCCTCGGCCCTCCCTCTGCGCATGCGTGTCGCTCATGTGGAAACTGCTGTTCTGCAAACCCATCTGGACCCAACAGAACCAGAACCATCCGAACATCAGGTTTATCCACGTGCACTTCAGCGCCTGGCACTTTGCGGGCAGCGACCTCTTGTGGGCAGGACTGGCGCTGCGGCTCTTTTACGCCATGCAGGTGAACTTCGGGAAACTGCAGCTCGTGATGCACCGAGTGGCTCAGTGCGATCCCGAGGATGAAGTCAAGAAAAGGGTTGGTTCATGATTTTTCCACAATGTAAAATGGCCTAGTTCATGAAAATAAAATAAAAAACTGAACATGTTATATTAATATAGCCTATACCAAACCTGGGCAAACTGTTCCACAAAGGGCTGGTGTGGCTGCAGGTTTTTGTTCCAGACAACCAAGAGCACACCTTCAACTGTCTGAAGAGATCAGTTGCTTAAATGAGTCAAGTCTGGTGTGCTGCTGCTTGGTTGGAAAGAAAACCTGCAGCCACACCGGCCCCTTGTGCATAGGGATGGGAATTGATAAGATTTTTACAAATCCAATTACATTTTTTCCATTATCGATACTGCTTAACGATTCAATTCTTCATCAATTCTCTTATCAATTCTTATTTGTGGGAAAAAAGGAGAACAAACTGTTTGGTTAGCACCAAGATTAGCACTAGTCCTGGTCTAGTCCTGGTTTAGTCCTGGTTTAGTCCTGGTCTTGCCCTGGTCTTGTCCTGGTCTAGTCCTGGTCTAGTCCTGGTTTAGTCCTGGTTTAGTCCTGGTCTTGCCCTGGTCTTGTCCTGGTCTAGTCCTGGTCTAGTCCTGGTCTAGTCCTGGTCTAGTCCTGGTCTAGTCCTGGTTTAGTCCTGGTCTAGTCTTGGTCTAGTCTTGGTCTAGTCCTGGTCTAGTCCTGGTCTAGTCCTGGTTTAGCGCACAGGCTAATGTTGACACAGACCGCTGCTTTCACCTAATATCTCCATTTGATGCAGAAATATGATAATAATTATGACTCACCCCGTGTTACAGTGTTTTCAGCGTATCTCCACGTGTAAATGCGTGTCGTGTTTCGGAGCTAAATCGCACTCTGTACACGCGCTCCGGAGAAACAGACGTGTCCCGAACGTGTCATGTGTCCAAGTAGAAGTTTAAAGTCCATTTTCATGTCCTTTAGTGTCCTGTAGTGCCGCTTACATATGCACGAGCTCCTCACAGCTGATACACGAACAGGGGAAACCCCCTTCGGCGCTTCTCACAACGGGATTGGGTGGCGCGCGAGCGTGGGAAAATATGTTGATTTATACACGTCCCGTTTCTTTCCGAAAAACAAGCTCTTCTTGTTCTTCTCATGCGAAAATAGTATATAAACTCCGTATCACCACTTTTGTGCGTAATTCGTGCTGGCTGGAATCGTTAAGAGAATTGTTAGATAAACTGCTAATCGATCCCGTGGAATTGAAACACACGGAACCGGTTCTCAACAGGAACCGGTTCTCGATTCCCATCCCTACTTGTGGAACAGTTTGCCCAGGTCTGGCCTATACAGTTCTAGTGTCTTATGAATTGGTAATTTGGATCGATACTTTATTATCCCGAAGGAAATTCATACATTTTGTAGCGCACAAAGCAGGAGAATTAGAATTGACGTGATTGTGATGTGTCTTTTAGCCTCCCAGCCGTAAACTCCATAAAAAGGATCAATAATGTTTCTCTAACATTTATGACACTAACCTTATAACATTATAGGTGGGTCCAGGGAGGATCCATAGCAAAGGAGAAATTCAATTCTGTCAACTGGAGAGAGGTTTTGATCGAATATGTTTCCTCTCTTCAGGCAGATATAAGGCAGTGTCCACCAGGATTCTGACCATGACTGAAGAAGCAGATTGGATGAGCTGCTAAATATATTCGATCAAAAAACTTTTGTCCAGTTGACAGAACTGAATTTCTCCTTTGCTAATATTATATTAACCAATCTGGCAAATTCTGCATTGCAATAAATCCAAAACGATGGTATCTGGACCAATAATCATGTCTTTTAATTAAATATTACAATATTTTGAGCTAGGTTACTTTTATCATGGTCAAACACACCAGAAACCAGCTGTTTTGGGGATTTAATGTAAAACACACTCATTATTGCATAGCCAAACTAACAGGCAGGAGTTAGTTTAGCCTGTCAGCAAATCTAACCAAACATGTCAACTTCAGCAAAGTTTAGACTTGACATAAACTCAACTTTTTTCATTTATTTGTGTTCTTTGTCATAACAACTTTACTTTCTACTTTAGCCACAACATCAAAACTTCAATCAGTGTCTCATTATTTTTCCATTTCAAAGTGAGACTTGGGACTGTTTATTTAGTCCAGAAAACATAGTCATTTGTTCAACGAAAATGACCATGACACAAACTAGAATACAAACTTTTTCCTTTGACAAACAGGTTCCTCACACAAAGGAAACATATTAGTATTACTGTTTTATGGTTTGTTGGTAAGGAACAAAGTCTAACTCCATACTGACCCGGTAGTTTAATCATTACAGTGGGCGGCAGTAGCTCAGTTGGTAGAGCGTTTGTCCACTGATCCAAAGGTTGGCGGTTCAAATCCTGCTCTTGACATAAGAAACATCAGTGGTCAGTGGTCAGCGGTCAGATCCACTGACCCACAGGTTGGTTGGTACGATTCCAGCTCCCAGCTGCCGTTGTGTCCTTGGGCAAGACCTCGCCCCTCCTCGTCCCCAGTGTCTGCGTACACTGGTGTGTGAATGGGTGATTGGTTCCTTGTTGTAAAGCGCTTTGGGTGCCTTGAAGGTGGAAAAGCGCTATATAAAGATGTGACCATTTACAGTAATTATTATTAAGACACATGGACTTCCGATACTCTTGTCAAGCTGGAAAGACTGGAAATTAACGGAACTCAAGACTTTTTATGACTCTGTGGTGGCCTCTGCTCTCTTCTACGCTGTCGTCTGCTGGGCCCCGAGCAGCACAGAGCGGGACAGGAAGAGACTTAATAAGCTGGTCGGGAGGGCCAGCTTTGTCCTGGGCTGTCCTCTGGACTCTGTAGAGGAGCTGGCTGAGAGGAGGGTGCTGGCCAAATTCATGTCCATCACGGACGACACCTCTCACCCTCTGCACCGGACTGTAGAGGAGCTGAGCAGCTCCTTCAGTAACCGACTGAGGCACCCCCAGTGCAAGAAGGAGCACTACCGCAGATCCTTCATCCCCACCGCCATCAGACTGTATAATTCTAATATATTAGTCCAAACGTGCAATATTTTTTTCTGTACTCTCCTAGTTACTGTTTTTTTTTAAATTATTATTACTTATTTTATTATTACTTATTTTATTCTTGCCTGCATGCACTCTTTCTTTCTTGTTCAAACTGTCTCTGCCTGGAGCTACTGTGGCAAGTAAATTCCTCCTATGTGAGATCAATAAAGTCTTACCTTATCTCATTGAATGGCTTTAAATCCAGACTGAGAGCACTTGAGACAGCCTCAATAAATTGTACCTGTTTTAACTAATTTGTATGTCATTTTAATTGTGTTGTAATTAGGGATGTCAACAATTAATCGATTAACGGTTAATTGTCGATTAAGACGTTGGTCGATCAAAATGCATTAATTGTAATTAACCGCTAACCGCGGACACGCGCACCCGCGTGGTCATGAAACAAGGCAACCGCGCTGCGCCAAGATCGACTCACAGCCGACCGCAGGCGCCAACGGCACTGCTTAGCAGCCCCGGGTGTACGCGCGAGGCGAGATCGAACCCGGAATGCGTGCCGCTGCTGGTTTCGCCGCGGCCCGTGGCCCGAGCCCCGCGCCCCGGGCCCCGCGCGGCTGGCCTGCGGCTCGGAGCGCGGGGCGCGGCGAAACCAGCACGCGCCCCAGTGGTTTAATCCTGGTCTAGTCCAGGTCTAGACCCGGTCGAGTCCCGGTCCAGTCCAGGTCCAGTCCAGGTCCAGACCTGGTTCAGACCCGGTCCAGTCCACGTTCAGTCCTGGTCTAGTCTCTTAGCCAATCAGGACAGAACACAATGTTACTCTATAAAAAAAATTTTACACGATAAAAAAAAAAAATTGGATAGAGCGAGGGATTACTGTATTTTGTTATTCAGCATCAATACATTTGTCTGCTTTTTACTAAGGAATAATTAATTGAGGAATATACAATATAATAAAACTATGATATATTTATGACTCAGTGTTATGTAACTATAGCTTATATTCTTAAAGACCCTATTGAAACACTAAAATTCAGGTGAAAAACGCCGCTTATCAGTTAATCGTTAATCGACCGATAAGGTCAATCAACTATCAGTTAATGAATTAACCGATAATTTGCATCCCTAGTTGTAATTGTTTGTTTGTTTTTTGCTTGAAAAAGAGGGTTTTAATCTCAATGGGATTTCCCTGGTTAAATAAATTTATAATAATTTAAAAAAGCTGCATCAGTCCAGTGCAAATCACTATCGTATGGATGTGGCGGCCTGTCTTCCATCAGTTTAGCCCAGGACAGCTCTGCGCACAGAATATGGAGTGAATGAATAAAGACTTCAGCGTGTTGTAGGGTCAAAAATTAAATGAAATGTTTATGTTAAAAAAACGATTGAAATTTTACATTTAAGTGCCCATGTTGCACTATTTTCTCATCTATGATATAATGTTGTTTCCTCATCAAAAACACTTCTTCTCTCAAACAGAAAACACTCTATTCCACCTTGTGGTATCATGTGGTAAAACGGAAGTGCTTCATTGTGTTTTTAAACTCCATACACCTTCACTAGCATCATTTTGGATAATTTCAGACCTGGAAACCTGTTAACTTGAAAACTACTGCTTCATGACATCACAAGATGGCACAGAGCATTTTGAGCTTTGGAGATGTAAACACACTTATAATAACACATTTGCACGTTACTCAAACATGTGTGAATGAAACCAAAAACAACTCCAGTGAGATAACAACATTCTAACATGATGACTTAAAGCTCACAAGAGTCAATTTTGCATAATATAGGACCTTTTAAAAGTTTTAATAAGGCAAGACTTTCCAGGTTAACAGGGAAAAATGTACCTGCTGAAACTTGTAGTTCCTTTGCATAAATGTGAGAAGTGTAAGAAAAAAGTTCAAAGTTTAAGTAGAAGAAATTCTAAAACATCATGCAAACTGGACAGTTTTGTTGTATCCACATGCTTAAAAGACCAAACAAAACATGAATTACACCTGAGGAGTCTCCCCAAGAACTTAAACAGGTTTTGAATTACGAAACTATTAAAACCATTTTCTTGTCATAATTTCAGGAAATAGAAGACTCTACAAAGGACTGGAGATCTAAAAAATGCTGCTGCTGTCCTCTTTGGCTGTGTTCCCTCTTCATTCTGATCATCCCACTGGGCTTCCTGATCTTCTATCTGATATTCAGCCCACCTGACCCAAACCCCAGTGAGACGGCCAACAACAATACCACAAGCCAAGTCAACGTTATTGAGGGCCTAGTTATCGCTTCTTTTGGGGTACCTGCTGCAACCGCTTTAAGATTTCTCCTTTCAATGCTCAAAAACCTCATATTTTCCCAAGATCATAACATCAAACGCGGCATGGACAATGAAAAAGTTAGCTCCAAACTTGGCTTCATGAACGAGGTGCGCAAAGAGATCTGGTTTTTGACCCGTTTCGTGCAGTTTATGGAAGTTTTTGAGAGGCGTCGTATTCGGATAGTGCTGCACATAACCAACGTAGATCGCTGTCCGCCAATGAAAATAGTTGCAGTTTTGGACGCTATAAATATATTGTTATCAGATGAAGAAAGTCAATTTATTTCTATACTAGCTGTCAATCCTGAAATTCTAGTTGAGAAAGTGAACTTCTCAGATTATTGTCTCATCAAGGAGGACCAAGCGCATGCCCTATTGAATCGAATTGTAACGCTACCATTCACCATCCCACCTATGTGTGACTACTCAAAACGTACTTTATTCTACAACCTTGCGAGTAGTGGGAATTACAGCAATAAAAATGACCAGTTTAAAAATAAATCCTCAGGTAATATTCCTTTAGTGGAAATCTCAGTGGACAACGAAAAGCGCCCTCTGATTACTTCAAGATCTAGTTTTGAAGTTAACGAAGAGGAAGTTGAGACGATGGTCCAAAGCGTTGTGAAAAATACTGATTCAAATTTGAAGAAGTACATTTTAGATGACGCGATGTCCATGCGAAGGGTGATCAACTCTTTTCGAATGGTTGTAATCATCATGAAAGCATTACAAAAAGAAATATCGTCATCAGAAAACATTGCAGCTTGGGTAGTTGTCGCAAACCACTGGCCGTGCCGCCTAAGTTGGATAATACAGTGTGTGGAGGACGCCAAGCAAAGAGCAGAAATTGAGTGTACGAGTATCAACAAATTGAAGACACTTTGGCAGGTTTTTGAAGAATCTAAAGCAGAATTGCATATCATGAGAGAGGAGATTGAGGAGTTTCTAGAACAAGACAAAGATCCAGAAATGTTCGAAATGTTTCTCAAAGAGGATTTCCAGTTCACCGTAAAAGATCTGGAGATTCTGGAGGAGGCAACAGTGAACTTGGACCGTTCGATTAAAAAGGAAATGGCGAGAATCAGAGGCACGACAACGCTGAGGGATACAAGATGGAAGAAGAGCCTGGCTCCGCTGCCAATCACAACTATTATTAACATGGAAACTAAAGACGTGTGTTCAGAGGTACGGGGCAAGTTTAATGCACTTTGTAATCTTAAATCACAACACATGATCACACTGTGAAGGCTCTGTCATTCAGATAAAAAAACAACAACATGTAATTAATTTTCAGTTTTAAAGCTGTACTATGGAACTTTTCTAATGGATTGTCCACCAGTGTTCCACAGAATGGAATTAAACTTATCTCCATAGAGACAAGCAGCTCTTATTTATGCATTCATGATTTTTTTCTAATAATTTTGGCAAGAAAATACATTTAAGAAGACAAGTTAAAGGAAAAGTAACGTTATTTTACAATCTGAGCCTTCTTTCGGTAATAAAACAAGTCGTTTGACTCACCCATATCACGTTCGTGTCATTTGGAGCTGTTTGAAGAAAGTTATGTTGTAGCGTATCCGTTAGCATTTGTATTCGGGGCATTACTTTGCAGTCTCCAAATAACACAAACTTTAGCACTTTTCAAATCATAGAAGCCCGATGTCTTAATCTACGATTTTGTTTGAAGCAAAAGTGGCCTGTAATCCGAGATTTATCCATAGTTTTCAGCTTTGCGTTTCATGTTTTGGTCCCGGGAGCTGAGAGGCACAGTCCGCACATGCGCACTGGCGTCCTCATCTACTCGAAACTATGGCTAAATCTCGGATTACAGGCCACTTTTGCTTCAAACGACATCTTACATTAAGACATCGGGCTTCTATGATTTGAAAAGTGCTAAAGTTTGTGTTATTTGGACACCGCAAAGTAATGCCCCGAGCAAATGATACAGCACCATGTTAACGGATACGGGATCATTACTAGAACAGAACGGCTCAACATAAGTTCTGTGATACTGCTCCAATTGACAGAAAAATGCTATGGGTGAGTAAAACTACTTGTTTTATTGCCGAAAGAAGGCTCAGATTGTAAAAAAAAACGTTAATTTGCCTTTAAATGTCACACTGTGGAACATTTCAGGCACTGTGGAACATTTCAGAACTGACAAAGCAACTCTGATGAGCTGCGAAACGTTTTCGACCAAATAAACTTTGTCCAGTTGACAAATTGAATTTCTCTTTTTACCATTTCAGGCAATGCAGTAACTTTTCCCTGGAGACAAACGAGACTAAGGGGACCAAACTAGAAAAGTTAGGCACCTTTAAGAGAATAGGCTATTTATCCAATACTATAATTTAGAAAAATGTTTTACGATATGTGTAGAATCCCTCAGTCATCCAGGTAGTATCTATGGCAAAAGGAGAAATTCAATTTGTCAACTGGACAAAAGTTTATTTGGTTGAATACGTTTCGCAGCTCATCCAAGCTGCTTCTTCAGTTCTGGTCAGACGCTGGTGGACACTGCCTATATCTGCCTGAAGGGACGAGCTAACTACAATGAAATTATGAAACTACCACACCTACTTGTTTTCAGTTTCTGTTAGTTACCTGAGCCTATTCAATATGCAGTGGGAGTGGAGTGTGGGGTCTTGTTAGCAGAGCCATTCTGGGCTATAATGGGTGTTTTCACACCTCTGGACCTGACCTGGCTAGTCCTATCGTTTTCTTTGTTTTGTTTTAGCTTTGAGGATAGAGTTCTAGATCGGAGACAAATGATGTCTGAGATCTTAGATGTGGCTTCATTTTTAACTATAGGACGTGTGATGACTGTGTTATATGCTTACATTTAAATGGTAATTGAAGTAGGTATATTTAAATCCTACTATTTAAATTAATTTAATTTTTTTTTTCACAAATTCTTTTTCATAATGAAGATTTTAAATGCACCTTCTCTCCTCCAGATGGAGCGGATGGACTTCGCCTCTCAGTACACTGACATTGTAAAAGCCAACGACCTGAACGGGCCTGCGCTGGTGTTTGGAGACAGAAAAGATCTGAAAGAGCTTCTGGGCATGACATTCGGAGAGTGGGCCAAGTTTAAGATACGATTTCTAATTTTTAAGACAAATAAACCAAATCAGACCAAGAAAACTGAGCCTTCACCACAGCGGCTTCATCTTCACAGGCATCAAGCAAATGAATGAAGCACATTAAACCAGAGGCATGTAAACATCTAATTATTATGGACATTGGTTGCTTTGACGTTTGTTTGTTTGTTTGTAAAAATATATTGTTGTAAAGTTTACTAACAATGACCTTAATAATTTTACATTATGGTGACATAGTATTAGTTCGTATTAGAAAAGATGGAGTCTCATAGTAGATTAGCTTTTTATTTTATTTTAAGTGGTTTAAGAGGTTTTCCAATTGGATAGTCAAAAGTATCAATACCCAGATAATTGAGACCAAAATTGGTATTGCAGCTATAATTTTGGACGAGTAGTGATGCTGAAAAAACAATAGTGTAACAATTACCATAGCGTTCTTTTATATTATCAAGTGTTTAAATCAGATTAAGTCTCTTATCGGAGGATAGATGAAATAGTCAGCTTTTTGCTATGGAGGAACCAAAGCAGTATCACAGCTAGATATTCGAACTTTGATCTAATACTGATGCTGAAAAAATAGGAAAAATAACTTTTTTAACGTTTTGGAAGAACTGTCTATCAAAACCATTATCAGACCACATGGAAATCTTATAAACTACTTTTATGTTGTATTAAAACATTTATTGTCTGAAAAGAGTGTTTTTCATTAGCATTGCATTGTGTTTGAAATTATAGACCACAGAATTTGCTACTTACAAAATGTGTATAATTTTAAAAAAATCCAAAGAAAATCCACTAAAAATATAAAATCTTGATTGACAAGCATTATCTGAAAAGATTATTGACAATCTTATCAGTTAATGCTTGTCATAACATAAAGCTTCAGGGTTAACACCACTGTACACAGCCCTGGCGAAATAAACAAATACTGTTAGTGAATTATATAAAAGTTTAAAGTATTATAGGATTAATATAATTTTGTTCCAGATGAAGTGTATGTGTCCAAAACCCTGAGTAAAATGAGTGCTCCTGCTTCACTGGGGCTGTATTCAACATGTCAGGACCGTATAAGCTTTGTGCTCAAACAGATGGAAGGTAAGAAGTTTACAAACATAGGTCTATGTGGTGATATAGGCTTTTATTCTGTTCTTTTCAACAAAAGAACCTTTATGTGGTCACGGTCATGTACTCAATGAATGAAAAACTAAGCTCAAGAACTCTTCAAAATGATACAGAATCTAATCTGTTTTTTTGTAAATTAGGTAAAATATGTGCTTTGAGAAAAGGGAAGTTTATTAAGTGTTTTTTACATTCAACAGTTATGAAATAAAAACACGCTATACATGTGCAAAGGCTTAAAGGTGCACTGCGTAACTTTCTGGTGTAGGGTCCGCCACCTTCTTCACGGAGACAGGTTAATTGTCAGATCTATGGAGAAGCAAGCCTGCACATGCATTAAGGTATTTTTGAGCTATAAAACACCTGTAATTGAACAAATGCAAGGGAGATATGTTTAACGCCCTAATGTGGAACATTCCTGGCAAAGAAATAACATCTCCATGGAGACAAATAGCAGACCCTCACCTTAGAAGTTGCATAGTGCACATTTAAATCTTTTTTTTTTTAATCCACCAGAACCCATACCCCTATTTAAAGCTACTACATTTCATAAATTCAGCCTCATCTTTGGGTCATGACACAGTAGTTGCATCATATTTGCTGTGGATCAGATTTAGGAGTGATTCTGTAAATAAAGAGTAGGCTATATTGAGAGTTTCTCCTACTTGTGTTTTTTAAAACTCATTTTATTAGCAGTGTGTTTGAAATTATAGACCAGTCTTTGCTACTTACAAAATGTGTATAATTAAAAAAATAAATAAAATCCACTCACCATGTGCTAAATTTGTCTAAAATATTTATAAAATAGCATCTTTGAAATACACATTTATCAAGGCTAACATAAGTTCATTGTTAATAAAATGAAACAAATTGCTCAAGTTAATATAGCCGTTTTTATTGAGTAAAGCTTTTCATTACATTATTCTGGTTAAATGTTGCTTTTTTTTGCATGTTTTTGAGTCCACCATCGTAGACAACAAATTCAAGAAATGCATCTATAAGTACCATCATGTAAATGCATATAGACACTGTATATACAACTTTATATAATCCATGTACCGTGCCACCACAAGCTACATGCTGACTCATTAAAGCGTAACTTCAAAGATTTGATGTGAAATATTCTGCTCATCTGAATAACTTTGAACTCTGTCCCACAGAAGTTCAATAAAAGACTAAAAATATAGGCAAATGAGCCCCATGTAACTACCGTATGAGATCAGTATACTTTTACACACACAAAGGCATCGACAAAGTACATAAAAGGACAATATCTTCACAGACTAGACATTTTAATAGAATAAAAAAGGGAAATGCTATCTTTACCATTCATTAGTAGGTATTGTATGAATGACAGCTTAATACAATAAGGCCATTTTAGTTAAGGTGCAGCTCAATAAATTGCATTATTGTAGTAAATTTATTTTAGTAGTTTGTTTTAAATTTGTAAGACAAAATATAAGAAAATATAAGAAAATGAATGCAAGCCAATTCAAAATTCCCTTTCAGCCATTTTGAAAGATACACATTGACCACTGGAGAAGAGGAACGCCACACAAGAGCTGCTGTTTACGTGTTCACAATACATTAAAAATTCACTATGTAACTTTTTATTTTTTTTTGGACGAGATAAGCCAGTGACATCGGCAGATTACAGGTTTGATTCGTAGAGGCGACGCCACTCACAGTAAGAATGTTTTTCAAATATTCAATAACGTGTATAAAAATGTTACGGAGTGAAAAATGCTCACTTACTACAAACCAAGTTGACAGTTGATAATTTTCTACTTAGTAAGAAGGCTATAGCTTAAAAACTCAAATATTTTTTATTGTTCAAGAATTACCTCTATACTGTAACTTACTGAGACGCATCTGCATGATAAAGTCAAGGCACAAGGGAACAGACACTAAACAATAATAAAAAATCTTGAAGGAGAGAGTTTAATTTAGGAATGCATATAAAAAGCTAATTCATAGAAAAATGAAATGTTTGGTTATCTACTGAGTTACACAGTGTATCTTTGCAGTTTTAAGGCAACGTAGCGTTAAAATCAAATGTAAAGGACACATGTAAGGCAGCCAGGACTGTGAGCATTTCACTTGCGTCCTAAAGACTCAGCCAGTTTCTTGAGTCTCTTCTTCAGCTCCAGAGGAAACTTCTCATAACATTTTTTACAAACTGGCTTCATGTCAAACTCAACAAATTTGTTCCTGAAAAGAAGGAAAAATATCGTGTGATTTTGGTAAACACAGTTGTTGGTCAGTTATACAGGGTGCAAATCTTTGAATGCAACAAACAGATTTGATATTAAATAGGATTAGGTTAGGAATGTTAGTATAAAGATATAATACAATCTTTTCAGGTTATTAAAGATCCCATGACATGGTACTTCTTGATGCTTTTATATGGCGCGTTAATGGTTCCCTAATACTGTAAATGAATCCTTCTTCAAAATCAAGACTCAGTGCATGAGAAAGACACATGTACACAGTCAAAGTCATAAAATCTCTCTCTGAACAACTCATTCTGGGCCTTGTTGCTTGAATGCAAATGAGAAGGACAGAGACAGGTTAGAGGAGCGGGTGGGGTGGGGGGTGGGGGGGCAAATGCGCCGCTAGTTCCTTGTTTTAGCGGTGCGCTGTGTGCTGGCCCCAAGACGGGTACGGAGGACAGCGCTCATGCGCGCATCAAGTTGTGACTCTTGCTCTTCACGCAAAACGTAAGTAAGCCTCGTAAGTTTCGTTTCGTTTCGTTTCGTTTTGCCAGCCTCGGTTTCCCATAATGCTCGACATACAACGGGAGCTCGTTAAGTACAAAAAGCCAATTTGTGTCGGATCGAGTCCGGTCTGCATTCTCACCTCAAACGAACCGCACCAGAGTTCGTATGGAACCGGACCGAGACCGAGCTTTTTAGGTGGTCACGGTCCGCTTGTTTGGGCCGGATCGAGACTTTTGGTTTTTATTCACACCAGCCCCAAAGGTCCGAATCAAAGGAGCAAACGAACCAAACAAGGCAGGTCTGAAAACGAGCTTAGCCATGGGGGGGGGGGGGTCAACGTTCAAACGTTCAAAAACCTCAGAAAGTGAAAATTTCATGCCATGGGACCTTTAAAGTGACTGAGGTGTAAGCATTATATTATTAAATCAAGACATTTTAAATAATACTGTCAACACAAATTAATACATTTTAATGTAGTGCTAAAATAAATACAGTATGCTTTAGATAATAGCGTTTGCATGTCAATAAGATAATGAAAAATTATATTTCACAAATTAACTATATTTTGAACATATAATTTTAAATTTGTTTGGTTCCATTCAAGTGTGAAGTTTTAATCTTGAGCCTGAATTTTCATTAAAGGAAAAAAAAATCTGTATGTGCATTTCACTTTGAACTGAACCAACATTTGTACATAAATAAATCAAAATAAATAATTGATACTGTAATGAATTGACCTCCTTGTGTACATTTGTAGGATTACAGTGGATTACGTCTGAAACATGCCTAAGAGTTGAAGTGTTGACATGGACTGGACTGTCTAAAAGATTGAGTTTTTTTTCTTGCGTTCTTTGGCCTCGCGCTCACGACGGGCCAAACGGCGCTTAAGCTCCTCAGGCAGACGCTCATAACAGTGCTTACACACCGGCCTCAGGTCAACCTCTACAAACTTATCTCTGACAAACAGCAGACACAGCACAGAGGAGGAGAGACAAGAGGGAGAGGGAGGGAGAGGAGGAGAGAGAGAAGGGAGGACAGAGTGAGGAGGAGAGACGGAAGAGGGAGGGAGAGGAGGAGAGAGAGAAGGGAGGACAGAGTGAGGAGGAGAGACGGAAGAGGGAGAGGGAGGGAGAGGAGGAGAGAGAAGGGAGAACAGAGTGAGGAGGAGAGAGGGAAGAGGGAGAGGGAAAGGGGGGAGAGAAAGAGAGTGAGGAAGAGAGAGGGGAGAGGGAAAGGGGGAGTGAGGAGGAGAGAGGGAAGGGGGAGAAGGAGGGATTGAAGATTGAGGACAAGAGCGTGAGGAGACAGAGAAGAGGGAAGGCGGGGGAGAGTGAGGAGAGAGAGAAAGAGGGAAGGGGGGAGAGAGAGAGAGAAGAGGAGAGTGAGGAGGAGAGGAAGAGGGAAAAGGGGGTGAGGAGAGAGAGAAGAGGAAGGGGGGAGTTAGGAGGAGAGAGGGGAGGGGGAGAGAGAAGAGGAGAGAGTGAGGACAAGAGAGTGAGGGGGAGAAAGAGGAGAGAGTGAGGAGGAGAGCGAAAGGGGGGAGAGTGAGGAGAGAGAAGAGGGAAGGGGGTGAGGAGGAAAGAGAAGAGGGAAGGGGGTGAAGAGGGAAGGGGGGTGAGGAGGAAAGAGAAGAGGGAAAGGGGGAGAAGAGGACAGAGTGAAGAGGGAAGAGGGAAGGGGGAGGGAGGGAGGAGAGAGAAGAGGGAAAGGGGGAGAGGAGAGTGTGAGGAGGAGGAAGAGGAGAGAGTGAAGAGAGAGAAGAGGGAAGGGGGAGAGGAGAGAGTGAGGAGGAGAGAGTGAAGAGGAGAGAGGGAAGGGGGGAGAGGAGAGAGTGAGGAGGAGAAGAGGAGGAAAGGGAGGGGAAAAGAGAAGAGAGGGGAGAGTACAAGACACAGGTGAAGTGTTAGGACTGGACAAGTGTTAGACACAACAGGAAAACAGTAGCGGTGGGTAGTACATGTACTTTTTGAAGAACATTGTACCTATATCAACTTTTTACATTTACTCAAACAATGTAACATTTCTGGTGGAAGGACCACCACCTGCTTGTCTCCATGGAAATATTGTTGCTTTGCCTGAAATTTTCCACAGTACTGCATTAAATTCATCTGTAATCATGGAGACTTGCAGGAGATGCCACCAGGCCAACTCACAGGATAGATAAAGATAAAATGTATGAATACTACTGTGTTTCAAAATAGTGTTATATTGTGTGCCTATTTAATCTTTTGTGCTTTGCGTAAATAAATTCATTTCAATTATTGTATTCAACAGTTCTGTATATTAGCTGCACCACTCCTCAAACTAAAAGTTAATTAAATCTGACATTTAAACTAATTTGGTAATTATTATTTTTCAGTTAACTTTTACTGATTTCTTTTCACTTCTACATGACCCACCCCTGAAACACCAGTGGTTGAACAGTAGGGATGCCAACAATTAATCGATTAACGATTAATTGTCGATTAAGACGTTAGTCGAACAAAATGCATTAATTGTAATTAACTGCGTGGTCACGAAACAAGGCAACCGCGCACCGCGCTGCGCTCGACTCACAGCCGGCCGCAGGCACCAACGGAACTGCTCAGCAGCCCCGGGTGTACACGCGAGGCGAGATCGAACCGCGGCGCCCAGGAATGCGCCGCAACATGCCGCTGCTGGTCCCGCGCGGCCGGCCCGCAGCCCGGGCCCCGAGCCACAAACCAGCCGCACGAAACCAGCAGCGGCCCAATCCTGGTTCAGTCCAGGTCCAGACCCGGTCCAGTTCCGGTCCAGTCCAGGTCCATACCTGGTTTAGTTCTGGTCTAGACCTGGTCCAGTCCACGTTTAGTCCTGGTCTAGTCTCTTAGCCAATCAGGACAGAACACAATGTTACACTATAAAAAAAAATCTGCGAACCGCGAAAGAGCGAGGGATTACTGCATTTTGTTATTCAGCATCAATACATTAGTCTGCTTTTTACTATGGAATAATTGAGGAATATACAATATAATAATACGATATATTTTTGACTCAGTGTTATGTATACTATGGCTTATATTCTTAAAGACCCTATTGAAACACTAAAATTCAGGTGAAAAACGCCGCTTATCAGTTAATCGTTAATCGATCGATAAGGTCAATCAACTATCAATTAATGAATTAATCGATAATTTGCATCCCTATTGAACAGTGATTAGAAGAGCACAAAAAACACAGAACACAAAAAAGTGTTTGTAAAATCACATGCAACTTACTTGAGAGTGAGTTTGGTGTTGCAGGTGGAGCAGGAGAAACAGCTGACGCACCAGGCTTTGTTCAGGGCGGAAACCACTGATAACGACAATAAAAAAAAAAATTAACTTAAGGCTGCCATCCATTTTCTTCCGCTTATCCGGGGCCAGGTCATGGGGGCAGCAGTCTATGCAGGGACTCCCAGACGTCCTTCACCCTGGACACTTCCTCCAGCTCCTCCGGGGGGACTCCAAGGTGTTCCCAGGCCAGCCGAGAGACAGAGTCCCTCCAGCGTGTCCTGGCTTCCCAGGAGCCTCCTTCCGGTGGGACATGCCCGAACACCTCACGACGGAGGCGTCCACGAGGCATCCGGAAAAGATGCCCGAGCCACCTCAGCTGGCTCTACTTCGAGTTCCTCCCGTGTGACTGAGCTCCTCACTCTACACTTGAGGACTAAATTATTAGCACCCCCTATGAAATTTTAAGTTTTCCCCAAGATTTTTTTTTTTATTTCTGTCTGGAAAATAAAATAATGTAAGCACCAAAAATAAAACTAGGATGTCTAAAAAAGCTGTGTTGTTTTTTTTTTTGTTTTTTTCCTCTGGTTAAAAGCACTTTTGAAATACTTTTAAAACAATGACCATTTTGTAGGGGGGCTAATAATTTTGTCCTCAACTGTATCTCTAAGGGAGCGATTTTGGCCGCTTGTATCTGCGATCTTGTCCTTTCGGTCATTACCCAAAGCTCATGACCATAGGTTAGGGTAGGAACGTAGATTGACGGTAAATCGAGAGCTTTGCCTTTCGGCTCAGCTCCCTCTTCACCACAACAGTCCGATACAGCAACCGCCTCACTGCCGATGCTACACCAATCCACCTGTCAATCTCCCGCTCCATCCACATTTAAGATTTTCCAGTCTTAAATGATTTTTAGACATGCAGCCAAACGCGCACACCATCAGAAATATTATCAGATATTAAATCTCCAATCACAAAAAATGCAGCAGGATATGACTGTGGACCACAGGCTACAAAACTGCGACCGCGATCACGTCTGCCGTTTCCTCTCTAGAGTAATACCACTCACTTTCTTCAGTGTTCAAAAGATCAGAGCATTGCACTTCTAATTTAGATGCAAGACAAAACTGTGCTGTTATTATTATTTGTGAAATGCGGTGTAGTACTTCAGACACATCATTTTTAATACAGAGAAGGTTGGCAATAAAATACTCAGGAAGTAGAGAAACTGTCACTAATCTGCACCTTCACCTCGATCCGCACGCTGCCTGGATGTAGACACGTGACAAACTACTGTTTTGTTTTGTTTTTTCAGCCGCTCTGCTCCCCAGCTCTGGAACTCTTCCTCCTGACCTACGCAACACTGACACTGACACTCCCAAACTTCAAAACCAAACTCAAAACTCATCTGTTCAGACTGGCCTTTTCACTCCAACCATAACTGCACTGTCCTTTTAAAAGGTCCCATGACATGGTACTTCTTGATGCTTTTATATGGCTCCTTAATGGTTCCCCAATACAGTGGTACCTCACCTTACGAAATTAATTCGTTCCAGAAGTGGTTTCGTAATGTGAAAAATTCGTAAGTTGAGTAGCTATTTCAATGGAAAAAGCCTGATCCGTTCCAAGGTTTTTTTTTTATAGTGTAACATTTTTTTTTTATAGTGTAACGTTGTGTTCCTGACGGGCTAAGAGACTAGACCAGGACTAAAAGAACGTGGAATAAACCAGGTCTGGCCAGAACTAAACCTGGATTGGACCTGTTATTATTATAACATGGCAGTGCCGTTGGAGGAGTGCATTGCTCATTGCTCGTGTCTGCGCACCTTTAAGAGGCCGAGAAAGACGCTCTTTCAGCGGGAATAAGAGCGGGGCGGGGCGAGCTCTGCTTCTATCTGACATCCAGAGCCGGGGGGCTGACACTGTGAGCTAACAGGCCGCTCTATCGGCGGGCAAGACGGCGGGGTCTCGCTCGGGGTGGGCTCTGGTTCTATCTGACTTCCAGAGCGCGGCTCACACTGTGAGCTGTGAGCCGCGCGGGCTCGGCCCCGAGGCGGAGGCACGCGGCGCCGCAGCTCAATCCCGCAGCCCCGGTGTAGCACGGCCTTGCGCCGTATGGACGTTTTGATCCTTCGATGTCGGCTCTTCCTATCATTGTGAAGCAGAATTCACCAATTCACTAAGGGAACGTGAGCGGGGTTTAGACCGTCGTGAGACAGGTGAGTTTTACCATACTGTGTTGTTGTGTCTTCGCTCCCATCGCACGTTCGGCGGCGCTATATTGAGCCGTGTCCCCCCCAACACATTCCATTGAAAATCTATGAAAGTTCGAGTGTTTAAACGAGAGAGAAATGCGAGAAAAAAGTGTAGAATGTGTGGTGAGGCATTTACAGCCCTAAAACATGTAGAACAATTGCCAAATTCAAAGTTGTCCTACCTCGCGGACCTCTCCCACCACGGGCCACCTCTGGAACCTAACCCCGTGTGTGTTGATAAAGTGTATTTACGTTTCGGGGCGAGCATCTGAGCGCGGATTAATTGAATTTTTGAGATTTGTTGTTTTTAAAGTGGGCGGTTCGAATCCCGCTCTTGACGGGTGGACTGCGTGTGATCCCAGCTCCCACAAATGAGCGCTGCCGTTGAATGAATGAATGAATGAATGGATTGGATAGGAGATTTCGCGTTTCGTAACTTGAAATTTCATTTGTATCTAGAGACCAAAATTTGACGTGAAGGCGTTTCGTAACTTGAAATTTTCGTTTGTTGGGTCATTCGTAAGGTGAGGTACCACTGTACTGTAAATGAATCAAGACTCAGTGCATGAGAAAGAGAGATAAGATGAGAAAGAGTCATAAATATCTCTCTGGAACACTCCATTATGGGCGTTGTTGCTTGAATGCAAATGAGGAGGACAAAGATAGGCCAGAGTAGCGGGTGGGGGCGTGGCCAAACTCTCCGCTCTTTCCTCTTCAGCTGTGCGCTGGCCCACTTCCGCGTTTTTGCACGGAGGAAGAGATTAGAAGCGTTCCATTGAAAAATAAACACATTTCCACAGAAAATAAAATTAAACCACTGCTGTTTCAGATGTCCACAGGCTCAGATAAAGGACTTCCGAGCCTAGAAACACTTGCACGTGCCTCCAGGCAAATAAAAAAACGCATTTCCCATTGCGTAGCTCCTCCGCAGTCCAAACTCTCTGGGCGTGATTTACAGAGATGCTGAGTAGAGACACAGACGGGGGGTGGAGCTGCATTTTTCGATGTGACGTAACATAGTTGCCTTGTTCAGAATCGCCCGTTTGAGCTGTGTTTTTTTCTAACGCAGAAAAGGACCACAAATGCTCAGTTTAGACATTTCGCAACTTTTAGCCATGGGGGGGGGGGGCCCTAAACAGGGTAGGGGAGCTCACATTAACGTTCAAAAACCTCAGAAAGTGAAAATTTCATGCCATGGGACCTTTAAATGTTTTACATGTTTTACTGTTTTAAAAGTTTTATTGTTTAAATGTTTGTTTTTAACTGTTGCTTTTAACTGCCTATAATGTGTATTATACTTGTTGTAAGGCGACCTTGAGCGTCCAGAAAGGCGCCTGATAAATAAAATGTATTACTATTATTTAGGGGTGTGAATCTTTCACTCACAAAACGGTTCGATTCGAATCTCGATTCACAGGCTACAATTCGATTCAGGGACGATTCATAAAATTAGTAAACGATCCGGTACGATTCAATTTGGTTCAGTTAATTTCGATTCAATACAAATTGACAACTTTACTCCCAAGTGCTTTAAAGTTATTGAGAAGAAAAAGAGAAAATAAATTTCAAAATAGTATCCTTTTGTTTATTTAGTGTCCAACAGACAATACACCAGGCCTACTGAAAAACTGGCAATCCGGTTTGCAAAACTCTGCTCATACTTAAAATACAACACATTCCTTCCCTCAAGCAACACAAAACAATAAGGTTAGATATCAAAAATAAAAAAAAGACCTTATAAAACAAGCAAGTTGCCTATTAAAGTCAAAAATCAGAATGAATCAGAATTAGTTAGTAATTAGTGCTTCAGTCACTCATGAGTTTCAGTAACTGTAAAAGTGTAACATATCACTGACAAGAAGATAGATATTACTAGGCAGTTATAGAAAACACTAGCATGTTAAATCCACTGAATAACTAATACTTTCTCTCCATCTTATAACATTTCCTTAGTCTCCTTTGAGACAAAAATCATCTGTGTGTGTGTGTGAAGTACATTTCTATACACACAAATCATAAGTAGCCTATCTAAATACAGAAATGCACCAATTCTGATTATACGTTGTATTTTCCACACAAAAGTAAATTAGCCAAGTCAATTTTAGCCCAAATCAAATATACATTGCCAATACATGAATGTTGTCTAAATAAATCACCCAATCCACTAACCGTGACAATAAAAACGCTAGTATCATACAATTGTTATGGTCTATATCTGCCATGGAAACTATCAAGCTGACAGTGAAACATCAGACTGATATCAACCCGACACAACACTGGCACAAAAGTTAACCACGCATACAAACCATGTTCATAAATAGCGGTAGCGCACCAAATTAACTTAAACAACAGCTCAATAAATGGAAACAGCGTATCTTACCAGTGTTCTGTCGAATCTTCCTACCTTGTCAAACAAGGCGATCTGTCCTACGCTGTCCTGATGAGACACATACAAACATTGCTTGCTTCCGCATACAGCCCGCGCCGCTCGCATGATTGGCAGTTAACCAGCCAATAAACTTCAATCCCAGGTAAGTGAACCACCCACCATTCGCTAAACAACGCACACACACACAGGCAGCTTCTGCGCCATGACAGAGACCACTCAGGAGCCGAGAACCGATTCTTGGCCGTAAATCCGGTGCATCGGACCTTTCGTAGTGAATTTGGACCGATCCGGGCTCCGCTGATCGGTACACTCAGATCGCAGAGGTCACAGACCGATAACCGATCCGAATCGGTTAATCTTTACACCCCTACTATTATGATTATGATTATGATTATGATTATTATTATTAAAAGAACGCTTAAAATTAATAGCTCTGTTTTGTGGACTGGGTGTCATTATCTGCAGAGAACAAATTCTATGGGTAATGTGGATGAGGTGCTGCACTTTAAATTTACAACTTTACGAGACATGAGCAAACATTAGTTTCGCTATTTACCAAGTTTGTATCTTGCCCCTCTATGTCCATCACTCAGTCTGCCCCTGATGCTGTTTTATTGGGTGTTGCCATGGTTCGGTGGTTACGATCTGACAGAGCAGCTCAGAGTCACACTGACACACATGCGCACACACACACAAGGAGTACAGCGACTTCAATATCGCACACGAAGACACAAAGTCGAGCCAACTTTGTGTTTCCCCCAAACTCGGGGAGAAGCAAACGCAACCAAAATTGGGCAATTTCTCCTGTAGTGTGTGGCGGCCTTTATTTGGTCAATGGAATAGGTCAGGTATGTCCAAACTATGGGAAAAATGGGTCAGAGGGCCAAAATGTGGCCCTCTGACCCATTTTTCTTGGCCCATGTTACCTTGCAGAGTACAATTTACCTTACTATAGCCAATATCAAATATTGCATGTCCAGTTGAGGATATAAGCTTGAATAAAGCACCAATGGCTTGTTTTAACCTGTTATAAATGCAGATTTCATTTAGTCCCTGTACTGAGCACAAATCTACTTGCTTCGTCTGCATTTTTATATGCAGCCCTAGATGAAAAAAGCCTGGATACCCCTCAAATAGATGATATTGTATTGTTCTTACCGTCGCCCTCAATCACACGATTGCAGTGATAGCAAACGTCTCCAAAAAGCTGAAAGAAAAAAATGGTGAGTGCAACATAATGGAGGATAAAAATCTGCTGATAATGTATGAAGACCAAGTTGTTTCTCAAATAAAGTACAAATTCAAATAAAAAAAAGAGGATAATAAATTCTCACCTGGTTGTAGTGGGTCTCACAGTAAGCAAGTCCTTTCCGTTCATAATGACGATGACCGAGGAAGGGCTTCTCACATTTGGCACACACAAAATGCTGAAATGAAGATAAAGAAATTATGTGTTATTACTTTGATTCAAGTACACTTTATTGTCCCCATGGGTATATTTGTCCTCTGCATTTGACCCATCACAATTTGTCAGGAGCAGCACCCATCTCCAGATTTTGTGCTAGGCTTGTTCAAATTTATCTTAGCTGGAGGAAACTTTTATGTTTACAACTGTCAGGCAAAAATAAATTCTGAGGAAACTCTAGCATATTTTATTCCATACACGTTGACCTGACTTTCTAATTATTCTTCAATTAGTCTTACACCAAAGTATTTTGATGTGCATGTAGATGTGGTTTTAGAGGTTATTTATATAGACAAATTTCATGAACTAACACCTGAATAACAGACACATACACGAACAGTCAAAAATTTGGACAATAGAGGAAAAAAAACAATGATTGAGAGGGTGTGTCCAAACTTTTGACTGGCAGTGTATTCCTTTTCTGGGACCAGCCAGAACCAAACGCTTGGACAAAACTTTACAAAGTCGAGTGGATATGGAACCATATCTTGTCTCCCTGATTTCAGAGGCTGTGATTGACAGGCAGATTCAACCAATCAGAGAGACACATGCCCCGTTCGCGTCAAACACAAATATGGATTTTCTCAGGATCAACAATCGAAGCATCTAACTATTATCACAGGTAAAAGAAGTTATATATTTTGTCCTGAATCATGATACGCGAGTTTTGAGGAGGATATGTCTTCCACATTTGAGAGACACAAATTAGCAGCTGTAGTTGAAACGCCTCAAGTTTAGACAGAGGTTTCTCATGCTCTATTGTCCAGTTCCAGTCCTTTCTGGATTCAAACACAAAGAGACTAGCTGGTCAAGCAAGTATTCTATTGCAAATTATACTGAAGCACCAAGCCTCAATCACTAAAGCCATTCTGGTTTTTTGACACAGCATAATTTTTCCACATACCTCTCATATTGAACTCTGACATTGTTCCTGTTAAAACTGCAGTGTTTTCTCACCTCGACGTGCCATTGCTTGCCCATGGCGTTGACGACCCGCCCCTCAATGGGCCGTCTGCATGCTCCACAGATCGGGACGCCCATTTTGTCGTGACAGGGCAGACAGTAGAGCTCTCCCTTCAGCTCGCGTGCATCTGCTGTCAGCTCTTTACTGTGGGCAGAGACAATAATATAACCACTCAAAGAGAAGAGGTTTCTTATATAAAGTAATGTATTGAAGAGGGTTTTTTTTTTACTTGCAGCATGGTACTTTTTAAAGGTTCCATGTTAAACCATTTTCTGATCTGTGTTATAATGTTCGCTTATTCAAAACATAACTGGAGTTGTGTTTTGTTTCATTCACATGTGTTTAACTCCTGCATAATTAGCCTGAGTTATTCACTGTTCCACCTTGTGATTGTCATGTGGTACTACAGGAAGTGCTCTACTGTGTTTTTAAACTCCATACACCAGACCTGGAATTGCCAATCTCCACTTAACTAAAGGTAAAAGGCAGTTAACCTGAAAACTACCACTACATGACATCAGAAGCTTGAACAGAACATGTTGAGCTATAGAGATACAGAGAGACTAAAGGGTTACTCAAACATGTGTGAACGAAACAAAATAAAACTAGGTATGTTTTTGATGAGGTAAAAGCATTATAACACGGATTAAAGCTTACAAGAGTCAATTTATGTGTAACATACAACCATTACACTTGGTAACGCATCTAAAAAGTACTTTTTACTTCACTTGTGGAGAGTTCGCTCCCTGCTTGCCTGCTTGGAGATAATATTGTATTGCCTTCCATGTTCCATAGTATGATACCCAGTTTATCAGTCTTGATTTTTTTCAATTACTGGAAAACATGTATTCTTACAATGATCTGCTTGTCTCTAGATAGATAAGTTTAAAGTTATGCTGTGGAACATTGGTCTTTTTAGTCTCAAGCTTATGTTTTACCTATTTTACCAACTACATTAGTAACTACAGAATTACATTACAGCTTAAAAGTGTAAAATGGATTCTTGTTATCTTGAATCCATGTTATAATGCTGTTACCTCCTCAAAAACATACTTGAACTGTGTTTTATTTCATTCACACATGTTTGAGTAACCCTTTCTTATTAGTCTCTCTAAGTTCCCAAACCTCAAAATGCACTGTTCTACTTTGTGATGTCATGGAGGGGGAGTTTTCATGTTTCATGTGTGAATGAAACACATGAAATACCAACTCCAGGTATGTTCAGAAGTAAGAGCGGTGGCAGAGCTGAAGATTACAGAAATGACTGTGGATTCTACTGACCCACAGTTGCTGCAGTTGAAATGATCAGGATGATAGGGGTCATTCTTGAAAATCAGTGGCTGCTCCTCAATGATGGCATGACACTTCTGACAGATGTATTTTCCCAAACCTCGAGCCTTTTCACGGTTATGGCACGGGCGACACAGATGCCTAGGGGGAAAAAATCACAATAAAATGTCAAAGCATCAAAATTCTAGTTACAACTATAAAATATCCTGTCCAAGCTGCTCAGAAACTGGTATGGTGTGTGGTATTGCTGAGTGAGTTACCAGGTTGACAGGCCTAAGTAGGAGTATTAAGACAGTAATGGGATGGGCTACAGACCTGCCGGCGTTCTTGACAAAGCCCACGTCGGCGAGGACAGCCTGGCAAATGTCGCAGCAGAAGCAGTCGGGATGCCAGCTGTTGTTCATGGCCTTTATGACACGCCCAATGATGAACTCCCCTGAGCATGCAGAGGGAGCCATCAATATCAGGAAAGGGAAGAGTCCATTTACATGAATACAGGAGTGTGACTGTTGCAGATATACAGTATTTGGAATATTCTCCTTTTCACTTAGGCTATGTTTACACATAGCCGGGTATGTTGAGAAACAAACATTTCTCTCCCTCCGTTTTCCAAAATAAGGCTCCGTTTACATGTACACTGGTATTTTTAAAAATGGAGACATGGGCAAATTCGCCTCTAAAAACGAAGGAGAACGCTCTGCAAGCCAATCAGAATTGCACTTTTGGTGCGTCAGCTGGCTAAAACTTCAGTTTATTTCACTTTACACGCAAACATGAAACTGTAGTTTTCCAGAATCTCCACTCTAGCCAGAGTTTTTAGAAAGATTCATTTTCAGAGGTGAATTCGCCATTTGCATGTAAAAGATGGGTACAAATGAAGTGAAATGGCTGTTTTTAAAAATACCAGTGTACATGTAAATGGGGCCTTATTTTCCACAGAGCTGGGAGATGTATCGCAATTGTTTTGAGGATTTTTAATTAGAATTAGAATAGTGTTATATGCTGCTGGCGTGCTTTTGTTTATTTAAACCTTCATCTGTTTTTTTAACCTTATGGTACTCAAATTTTTGTAAGCTTTGTGTATTGTTGCTAATGTTTTTTATAGTTTATTTGCATGGCTTTTTGGCGTGCACTCTGCTCCATCCAGCCTCAATGACCTTGCACACTCCAGGCTCCAGCCAACATGGTGGAGGCCGCTGTCATACCTGTTTTTTTTTTAATTTTCCTTAGCCTTTAACCCTTTGCCTCTTCTTTGGGTTCAGGTTTGTGGTTTTATTTTGTCTTAAGTTAGTGTTACTGGCCCCGGCTCCTACAGGATTGGCCCAGTATCGCACCTTTTCGATACTGTTTGGTCGGCTCATCGGGTTCACCTTTCTGTTGATTACGTGCCACAGTAGGTTTTTTTTTAAATAACTTCGTAAAAAGAATCAAAATTAAGAAAAAAAACTAAAAAAAACTAAAATAAAATGTATTAAAAGTTAACCCTTGGCTCCTGTGTTCTTTTTAATGTATTCTGTCCTTTGGGTTGTAACAAATAAACTAGGCAATAAATGCCCAATGGGGCATTTTAATATGTAGCACAAAAAAAAAGGTGATAAACAATAAAAGTAAATAAACAGAAACTCGCAATGTCATCTTCCAAACAAGGGTCAATGACTGCATTTTATGGTTAATCTCACAGTAATACTTTTGTACAGGCCAGTGCATTTACAGGCATGTTTTAGCATATTTTTGATAAACTATTATCATTCTGCCCATTATGTCTGCCTATTATTATTGGGATAATAACAAAATTAATATTCTTTTTTTTGTTTTTTGTTAATATTGCTGTTAATATTGCCTCTAACAGGACCTAAACCCACAGAACACAAAGACACAACAATGAAATCCATTCATCATATTTCCATGTTCTCTGTGGGATGCAGCTATTTAACACAATAACAAGAACCACACCACAATTTCTGTACCCAGATAATTAGTATTATATATATTAAAATTACAACATGCAAATTTGTAGTGTCCCCACAGCAGATTTTGGGTCAGTGTGTGAAAATCTTGACCAAACAGTTAGGCAGACAGTCTGTTGACACTCACCACACTGGTGACAGCATGGAGCAAAAAGCATCTGGAAATCATGCTCACAGTATTTCCTTCCTTCAAACTATAAAGAGACAGAGAAACAGTTAGATAGATAAGACTATAATTCAGTGTTTCCCATTTTTACAGGAGACTATGGTGACCCCCCATAGTCCCCAACAATCTAAAAACAACCTGGACTAAACATAACAGAATTAGACTTTGTTGCTCATTTTATTATCATAAACTTCAAAAACAGACGACACTGGTCCACAGTGACTCATTAAATATAGTCAGTAAGTGATGTTTATACTCCACAAATGTAATGAGATTAAATAATTCAAATAAAAATTATTTGTGCCACCATAGTCTTAACAAAATCTATTGGAAAAACTTAATAATTATACAGTGCATGGTTGTTTGTTGATTTAGGAAAGGGGAAATATATAATTCTTGTATCCACACCACAACTCTACCATGAAATCTGCATATTGATTCTATATTGAGAGTATGCTTGCCTTGCTTCATAACTCACTATATGCTTCAAGACAGCAGATTTACCTCATAAAAGAGTCCATCAGGAAATTGCTGGAAACATTGTGCGCAGACGAAGCACTGCTCGTGGTACAGCTCTCCGTTGCTGTTGACGATCTTCTCCGTCGCTGCAAAACCGCTCTTACACCGCTCACAGTTTGCAGAGGCAAGGGCATTGGAGATACTGTCAGGGATCAACAAAATACAAGTCATTTCAGAACCCAAAATGTGTCATTAGATTGAGATGGTCAAAATTTGCACCAGAGTTAATATATACAACTACATATTGCATTATTTAAATATATTGTTTTTCTGAGTTTGGCCAAGTAAAATATATTTTACAATGTTGCCAGAAAGTGAAAAAATAATTCTCAAACAAGAGTAACGGTCTCTGTCTTTGTTTGGTAATAACATGATTTTCAATTAATATTTGTATTCTCAGATTTGAATTTTACATCGGTATGTCCAAATCCTATGCGTTTTTGCAATTATGTTGATGACATTTCATTTATATATTTCATTTATATTGCACAACACTTGTATTTCAATAATTTTTCCACTTGACTTGACCCATTTTGTCCTAATACAATCAGGAAATAAATACGGGGACAATGGAGGAAAAGAGAAGATAAATCAGTAGGTGCCATATCAAAACAAACACTTTTATTATTTGAATAACTACAATTTACTTCAGTTTTTCCCCATTACATTATCTCTTTCTGTATGTCTTTGTGTATTATTGCATTGTTCTTGATACATAAACTAATAAACTAAACTATTTGAAGTAACCTTTCTGCCTGCTTTGACTTGACTACAATGAAAATGGAGCCTAAGGGCACAGTTAAAATCAAAACATATCTGGTGTTAGTCACTGAAGTATTATCATTTCCTGTTAGAGCAGCAGCTGCACTGTGGAGGAGGGAAGAAGTGAATCACACAGGGGAACTCAATTATTCATAAAAGAGCCATCCCCAAATTTAGGAATGATACATGAACCTATACTATATAACAAATGTAAATGGGAGTTATCAAATTTCAAAAAACGGAAAAAAAACACACACAAAAAAACAAAAAGTATTTAGTATTTATGCAAGTATTTAACCACCATACAATATTTAAAAAACATTGTTCAACTTCTGCACAAAAGAGAAATAAATGATCAGTACAGAGGAACTATTTTCTTGTGAGTTATCACATTACACAAACAACCAAAAAACAAGTAATTACACACCTATTTTTAATGCCACACTGCTTTACAATATTTCAAAAACATAGCAACTTCTACACAAAAGAGGAATAAATCATTTAACTAACTGATCAATACAACAAAACAAGGTACATAGCCAGCCAGGAACACAAGAATAATTACTTTAACTGTACAATATAACACATGTTAATAGGAGTTGTGCAATTTCAACAACAACAAAAAATGCAATACAAACCTATGTTAAGTGCCATACTTTATTTCAAAAACATTGTTCAACTTCTACACAAAAGAGGAATAAATGAACTAATAACCAAGACAACAAAACAAGGTCAACGGCCATATTCTGTATAGAAAATTTACTGTTACTACTATTTACTATTTTTCCCATGAGTTACAAATTTCACAGATAAAACAAATTTAAACACCTATTTTAAATGTCATACAATCTGATCGAAAACACAACAACTTCTAAACAAAAGAGGAATAAATCAATAGCCTGATCAAGACAACAAAAAAGGTACATAGCCAGCCAGGAGCATAATAATTACTTTTTTCTGAACAATATAACAAGTGTTAATGGGAGTTGTACAATTTCGACAACAAACAACAACAAAAATCATTGTAACCTATGTTAAGTGCCACACATTATTTTAAAAACATTGTTCAACTTTAAGTGGAATAAATCAATTAAGTGATCAGGTCAACAAAACAAAATACAAAGCCAGTCAGGAACATAACAATAGTAATTACTTTCACTGTACAGAGGAGGTACTTTGTCATAAACTATATTCTCCCAATATCACTACTGAACCTAATACAACTCATTCACCACCATGAAAAACTATCATTAAATCCAAATTATCAAGTAAACATCCACATAACACAGTACTATGGGAAATAATTGATTGACAGACTAGAAAAAATGCGAAGTTGGTCCGAAAATGTGAAGTATGTGATGTGACATGATTAGCTTGTTAGCATCAAAGCTAACTAGCTGACTAGGTGGCAGAGATTTCTTGCGTTTTTCAGTCCAAATACTCACCTGCCCGGCATGCCTGCTACCCCCAACATCGCCGACAAGTTCCGCTGATTTGTTAACAAAAATAAAACAGCTTTATTTCTACTTTTGTGGTAAATATTAGGTAAACTTTACGGGGGGCACCCAAGGGAGATGGTCCGGTCTACTCCCGCAGTGAAGGGCGGGGGTTGCCAGATCAGAGAAATGCCATCCTCAAATCGGACACTTTTTTTCCCCCTCTTTTGGCAGATCAAGCGTGTCCATGTGTAATGCCGCCACCTGCTGCTGGAAGAAATATACTTTTTCTGGTTCATTTTGACTTTCTTTCTGTTGCTAAAAGTGAGGCGTGTGTGCCAAAAGGAAGTTTCAAACGGAAAAACAGACTAACCCAATGGTAAGTTAATTACATTTAAACCATCATATATTTTAAAGGCGATCTGTTGCCAAATATTTTATAAACGTGGTTCAGATTGCTAGATAGACTTAGGCGCACAATAGATTTAACAGACAATTTTCCACACATTTTCACGAATATATGGGAGTTATATTTAAATAACGTGGCCAGTTATGCATTTTTGAGTGTGACTGGCTGGATAATTTGCTGAATATTTCACATTTTACAGCAACAGTGAACGCAAACTTCATATTTATACACATATAAATCACATTGATCTGTCCAGTTCTGTTTAATTGTAATGTTCTCATACAAGCACAAGAGGACGCTGTTATACTGTGGGGTAAAAGGTGAAACGTAGTGAAACCAGGTGAGATTAAATTTAATGTTTATTATCCCAGTGAGGAGGCAGGGCCATTCCAGCCTCACGCCTCACTGATTAATAATCCTGCAGAAAAAGCTCTGTACATTTTATTGATTTTATTTTTATGGGCATGTGTGTTTTGTTCACTGCTCCAGCTCCTTCCCTTCGCCTTTATTTAGACCAAGGCCCTGCTCTGATTGTGTTCTTCATAAATAATGCAGCTGCATTAGTGTCACCCCTCGGAGGAGGCATTTTAGGCACCAAGATTTACTATTAGCCCTTAAAATCACATTTTTCTAGCTTTATTTGAAAGACCAGAGAGAAATGGGGAACCTAAAATGAACACTTTAAAGGAGCCATATCTAAAACAGACAAACTTGTTTTAATTATATCATGCAACTGTGCAATATAATGTGTCAAGAAAGTGAATCCTTCCTTGAACAGAAATTGAGGTCTCAGACATAATTTGTCTCCCATCTATAACTCTATCCTCAAACCTAAATCAAAACAAACAAAGAAAACAATAGGGCAGCAGGTCAGGTCCAGAGGTGTGAAAACCCCCATTATGGTCCTGAATGGTTCTGCTAACAAGACCCCACACTCCCAATGCATATTTAATAGCCTCACCTAACTAACAGAAACTGAAAAACAAGTAAGTGTGGTAGTTTCAAAGTAATTTCATTGTAGTTAGCTCCTCCCTGCAGGCAGATAAAAGGCAGTGTCCGCCAGCGTCTGACCAGAACTGAAGAAGCAGCTTGGATGAGCTGCGACACATATTTGTCCAAATAAACTTTTGTCCAGTTGACAAATTGAATTTCTCCTTTTGCTTGTGCAATGTAATATCAACACATCTTATTTTATATGTTTTTTCATTTGCATGTGAGACATTTATTATTGATTTTCTTCTGCACTTGATGTAATTATTGTCAACACATCATAGTAGCTGCACAAGTAACTAGGTATTTTACTTAAAGGTGCTCTATGTAACTTTGCTTGTTTCTAGGGGACTTGTTATGGCACTGCAGTCTCGCCTCACCACAGATTTGACCTGTAACTTGGTCTGGTAGCGTTACCTCCTTCTGTCCATGGAGCTGAACAAGTTTCATGCCATAGAATGGAACATAAGCAAAGCAATTAGCAACAGAATAGCTGTAGTACGCCATTTATTAAGGGAGAAAGAGAATATTATCAAGTCCAAGTGTGTGTTTGGTTTGAAGATAGTATATACAGGCTAAATAGAAATGCATTAGTAAGATCCAGTATTTTTAGGTTAAAGGTGCACTATGCAACCTTTATGGTGGAGGGTCCATCACACACTTGCCTCCATGAAGATGTTATTGCTTTGTCTTGAATGTTCCACAGTTTGGCTTTGAACTATCCATCTTGCCTTTAATTAATTACATGTGTTTTTATCGCATTCTTACTGTGAGTGGGGTCACCTCTTCATCAATCTGGCCCATAACTTAGCTTGGTGGTATCACATACTTACGGAAATCTAAGTCTAATACCATTCTAATACCATATTGTGGCAAATTCTAGGCAAAGCATCTTCATGGAGACAAATAGTGAGCAGACCCTCCACCACAAAAGTTACATATGCTGAAGTAACTGTGATAGGACCTTTTGAGATGTGACTATCTGCCCATATTGTTTTCAGGCCCTCGGCATTCTCCACCTGTTGAGGAGATCTCACGTTTTCCACCACTCAAATAGCAGGAGGTAAAAAAGACTCAATCAGATTTGTTGATGTAATGTGATGCTGTAGAGAATGGATTTACCATTGGATTCTTCTCTCTGGGGGTTTGAGCTGACATAAAACTGTGTGACTTACAGAAAATACTTATTACTCATAGGTTTATTTATATATTTGCTAAATATGAGGACAATTGTGCAAATCTGATCTTCCAGCTTTTGACCAAGAAGGGCTCATATTACACTATTTTCTGATCTGTGTTATAATGTTGTTTCCTCCTCCCAAACACACCTGGAGTTGAGTTTCATTCACACATGAAACCCTGCATTTTTAGGCTGAATTATTCTCTCAAATCGAAAACACTTTGTCCCACCTTGTGATGTCATGTGGTACTGTAATACAGGAAGTGCTTCACTGTGTTTTTAAATTCCTCACACCTTCACTAGTAAGTAAGTAAGTAAGTAAATTTTATTTATATAGCACATTTAAAAACAGTGAGAACTGGCCAAAGTGCTGTACAATGTCAAAATCACTAGAATCATTTGCATAATTTCAGCCTAGGAATTTCCTATTTCTCCTGAACTAAGGGTGAAAGGAAGGTTGTTAACTACCACTACATGACATCACAATGTGGAACAGAGCACTTTGAGCTTTGGAGATGTAGATAGACTAACACTGGTCTGTAAGCAAAATGTTTCTAGAACAAAAGTAGTGACATTTTTCTTGGTTTAGGTCACAAATCAAGAAAAAGTAAGTCAGAAGTGCTGATTGGCTATAGTTTCCAAGATATAGTATTGGGTCAAAATAGGAAATTTATGCAAAATAAGGCAAAAATGGTAGTTTATCAGAAGGTACAGTGTGTCTACAAGCAACCAGTTCTATCTGAAAGCCTGTCTGCACATTCCAATACATTCATTTTAATATGTCTAGAGTTTTAACATCAAATATTTTTTGATTTCACATAAGAGAGATGCCTCGAAATTGTGTGCACCTGATGTCTTTCTTGTTTATTTCTTGACGGATAAAGAAGTGCAAGTTAAATATTTTAAATATATAAATATTATTTTTAAGCAAAAAATGCCTAAATCTATTGTATAAAGAGATGTGATTTTGATGTAAAACAATATCATTAAATATCTTGAATACATTAGCTAACCAGCACAGTTATCAATTGATTTTCAGTTCATCTTATCAATATAAATGAGATTTAGCCACTTTTATCTCGGAGACAGATCGAGTCCAAAAATTTGTAGACCAGTGTAATAAAGGGTTCCTCAAACATGCGTGAATGAAACAAAACACAGCTGTAGGTATGTTTTTGACCTGTAACCTGGCATGTTGGCGTCAACCTGCTTTTCTTCACAGATATAAATTGAGTGCCTTATGGTGGAACATTCTTGGCAAAGCAGTAACATTTCCATGGCGACAGGCAGGTGAGGGACCTTCAACCTTTTTTAATGCCTGAAAAAACCTTGAAAAATAAACTTATTATGAGCGGGCAGCTTCTCCACAGACCTGACTCATCCCATGGCATGTTTTGTCACTCTTGTAAAATAATGTTTCAGCAAAATTTACAAGATTTGTATTACATGCATCCTCTGATTCTGCTCTCTTTAATTACAGCCAGTTAAACGTCGCCACAGAGACTTAAACTGTGGGTCCGCTGAGTCCCTTTAGACAGACTTTGGTTAAATATGAGACATCTGTCCAGTCTTCAAGGCCCATTGCAGCCTGTGATTCTGGATGGGGCCGGAGCCAACGCGACATAAGGGACATTACGCTGTGGATTTGTCTCTTTTAATGGGATGCACTAAATGGAAATGTCTTCGCAGAGAGTTATTTAACACATGGACAGTCTGAGAAAATCAACTGCAGACTTCACTGGATACATGTTCATTACACTACAGTGGCCACTAGCGGCATTTATCATTGACTCCATATCAGTTATAAATAGCGGTAAATTCCTGATACTACAAATACTTGAGAAACAACAAGGTAAAATCATAGAAATTGGTCACTCAAAAGCTAGTTATTCAAAAGTGTGACTAGGTGGCAGACCTTCCTACAGAAATATATTGTCCATATTGTACTTTTAAATCACTGCTAGTTGAATTATAGCAGCATGAAAAGAAGTCAGAGTTTAGTATGAAGTAACAGTAATACATAGTTTGAGTTGTAATGAAGGATATATTTGCTGTGATGTTGTAAAATATCTGATGCATTCTTTTTATTTCCAAAACTGATTTGCCAAATCAGGCACAGCGAAAAGCAGCGTGAAATTAAGAATGACTTTTATACATTTGGCACTGTCCCTTTAAGACAGTGGGACTGCTGTGATTGGCCTGAAGGCTGTTTATGTGCAGGGATCAGAGAGGGGTCCCGAGCAGCAGGTAGCTCCTCCTCACTGCTCTCTGCTTCCCTCTCAAGTCCAGGTTCAGTCCTGGCACTTGTTCTGGTTTAGTCCTACTCTATACCTAGTCAAATCCTAGGCGTCGCCTGGTTTAGCCTTGATCTAGACCTGATTTAGTTTAGTTTTAGTCTATTCTACTTATTTTTTAGTTCTGTCCTGATTTAGTCTTGGTCTAGTATAGTCCTGTTCTTGTCCTGATCCAGTGCTGGTCAAGTCGTTATTCAGTCCTGGTCTAGTCTAGCTTTAGTCTTCTTATAGTCCTGACTTAGTATATTCTGGGTCTGGTCCTAATCCAGTTTGAGTCCTGGTGTAGTCCACAGTGATGAGTTCAGTTTCAGAGCCGTTGGTGCGGGGGGGCAGTGGCAGGTCGGGCCCAAAGAGACACAAGAGCGTCCGGAAGAACTCTCGGAGACTGTACTCCTCGTACCCGGACCACCAGGGGTAAGTCATCTGACCATTTCCTCCAGCTCATGTGATTAGTCTACAGCAAATCTAATCATCAAGTCCTGTTTGTAAAGTAATGTTATTTACAAGTCTTTGAAGTGCATCATTTAGTTAATTTCTCTCTTCATAGTATTATTCATCAACTTGTATTGCTTTGCAATTAAATGTATTATTCTATTGGTTGTACAAAGCAAATAGGCCTCCTAATCAATACTAAAGCTAGAATTAAAATACATATGTGTACTTGGAAATTACAAAAATAGGACAAAGTTGGAGCTTCCTTGAATAGTTTTTAAATGGGCTATGTGTTAGAGCAAGATAACATTATTCTGTTTTGAAAATAACATTCTGTTGTATCAAAAATGTTTTTTACATCACATATTGAAATCGTGATGAAGTATGAAGTCTATTCCCTAGTATCAAAATGCAATTTGAAATTTTAGTATTGTCTATTGTCTATGCTATGTTTTTTTATCTTGTAGCAACCTGTGGCAAATAATAATAATAATAATAATAATAATAATAATAATAATAATAATAATAATAATAATAATAATATTTTTTCTTTTTCTTTTTACCCTCTGTTATATATTATATTTGATGAGTGAGCTACCATACCCAGAACAATTTCCCTTGTGGATCAGTAAAGTTTGTCTAAGTCTAAGTCTAATAACTTACCTTTTTGCTTTTTCTAAATTTGAAACAACTGAGGAATCCGTATGCAACACAATACATATTTTCAGTCTCTGTCTACTCTTCTAGAGCAATGCCTACCTTCTGATAACTAAATTAACAATATTATTATTATGGCATATAAAAACACAGCAGCCACATTTGGTTTTGTCTTTTGGTTTGATTTGTTAATAATACTATTAGATATTTATTCTGTATGTTTTAGAAGAAACAACAAATTTCAAATTCAATATAAAATATGTGATAATAATGATATTATAATATTGTTTGTTTTTCTGCACATTGGTACGATATAAATAAACCTTACATTCTTGTCTGTATAATCCCTCATCTACGACCTAAAGATAAAAAAAATCAGTTCTGTCAGTTGGACAAAGGTGTTTTGTAGTTCATCCAAGCAGCTTCTTCAGTTCTGACTTAATCCTTAACTTAATGTAAATTTATTTATTTATTTATTTATTGAATTGTTTACCAAAAATAACCATGTTTCCTTTCAACTTTTATTACTGTCCCAAAAGTAAACTGATATGCAACAGTGTCAATCAATCAATCAATCAAACATTATTTGATTGACATACAGTACAGACATACAGTAGACATATAATACAATGCAATAGTACACTTCTCTATAAATTCTATAGTCTTGATTAATTTTACCTCACACTTGTTGCCCCCTGAGCTGTGCCCTTTTGTTTCAGCTCTTCAGATGATGAGGACAAAGAGGACGAGCGCGTGGAGAGCGACGATCCTGAGGAGATGTTCCAGAACATTCAGCACCAAAAAGAAATTATCGCCAACATCCGGACCAGGCCCTGGCCCATGAGACGCAAACTCAAAGTGCTCAAGTACGTCTCTCACTTCAGTTCATTTATATAATGACTCCGGTCTCAGGTCTGTACTGCTGGCCCAACCACTCTGAATATATACGCAGAGATAAATCAGGTTTAAATCAAGTTCTGGTAAATCAAATTTTAAAAGTCTGGTCTAGAGCCAGAAGAATTATTAGATGCTATATCATAACAAGGTCTTAACCCAAACTGCCAAACTACTTAAAGGTGCAATACTTCTCCGGCAGGGAGGGGGCGCTACCTGCTTGTCTCAATGGAGATTGGTTGACTGATGGTTATTGCTTTGCCATGAATGTTTGAATGTTCTACAGTAAGGCATTAAACCTTTCTATTTAGCATATTTGTCATTATGGGTTTTCAAACATGCATTCTTACTGTGAGTGGTGTCTCCTCTCCATAGCTCTCCATCACCTGCTTGTCTCCATGGAGATAGGTTTACAGCCATACTGTGAGACTGTGATACTGTGAAGTTTGTGGTGTATATCCAATATAAAGACAAATTCATTTTTTGTAAGCCTACACGATTGGTATTTCTAAGTTGTTCAACATATAACTTATTTTTTAACATTTAAAACAAATTACCTAAAAAATAAGCCATATTAAGTAGATTTATGGATAAAAAAAATTCCCCAAAATTACATTTATCACACTTACTACGCATATTATACTTAAAAATCCTTAGAAAAACATTGTGCAGTTGCCCAAATGTGTTTTTTCTCAACCCACATCCAGCCCTGTCATAAATTTTGAAGCATGATATTGAGAAATACAGCTCTGGAAAAAAATAAGAGACCACTGCATTTTTTCTGAAATCAGCATCTCTACATGTATTACAGCCATTCCATTCCAGCATCTGTTGAATTGCAACACAAACACAAAGCTGAGCTACTTCAGTTCTTGCACCAGCAGTGGAATAAAGTCACCCAAGAACAATGTGAAAGACCTGTGGAGAGCATGCCAAGACGCATGAAAGCTGTGATTAAAAATAAGGGTTATTGCACCAAATATAGATTTCTGAGCTCTGTAAACATTAGTGTGTAAACATTAGTATTATGTTGTTTTAAAATGAATTTGAATTTGTTTGAGGTCTGAAAACATGTATCTTTTTTTGTTATTTTGTACAGAAGCCGACAGAGGCCATGTTCGTAATGATTATTTTCCACCTTAATAAAGAGAAAATTAAAGGGATATGCCACCCCCAGGGCAAATTTGGGCATCTCCCCACAGTCCAGAGACTAAAATAAGTGGTGGAAAGCGTTTTCCTGCTCACCCAGCCATTGTCCGAGTCTGTCGCCACTGACCGCCGCGGTATCTGCAGCTCCTCCGCCTTAGACTGGAGTCTAACGTCGCCAGAGAAAGATTTCGGCCAAAAGGAATTAATTTGCTCGATGCGTTTCCCAATTACTGTCTGTGTAGTGCGCATTCATATCGAGTGCAAATAAATGTTCAAATCAACACGGAGAGCTTGACTTGGTCATTTTGGGTGGGAACTATTTTCCAGTGCGGAAGAATACAGTCGAATCACGCACCACGTTGTGCAACAGGGGAACTCCCTTCCCGGTGCGTAACTGGGATTCCCCTGGCAGCGTGCTGCGTGATTCGACTGTATTCTTCCGCACTGGAAAATAGTTCCCACCCAAAATGACCAAGGCAAGCTCTCCGTGTTGATTTGAACATTTATTTGCACTCGATATGAATGCGCACTACACAGAAAGTAATTGGAAAACGCATCGAGCAAATTAATTCCTTTTGGCCGAAATCTTTCTCTGGCGACGTTAGACTCCAGTCTAAGGCGGAGGAGCTGCAGATACCGCGGCGGTCAGTGGCGACAGACTCGGACAATGGCTGGGTGAGCAGGAAAACGCTTTCCACCACTTATTTTAGTCTCTGGACTGTGGGGAGATGCCCAAATTTGACCTGGGGGTGGCTTATCCCTTTAACTCAAGATCTCGAGAAAACGACACAATTAATTTGTGATCTCAAGAAAACAAAACTGTTATTTCAAGATTTTGAGAAAACAAAGAGTTATTCTGTGATCTCGAGAAAACAATCACTGTATCTCCGTCGATAAAGACGAAGCCGGGCCAGTCTTCTGCGGAGGTGCTGCAGACTAATCTTGAAATTATCCCGAATTAAAAGACGTAATGCAATCTCCCCCTGTGTCAACCCCTGATCAAAATATTGCCTTATCAGCTGATCGATTATTATTCCAGACATTCTAATGACCAAAAACGCGTCTATTCAGAATGAGAAATAGCCCCGAAGTCAGCTTGTCACAACGTGGCGGTAGACGTTTCAGTTATTTTCTCGAGATCACGGAATAATTGTTTAGTTTTCTCGAGATCTCGAAATAACTGTTTTGTTTTCTCGAGATCACGAATTATTTATCTCGAAAAATATTGCTTATGAATATGGCCTCTGTCAACTTCCGTAATTTTTTTGACCATTTGTCATTTTCTGCAAATAAATGCTCTAAACGATAATATTTTATTTGGAATTTGGGGGAAATCCATCCATCCATCCATTTTCTTCCACTTATCCGGGGCCGGGTCGCGGGGGCAACAGTCTAAGCAGGGACGCCCAGACCTCCTTCACCCCAGACACTTCCTCCAGCTCCTCCGGGGGGACCCCAAGGCGTTCCCAGGCTAGCCGGGACACATAGTCTCTCCAGCCCGTCCTGGGTCTTCCCCGGGGCCTCCTCCCGGTGGGACATGCCCGGAACACCTCCCGAGGGAGGCGTCCAGGAGGCATCCGAAACAGATGCCCGAGCCACCTCAGCTGGCTCCTCTCGACGTGGAGAAGCAGCGGCTCTACTCCGAGCTCCTCCCGTGTGACTGAGCTCCTCACCCTATCTCTAAGGGTGCGCCCAGCCACTCTACGGAGGAAACTCATTTCAGCCGCTTGTATCCGCGATCTTGTCCTTTCGGTCATTACCCAGAGCTCATGACTATAGGTGAGGATAGGAACGTAGATTGAGCGGTAAATTGAGAGCTTTGCCTTTCGGCTCAGCTCCCTCTTCACCACAACGGTCCGGCACAGCGACCGCATCACTGCCGACGCTGCACCGATCCGCCTGTCAATCTCACGCTCCATCCTCCCCTCACTCGTGAACAAGACCCCGAGATACTTGAACTCCTCCACCTGAGGCAAGGACTCCCCACCCACCCAGAGAGGGCAAACCACCTTTTTCTGGTCGAGAACCATGGCCTCGGATTTGGAGGAGCTGATCCTCATCCCAGCCGCTTCACACTCGGCTGCGAACTGCCCCAGTGCACATTGGAGGTCCCGGTTCGATGAAGCCATCAGGACAACATCATCCGCAAACAGCAGAGATGAGATCCTGTGATTCCCAAACCGGATCCCCTCCGGCCCCTGACTACGCTTAGAAATTCTGTCCATAAATATAATGAACAGAACCGGTGACAAAGGGCAGCCCTGGCGGAGTCCAACATGCACCGGAAACAGGTCCTTACTACCGGCAATGCGATCACAGCTCCTGCTCTGGCCATACAGGGACCGAACAGCCCTTAGCAAAGGGCCCCGAACCCCGTACTCCCAGAGCACTCTCCACAGGACCCCACGAGGGACACGGTCGAATGCCTTCTCCAGATCCACAAAGCACATGTGGACTGGTTGGGCAAACTCCCATGCACCCTCGAGCACCCGATGGAGAGTATAGAGCTGGTCCAGTGTTCCCCCACACACATAGAGAGACGAAAACCACACTGCTCCTTCTCTGAATCCGACTATCGACTATCGGTCAAAGTTCTCCTCTCCAGCACCCTGGAATAGACCTTACCGGGTCAAGGTTTTTAGCATTCGTATGATTCCCCGCTATTTGGAACACACCCTCTGGTCCCCCTTCTTAAACAGAGGGACCACCAACCCCGGACTGCCAGTAGAGGTACTGACCCGACCTTGCACGCGATGTTGCATAGATGTGTCAGCCAAGACAGCCGGGGTACAAGATCCAGTGGAGCGTTGTTTGTTGTGTCTTAGAAGAAGTGGATCTCATTCACCCCCGGGGCCTTGCCACCGATGAGCTTTCCAACCACCTCAGTGACTTGCATTCTCAGGGTGATGAATGAGTCCGCCTCCGAGTCTCCAGCCTCTGCTTCCTCCTCGGAAGACGTGACAGCGGGATTGAGGAGATCCTCAAAGTATTCCTTCCACCGTCCGATAACATCCCCAGTCGAGGTCAACAGCTCCCCACCCCCACCGGCCGTCCGATAGTCCTCCTCCATGGCCTCTCCGAACTCCTCCCAAACCCGAGGTTTTGCCTCTGCGACCACCCGGGCTGCAGCACGCTTGGCCCGCCGGTACCCGTCAGCTGCCTCAGGAGTCCCATGAGCCAACAAGGCCCGATAGGACTCCTTCTTCAGCCTGACGGCATCCCAAAATCTTTCCTTGATTTCATAAAACATCGGGTTCGGGGATTGCCGCCGCGACAGGCACCACAGACCTTACGACCACAGCTACGGGCGGCTGCACTGACAATAGAGGCCGAGAACAGAGCCCACTCGGACTCTATGTCCCCAGCCTCCCCCGGAATCCGGGAGAAGCTCTCCCGGAGGTGTGAGTTGAAGGTGCCCCTGACAGAGGGCTCTGCCAGACGTTCCCAACAGACCTTCACGATACGCTTGGGCCTGCCAGGTCTCTCCAGCTTCCTCCCCCGCCAGCGGACCCATCTCACAACCAGGTGGTGATCAGTTGACAGCTCTGCCCCTTTCTTCACCCGAGTGTCCAAGACACGCGGCCGGAGATCAGATGACACGACAACAAAGTCGATCATCGACCTCCGTCCTAGGGTGTCCTGGTGCCACGTGCACTGGTGGACACTCTTGTGCTCGAACATGGTGTTCGTTATGGACAAACTGTGGCTAGCACAGAAGTCCAATAACAGAACACCGCTCAGTTTCAGATCAGGGAGGCCGTTCCTCCCAATCAACCCTCTCCAGGTGTCACTGTCGTTGCCCACGTGGGCGTTGAAGTCCCCCAGTAGAACGACAGAGTCCCCGGTCGGTGCACTATCCAGTACCCCTCCCAGGCACTCCAAGAAGGCCGGGTACTCTGCACTGCTGTTCGGCCCATAGGCTGACACAACAGTGAGAGACCTGTCCCCGACCCGAAGGCGCAGGGACATGACCCTCTCGTTCACCGGGGTGAACTCCAACACACGGCGGCTGAGCTGTGGGGCAATGAGCAGGCCCACACCGGCCCGCCGCCGTTCCCCGCGGGCAACGCCAGAGAAATGGAGGGTCCAGCCCCCCTCAAGGAGTTGGGTTCCAGAGCCCAAGCTGTGCGTGGAGGTGAGGCCGACTATATCTAGTCGGTAACGCTCAACCTCCCGCACGAGCTCTTCTTCGCCCCCAGCGAGGTGACATTCCATGTCCCCAGAGCTAGCCTCCATGTCCGGCGATCCGGCCGTCGAGGCCCCCACCTTCGACTGCCACCCAGATCTCTCTGCACCCAGCCCTTATGGATCCTCCTGCGGGTGGTGGGTCCACAGGAGGACAGCCCCACGTCGCTTCTTCGGGCTTCGCTCGGCCGGGCCCCGTGGGGAAAGGCCCGGCCACCTGACGCTCGCTGGCGAGCACCCACCCCAGGTCTGGCTCCAGGGTGGGGCCCCGGTGACGCCAGTCCAGGCGACGTATCTGACCTTGTTTTAAAACTTAACATAAAGGCTTCTGAACCGCTCTTAGTCTGACCCGTCCCCCAGGACCTGTTTGCCTTGGGTGACCCTACCAGGGGCATAAAGCCCCCGACAACATAGCTCCCGGGATCATTCGGGCACTCAAACCCCTCCACCACGTTAAGGTGGCGGCTCAAGGAGGGGTCTGGGGGAAATGTTGTCAGTAAAAAACAAAAATTTTCCTTTTGCCCAAACGCATACCTATAAGTAGTAAAATCAGAAAAACTGATAATTTTGCAGTGCTCTCTTATTTTTTTCCAGAGCTGTATAACGATAAACACTATAACAATAAAAGGATAATCTCACTAAAACATTTTTTAACAGACAGTATCATTTAAAGGCCTGAGCTGCAACAAACTACTATCTTAATATTAGCATAATCATATATGTGTGTGTCTATTGTAGGATTATAATTGTGAAAAAATGAATTGAATTGAATAATGAAGCCATAAAAGTTACTTATTCAACACTCTACTGCTTAAGTCTTATGGTATTACAACTAAAATAAGAAGAATCTTCCCATTTTTGCAAAAAAATTTACACTCAAAATATAAGGTTTCATATATTGAACTATAGCTCAAAATAGTAATTATCATGACAGGCCTACCCACATCCACACAGATTAACCCTCTGGAGAATGATGAAGATGTAGTGTTTGTAGTATTTAGAGATGGGTGATTACTGAAACAGGTCCAGCTGCTTTAGACCAGAACGTGTGGAGGAGAGGGAGCTGGAGATGTGCTGACTAATGCGCCGTGGATAACAGCTTTTATACGAGCAGTTTGTTATTAGGACTTACGTTTTATTACAGTCATCAGGAAGAGCCGCTGCAAGTCTGCATTTTTACACCGCTCTAATCTGCGCGTGTACTTCTGTGATTACTCCCACTGCAGTAATGAGCAGTATTTTACTTCAAAAATCAGAGATACTGCAAATATACGTAGGTTAAATCATATAGGCTTATCTGATGTTTATGAATAATGAGTTTGCTCAGCTGGGAAGAGAAGCTACGCAGGTACTTCCCATTACAAATAATATACAGCTCTGGAAAAAAAAAGAGACCACTGCAAAATTATCAGTTTTTCTGATTTCACTACTTATAGTTATGTGTCTGGGCAAAAGGAACATTTTTGTTTGAGTCTATAAACTACTGACAACATTTCCCCCAAATTCCAAATAAAATATTTTCTTTTAGAGTATTTATTTGTAGAAAATGACAAATGGTCAAAATAACAAAAAAGATACATGTTTTCAGACCTCAAACATAATAATACTACATAACAACATAATACTAATGTTTACACTTAAGAAGAGTTCAGAAATCAATATTTGATGCAATAACCCTTATTTTTAATCACAGCTTTCATGCGTCTTGGCATGCTCTCCACAAGTCTTTCACATTGTTCTTGTGTTTGTGTTGGAATTCAACAGACGCTGGAATGGAATGGCTGTAATACATGTAGAGATGCTGATTTCAGAAAAAGAAATGCAGTGGTCTCTTATTTTTTTCCAGAGCTGGATTATAATTTATCAAGTAAAAGTTAAAAATAAGCAGTTAGGGAGAAATATGACAAAACTAAAAATCTATGGAGATAGTTGTACGCAGAATTAAAAAAAACAGTGACATTTTTTACTGCAAACTTTGACTATTAGCTGTGCTGGGGTTTTGTGTCGTCATTATTCAGATCAAAGAATCATTTTACGTTTATTTCCAACTGTTTTAGTCTATGGATCTGGCAACACATGTTACACTAATAGTGCTTTCTTATTGCATAATCGGCTTGAGAACAAAAACACAACATAAAAAATGTATAATTTAAGAAGAATTCAACTTTACGATTATATCAGTAAACGCAATATTTGATTTGAACTGTGAAATGTTTACAGTGTATTTTGGGACACTGACAGGTCATTAAATCTAAATTCCATTACCTGGCGAGTCAGAAACACACACTTTGACAGAACTTTACAAAGACGAGTGGATCTGGATCTGGAGCCGTATCCAGTCTCCCTGATTTCAGAGGGCATGATTGACAGATCGGTTAACCAATTAGAGAGACGCATGCTCCATTTGCGTCAAAAACAACATGGCTGCTTTCAGGTTAAAAATTAGGAAAAAACAACAACATAGAAACAAGATTCGAAGCACTAAACTACTACTTATCTCAGGTAAAAGAAGTTGTATACAGCTCTGGAAAAAAAGACCACTTAAAAATAAGGGTTATTGCACCAAATATTGATTTTCTGATCTCTGAACTCTGTTAAAATGAATTTGATCTTGTTTCTTTGCATTGTTTGAGGTCTGAAAACGTGTATCTTTTTTGTTGTTTTGACCATTTGTCTTTTATTTTATTTTTTATTTTTTTGGAATTTGGAGGAAATGTTGTCAGTAGTTTATAGACTCAAACAAAAAATGTTCCTTTTGCCCAAAACACATACGGTACCTATAAGTAAAATCAGAAAAACTGATCTCTCTCTGAACTTCTCTTATTTTTTCCAAAGCTGTATTTTGTTCTGAATGTTACAAGAATTTCTGAGAGGAGATGACATTTGTGAGACACATTCTACATATGAGCAGCTTGTTGGTTGTTGGTTGTTTGGAGGGAGGATTTTCACGCTCTATGGTCCCTTCTGGATTCAAAAGGGCTGGCTGGTCAGGCAATAAACTGCATATACTCTACCTTAAAACCAAAAAAAAAAATCAAGAAACTTATTGTATATAGTATACTTATAGTTAATTATATTTTTATACTTTGCTACTCTTAAAGGTAACACCAGCTTTTTCAAAATAAATGTAAATTACTTCCCACTTGCTTTTATATGTAGACTTTTGGGTCTTAATGCTCTTGCAGTCTATAATAACCAAACTATCTTGTCGTCTAACCATCATAATATTATGAATATAGTATATTTTTAAGATGGTTTGGTTCAATAATGTCTGAAGAGTAACTATGAGAGGATAGGCTGCTTTCATGGCTCTGTCTCACGCGCTGTAAACCTCTGAAATACTTTTAATTTATCTTTATGGGACCAGCCAGCTGCAAGGGAATTAATAAAGTTTGTCTAGCTGTAATATTGTTGATAAAATGTAGAAGCTCGTAATATTCAGTCTGATAGTCTGAAGTTGTAATGTGTGTTACGTTGGTATTAAAAACTTTATTTAGACTTACTTAATGGAAAATGTTATGAGTTGTTTGTACAGTAGTTATAGTATAGGACAATTGTCTGCACTTTTATAGTGATTTCGCCAGTCCCCTTTGACTATGTTTCAATCTTAAAGGTGCACTTGGTAACTTTTCTGGTGGGTGTCTGCCATGCGTTTGTCTCCAAGAAGATATTATATTGCCTGGATTGTTAAAATGTGTTAACATTTGATGCCATACCGTGGAACATCCTGGCAGAACAAAGAGCATCTTCATGTTAAACCAGTCAAAAATCAAATTGTCTATAAGATGCTGTGTTAGTGTTACATTGACTTAATATACAGTAAATATGTTATCTTTGGCACTGGGAGATATTGATAGTTTGATGAGTGTTGAGTGTGATAAACTGGTATAATGTTTACTCTCTCCACAGGGAGATTTAAACGGGGCTAAATTTCACAGGACTCAATCACAACATGACACTGAGAAGACATAAAACAAGTGTGATACATGATCATGATCTGGGCAGAGCATGAGGACCTGGTTTACGATGATTGGTTGAGAGGCCGAGATAGCAGGCTGTGATTGGTGATAGAATTGTGTGTAAAGAATGGGGTAGCAAATACACTGCATTTTTTTTTTCTGAAATCAGCATCTCTACATGTATTACATGTATTACAGCCATTCCATTCCAGCATCTGTTGAATTTCAACACAAACACAAAGCTGAGCTACTTAAGTTCTTGCACCAGGAGTGGAATAAAGTCACCCAACAACAGACCTGGGCACAAAGGGCCGGTGTGGCTGCAGGTTTTCTTTCCAACCAAGCAGCTGCACACCAGACTTGCACACAGTCTTCAGACAGTTGAAGGTGTGCTCTTGGTTGGTTGGACCAAAAACCTGCAGCCACACTGGCCCTTTGTGGAACAGTTTGTCCAGATCTGCCCAAGAACAATGTGAAAGACTTGTGGAGAGCATGCCAAGACGCATGAAAGCACCAAATATTGTTTTCTGAACTCTTCTTAAAGGGACAGTGTGTAAAATTTTTACCCGTTAATTACTGAAATTGAAGATACCCATTCAAAAATTCATTGTTTTCCAAGCCTTTTCACTTCCATCATGAAATCAAAGTATTCTTTTGGACTTAGATATAGTCACATAAAAGGGGGATCTTCCCCATGCAGAGGCAGCCATTTTGAATACGAGAGCCGCAGAAGGACATTTGGGCTCCGCCTTTGGCAAGGCTCGTGGTTTTGGGTAAACAACACAAGCATGCTGCCAGATCAGACATCGTAATGGATCTAACACGTGTTTTGGACTAAATTGTTTTACTGGATTTTATTCGCTGGATCCTTACGGACAAATTGAGAGCAAGTTTATGGTGAAATACAGAGTTTGACCTGTGCAAAGCATTCTAAGGTAAGCTAACCTCGTTTTGTGCTTTTCCGTATAAAAGCCCCATGTGCTCGGGGAGTGATTGTTTTGCAGGGAAATTAATTGCATAGTCAAAAAGAGGAGACTGTAAGGTTTCATTTGATGTGTAGAGTGTCATGGTACATGATCGGGAATGTGTGTTTTCATGAGAAAAGAAAAAAATTAAAAATAACCGGGACCGCGTTTTATTTATACAGTAGCGGCGCGCGGCTCGTGCGTGCGCGCCCGGGTGACCCACGAGGTCTGCCGTAGCTAAAACAGAAAGTGCAATAGCACCATCCACCTATGCGCCACGAATCCTACACACTGGGGCTTTAAGTGTAAACATTAGTATTATGTTGTTTTAAAATAAATTTGATCTTGTTTGAGGCATTGCATTGTTTGAGGTCTGAAAACATGTTTTTTTTTGTCATTTTGACCATTTGTCATTTTCTGCAAATAAATGCTCTAAATCATAGGTGCTCAATACGTCGATCGCGATCTACCAGTCGATCGCCAAGGTAGTGTAGGTAGATTGCAGTGTCGTAGAACTCGACACCGGTCTTGGTCTCGAGATGAGTGCGATCATATTTCATTCCGGCCGCTGACGTTGCTTGTTCGCAACAGTATGTACCTTTGCGTATCAGTGTGTATCACAGAGCAGGTTAAACTTTATAAAACATCCTACCTGTCCGTCCGCCTCACATCAGCGTGCTGCTCCTCGCTTTTTCACGCTCTTGCTCCTCCTGCTCATAGTGCACAGAGGCTCCTGTGTGCGCTATGAGCTCCTGTGTCCTCCTCAATGTGCTCTGAAGTGCAAGACTAAGTGCAAAGCAAAAACTAATCTAAATTTATGTTACAGTGTTACTCTGTTTCAACTTTCTGTTTGAATAATTCAGGGGCGGAGTGAGATTGGATTGAATCTCACTCCAAAAGCCCATATTTGCCATGTCTAACAGGTCATTCTAAAATGGACTAGAGTGCAAGAAATCTCCCTTCCCCCCCAGACCCCTCCTCTTGGTAGATCTCGGCACAACATCAACCTCAAATTAGATCTCGGTTAAAAAAAGGTTGAGCACCCCTGCTCTAAATTATTATATTTTATTTGGAATTTGGGGGAAATGTTATAGATAGTTTATAGACTCAAACTAAAATGTTCCTTTTGCCCAAACACATACCTATAAGTGGTAAAATCAGAAAAACTGATAATTTTGCAGTGGTCTCTTATTTTTTTCCAGAGCTGTACTTGTTCCTGTTTGACTCTGTGCTATAAGTTTGTTTGTGTTATGCTGACAATAATCAAAAAAGCTCATTGGTTCATCTGCGTTAAATTTATTTAAGTGGGTTGAATATTTTGCTAATTTATTCTTTTATTATTTTTTGTTTACCGCTATATTTAAAAGCACAATACCTTTCTCCTTTGTGTTTCAGACAGGCCAGAGAGATCGTGCTGAAGTATGAAGGCAGACTGACCAGGACCAGAGGATACCAGACCGCAGGAGCTGATGTGAGGACCCAGTACTCTAATACCTGGAAGAAGCTATTCAGTCACATAATACATATTAGACATCATTCTTCTTTTGAGATGTCACAATTAGTGATCTGAGAAGATAATTTGAGTTTGTTCTATATACATATATAAATTAATTGGGGACCTAATTGAATTGAACACTTGAAGCAGAAAAGTAAAAAAAATTATAATAATAATAATAATAATCATAATAAAATCTTTACATATGAACAAAAACAAAGTCTCTGCTGCAAGAGCAAAATTGAGGGCAGAGCTTTTAAACGCACCAAATAATTTTAAATGACTGCTCCTTGCGTTTAGTTGAAACTGTAGCCAACTTTATCCTCTCCAGTGACTTCTCCTCCTCACAGACAGGGCACAGGGCTGCAGCTCCACTGGATTTATAGGCTGTTGTTATGGCTGAGTTTAATTAAAATGTTCAGGCAGCTCAGTCCCATTAGAATTAATTGACTTTTAGTGAGGGCTCTTACTATGAATTATTAATTCAACTGTTTGGCTTCAAGTTAATTGAAAATTTCAAAATATCGACCTAAAGCTGACCTTATCATGGGTAATAATCCATTTCTCAATTCAGGCAGAATGACTCAAACTGAAACTAATACTGCAGTCTGTGAAGTTATTTGATTTGGGAGACTAGAGTAAAAAACCGCACCATTTTCAACAACTTATTGATTACAACTTATTGACAACTTATTGATGGCCTCACAGGGTTGGGAGACAAAAAAATAGTTTTAGTAAGATTTGCATAAGAATTATCTTTTTAAAACAATGATTTATTTGATGTGCTGTTGTAAAAACAATAAGTGACAAAAATCACTGCAATCTGCATCATTAGAAAACCATGGTAAATATAAATAGATTAATTGTGCCTTATCTGACACAAGTCTTATGATGTGTCATCTACTGTGTCCAAATTATTTCCCTTGTGGATTAAAATTATCTAAATTTAAATCTAAAATCTAAGTTACATTCAAATAAAAAGCTTTTGACGCTGACATAAGCATAATAATGTGCTTGAAGTGTATAATGTGGGATGAAAATTTTGTTTCTTTGTTTTTTCTTGAAGCTTTTGAAGAAACTTTCTCGACTGCTTTATAACATTGTGGTCCTGTTCATCCCCTGGGAGGTCAGGATCAAGAAGATTGAGAGTAAGTCACCATAGAACTGTACTGACTACAAAGTTCTGGTAAATGTTGCCGCCTTGTCCATTACAAACTACTTTATTGCCTGAGTACATTAGTTTGACCTGTTTTAGGTCACTTTGGGTCGGGTGTGGCCTCTTACTTCATCTTCCTACGGTGGCTGTTTGGGATCAACATTGTCCTGACCATCATGACTGGAGCCTTCATTGTGTTGCCTGAGGTCAGTAATGAAAATTAAAATGCCACAAGTATTTACAATCAAAGTAATTGGTATTTGAATGGTTGCAATTAGCAAATTGCAAAGACTGCTGTTTAAACTATAGATAATAACACTTTATATGTCTATATGTGACCAGCCACGGAAAAAACAGTCACAAGTCGTCCCGGAGACGTTTTGAGTTATTCACAGATGATGAAAGTGTAGATTCTAAGCTTTCCCATAACACATGGAAATCTGAGAACATTTGAAGAATTTCTGGCCATTTGAAAGCAGCACATAAGAAAACACAAAGCTGAGAAAAGCCATGTTGAAGATCTACTTGTGGAGCAGAAAGGAGCTCATTTGCATGACATTAAGCTAAGCCCTCCCCCTGCAGACCGTCTATCAGTGTGGTGTGGTGTTTCAGGTAGAATTAGAAGGTACTTTGTTAAAATGGAAATGCTTTTATAACAAAGGCTACGTTCACACTGCAGCCTGAAACGACCCAAATCCGATTTTTTTCGCCTCTATGCGACCTGTATCCGATCTTCTAATGACAGTGTGAACGACACAGATCCGATTTTTTCAAATGCGATCCAGGCCACTTGGATATGTGGTCCTAAATCCGATACATATCCGATCTTTTGACATGCGACTGCAGTCTGAACGGCCAGGTCGCATTCATCCGACCTGAGTGTGTTTCCTCCAATGAGAGTGGTACAAGTAGGCGTTCACAAATGTGCACAAACGTTCTTCTCGTCATGCGAAAATAGTATATAAACTCATCAGTGAAGCGGCGAAGCACGTAGTAATCCCACCCCTCCTGCCTGTGACTCCGCACCCACATGTTCCTTTCTGCACACGTTGCTGCCACTGCCCCGCAAACGCTGTGGCCAAAAACCTCGTCCTTCTCCGTCTCCTCCTTAAAACAAATAAGCTGTACATGTTTTGGCTCCGGTACGAAAGCAACTTTAGGCTACTTCCGTAAACATTGAGCGCGTTCGCTGCGTGTGACGTCATCGTGTCCTCCAAGGCGCATGCGGGACACTTTTGGGGAGTTTAGCGTTCACACTGGAGATCACATACAATTCGCATTTAACTGGAAATGTGAACGGCCTCGCAAAAAAATCGGATTTCACAAAAAAATCGGAATTGAGCATTAAGCCCTGCAGTGTGAACGTAGCCAAAAAGTCCATATAATCAGTCAATAATTCAGTAATACACAGGATAATATGTTAAGTCAAAGTCACCTGTATTGTCAATTTAATACAATACAATATAGAATGTATTATACAAAAAAGATTATATGAAAAAGAGAGAAAGAATAAAGATAAAAGTAAAATATACATTAAAAAAATATTAGCAGTATATAAGTAAATATAGTATAGGACACACACACACACACACACACGGTCACATATAGAGCCTTTAATATGTTTAAAATCTGCAAATTCAACAACGTTTTTTGAAATGCATGGGATTCTTGTATTAGTTTAGCAGTTCAGTCATCTTTTTCAAATATTAAGACGCTGAATGTTAAAATGTTAAAAATGTTTGCCTGTATAATCCCTGTCTTCATATCCTTAACCTTGTCCAGTGCATAACTTTTTGATGTTTTTGTTACATTAAAATATGCAATATGATTTAAAGTTTTATTGATTTAAAATAAAAATAATACTAAATTGATTCAGCACTGTAAAAGAAATGATGATCTAAGTGCATTGAATTCCTATAAGCCTAATGCCACTGGAGTGAATTCTGTGAGGGTTTAAATATCCAGAAAGACATAAAAAACAGTCAGATCTAACCCCAGTGACATGTAGACACAGCCAATTTTCCCACACATGATTTACTGTGAGCCCTGCACCTCTCATCTGTAATGGAGCTAACCTTTCCCAGTGTCCTCACACACATCACAGCCTTATCTCTCCTCCGCTCATTGACTTTTATTGCTCTGGGTTGGTTTGTGCTGATACAAAATTTAACACAGACATCTCATTCCCAGAAATCAAATGCAACCAGTGGGAAAATAAAGTATGGCTTGCTTGTAATACAATTTCAAACTCCAAATTACGCCAAAATGTGTAATAGAGGATAAGAATATGAGGCAAATGTAAAGAATTTAGTTTTCTATATTTTCTATACAGTACTGTTAACGTGAAATTGACTCTTGTGAGCTTTAAGTCATGCTATAATGCTGTTACCTTTTATTATTAGTCTGTCTACATCTCCAAAGCTCAAAACACTCTTTTCCACCTTGTGATGTCATCAAGCTAACAGCTATTTTTACCTTTAGTTCAGTGGAGATTGGCATTTCCAGATCTGAAATCTTCCAAATGATTCTGGTGAAGGTGTATGGAGTTTAAAAACACACTAGAGCACTTTCTGACATCACAAAGTGGAACAAGTGTTTTATGCAGTTTGTGCGGAAATGGAAACCAAACATGGTGTATGACGTGGTGATTGGCGTAAAGCTTTTGAGTGCACATTGGGGGTTGAAAATTGCTTTATAATTGGGGCCATTGACCGTTTAATAATATTTGCTGTCTTTTGTCTGTAGCTGTTGGCTGGACCTCCATTCGGGACAACCCGGAGTAAAACTATCCCCAAAGAGCACCTGGCATCAGCCCAAGACCTGGACACCATCTGGTCGCTCGGGGCAAGTCTCTCTCTTTTACACTTCTGTCGATAGCACTTTAATACACAGACAAAAGACTATTAGTCCAACATTACTTTACTGCCTCCTTGACCTTCTCTGGCCACTGCAATGAGCTGATATAACCTTCATTATCTCAGCAAAGTCAGCAGCTACTTTTGTTACAATATTCACAGATCAAGCATAGCATTACCTGTCTAATGTATGTACAGCTCTGGAAAAATATAAGAGACCACTGCATTTTTTTTTTCTGAAATAAGCATCTCTACATGTATTACAGCCATTCCATTCCAGTGTCTGTTGAATTCCAGCACAAACACAAAGCTGAGCTACTTCAGTTCTTGCACCAGAAGTGGAATAAAGTCACCCAAGAACAATGTGAAAGACTTGTGGAGAGTGATTAAAAATAAGGGTTATTGCACCAAATATCGGTTTCTGAAACAGTGTAAACATTAGTATTATGCTGTTTTAAAATGAATTTGATCTTGTTTCTTTGCATTGTTTGAGGTCTGAAAACATGTATCTTTTTTGTTATTTTGACCATTTGTCATTTTCTGCAAATAAATGATATTTTTATTTGGAATTTGGGGGAAATGTTGTCAGTAGTTTATAGACTGAAACAAAAATGTTGCCCAAACACATACCTATAAGTACTAAAATCAGAAAAACTGATAATTTTGCAGTGGTCTCTTATTTTTTTCCAGACCTGTATGTCATGTCATGTACAGTATATTGGTTTCCTATCAGTGTTTTGCCCATTAACCCAAAGGTTGATAGTTTCATTCCTCCTCCCCTTACCAGTGCATTGTGTTGTTGTGTCATTGGGCAAGACACTTAACTCACTGCTTTACTCTCCCCACACTTGAGTATTGATGTAAAGCTCTTTTGTGTTACTAATAGAAATCAATGAAAAATCAATACCCAGACACTAATAATAAATTTAATATTCAAACTAATTACTCAACAAGCTTTAAGCAAGTATCAAGAGTGAAAAAAAAAATAGACTCTATAAAATCAGATACGGTGGCTGCATCTTTATTGCATATCCATCCACCATTATGATCTTTGAATGTTTTAAATTGTTTTGACTGTACAGGGATACCTGCAGTATTCTGTGTTGTTCTATGGATACTACGGCAGTGTGAGAAAGATCGGCAGTGCAGGGTACAGACTGCCCCTCGCCTACTTCCTGGTTGGGATGGCCGTCTTTGCCTACAGCTTCATCATTTTGCTCAGAAAGTAAGTCTAAGAATTGAAGATATTTATAAAGTCTATAAGAAAAAACATTGCCCAGTACCTCTGAAACCTTTGCTACCATGAATCCATGTTTTTAAGATAGTGTTTTAATTAGTGTGTATTTATTTTAATAGTCCTATATTACGCAAAATTTGACTCTTGTGAGCTTTAAGCCATGTTAAAATGTTATTATCTCGTCGAAAACGTGTATTGAATTGTGTTTCATTTAGTTTCATTGAGTAATCTTGCATTATTAGTCTGTCCACATCTCTAAAGCTGAAAATGCTCTGTTCCACCTGATGATTCATGAAGCTGTAGCTTTCAAGTTAACATCTACCCTTTACTTTCGTAAAGATCCACAATTCCGGGGCTGAAATTATCTAAATGATACTAGTGAAGGTGTATTGAGTGTAAAACACAGTGGAGCACTTCTTGTATTACCAACATGACATCACAAGGTGGAACATTTGGAGTATTTTCAGTCTGAGAGAACAACTCAGCCTAAATATGCAGGGTTTGTGCGTTAAACGTGCAAATGAACCAAAACATAACTCCAGATATGGTTGTGATGAGAAAACAACTTAGATCGATCAGAAAATAGCGTAATATGGGCCTTTTAAGTAAATAACCAAACTTAGTAGCATCTTTAAGATAAGATAAGATAAGCCTTTATTGATCTCACACAGGAGAAATTTACTCGCCACAGTAGCTCCAGGACATTAGGACAAGAGGGAAAAAAAGTGTATGATATGGAGGGGATAAAGTAAGTAATAAATAGTACAAATAGTAATACGTAATAATAATAATAATGGAAAATAGTAATAATGATAATAGTAACAACAAGCATCAACATGAAAAGGAGGAACTCTAAAGATGTACGTAATGTGTGATATCTATTTTCAGAATGGCTAGAAACTCTCGTCTGAGTTTGGCGAGTGCGTCAGACGAGAACTTCACCTTCTGCTGGAGAGTGTTCTGTGCCTGGGATTATCTGATCGGAAACCCAGAGGCAGCGGAGAGCAAAGGAGCTGCTATCGTCAACAACATCAGGGTCAGGCCTCTATATTCACTGTTTATCTGCGACACTTTGAGGACTTATGACCATTCATAAGATAATGCATTTTGAGTTGCTAATTACTATTGTATCATTATTTTTATACATTGTTTACTACACATTATATTTTTTATATATATTACATAATTATTTCATGTCACTAGGAGGCCATTTGTGAGGAACAAGAAAAGAAGAAAGACACCAGCCTGTAAGTTTGTTTACATAAAACAGTTCACTTTATATTATTCAGATTTGACTCAAAAACATACATAGACCACATAAAATTTGGGGCTAAACTGGGGCTAAAACTAAACTTGGGGCTAAAACTTTCAGAACTCATCCTGGACTAGAGCAGGACCAAACTATAGTATTTTAATATCTTCTTTTTTTAGACCAAGATGTAGTTTGCTTTCATACCTAACAGTTTCAACTTCTCACTAGCAGTCTTCCTCAGAGTGGTCATGTCAGGTATGGAAACTAACTAAAGCTTGGTCTGTGAAAGAATCTACTAAAATTAATTATCAGAAGATCAGATGAACCACACTGTACCAGATACATAGCAGCTTATTGAGTACGGCTAATTTAGTATATTCAGTTATTTTATTCTTGTGTATTTCAGAGCCGTCCTGATCAGTCTGAGGATCTTGGCCAACATCCTGGTTCTTCTGTCTCTGGCTGGGAGCATTTATATCATTTATTTTGTGGTGGACCGCTCTCAGAAGTTGGAGCAGGAGAAGCCCGAGCTGACTCTGTGGGAGAAGAACGAGGTACAGCAGCTGTAGGAGTGTCATTGCATTATTACGTAGAGTCCTGTGGTCCAATGGAATCAATACAAACACAGAGGGATGGGACAGGTGCACTGTGGCGTGGATGCTGCTGTCAGGGCTGTTTGAATCATGTTTGAACAGTGTTAGGCTACAGATAATGGCTTTTAGGCTTGGAGATGTTTCACTGTCAAACATCTAACTGTATTGTTATTGGTCCATTGATCATTTGACATTTTTCATTTCCCCCCCTTGAACCGCCACTTTAAGGTGGTGGAGGGGTTTGAGTGCCTGAATGATCCCAGGAGCTGTTGTCAGGGGATTCATGCCCCTGGTAGGGTCACCCGAGGCAAACAGGTCCTGGGGTTCAGACTAAGAATGGTTGAGAACCCCCTATTATGAGAAACACAGAAAGGCCAGTTATGTCGTCTGGATTGGCGTCACCGGGGTCCCACCCTGGAGCCAGGCCTGGGGTGGGTGGGGTGGGTGCTCAACAGCGAGCGTCTGGTGGCCAGGCCCTGAAGGAGTTGAAGGAGTCCTCTCGTGGACCCACCACCCGCAGGAGGATCCATAGAGGCTGGTGCAGTGAGATCTAGGCGGCAGATCTGTTTAGGCCAGTGCTTCTCAATTATTTTCTGTGACACCCCCCAGGAAGAAGAAAAAATTTCATGCCCCCCTCCCTGCGTGTGACTATAAACAGTATTACTTATCTAGAAAATTATTAGTACACCTCTGCATAACATTGTATCCTTTTATTAACATTAATAACAAAAAAAGAAAGAAAGAAAGAAAGAAACTTCCAACAAAGACTGCACTCTCTTTTTGCACTGAGGACTCAAATATGAATGTGTTTTCAATGCAGCTTTGCGCACATTTGTTTACGTTTTACAGAAACGAAACTTAAAACCACATGGCGCATTTGCATAAACTAAAAGTGCTGAAAAAAAAACAACATTCTCTCCTTGTGCCGCTGATGCGTCAGCTTCTGTCGGACTCAGTGGAATATACATGTTCTTTCTGTGACAGAGGATGTTCTGCTGATGGTGAGTCTGTTCTGTATATCGCGTATTTAAGGTTGCCGACCCCTGCCCCAGAGTGACAGCGAGAGCGCTACTGCCAACTACTGTTGTTGATGTGCAATTACACTTAGTTCTAGTACAGTACGGCAAAAAAGCATGTTTCCCAGGGTCACACGGGCCCCTCCGGCATCACACCTCGCCTCCCCAGGGGGGCCCGCCCCACTATTTGAGAATCACTGGTTTAGGCTGTTGCCCCTGCTACCCAAACCCAGATAAGCGGAAGAAAATGGATGGATGATCATTTTACTATAGTTACATTTGTTTAAAGGGTCTATATTTTATTGTTTTCTGTTCTATGTTATAATGTTGTTTCCTCATCAAAAACATACCTGGAGTTGTGTTTTGTTTCATTGAATTTACTTAACACACAAATCCTGCATATTGAGACTGAGTTCTCCACTGATCCACCATACAAGAAATGCTCCACTGTGTGTTTAAACTCTATACAAATTCACTAGAATAATTTTAAGGATTACAGCTCTGGAATTCCCAATCTTTACAAAACTAAAGGTAAAAGGTAGCTGTTAATTCATGACATCACAAGGTGGAACAGAGCATTTGGAGCTTTGGGGATGTAGACAAACTAATAATAAAGGGTTACTCAAAATGTGTGAATGAAACAAAACATAACTCTGGGTGTGTTTTTGATGAGGTAACAACATTATAATATGGCTAAAAATAGGACCTTTAATAATATAGGACCTTTAATTTATATAGCCAAATGTATTTTCATTCTAAAAACATTTACTGTGGCCATACCAAATTACAAACTCTCTCGTGAGCTCAGAAGTTAGACAGAGTTGGGCCAAATTGGGAGAGCACTGGGAATACCAGTCTTTGTGTCCTTTGGCAAGACATTTCACTTACCTTGCCTTGTAAATGTGGTGTGTGCGAGTGTTTATGGTGGTCGGAGAGGCTGATGGCACAGATTGGAAGCCTCACCTCCGTCTGTCTTTCCCAAGGCAACTGTGGCTACACTGAAAGCTTAACAGCACTGAGTATGGAGCGCATGAATACTGCAATGTAAAGTGTTTTTGAGTGCCCCAAAAATGCCATATACTCCTGAATCAAATGTGTTATTATTGTTACTGTGATGTGCATATGACTATACAGAATGATGTATAGAATGTTAATTAAATGGGTATTGGAATCATTTCATTTCATATTCTGTATAGGTGAGTGTGGTGGTGTCCCTTATCACTATGATCGCTCCGTCTGCATTTGAGTTGGTGGCTCAGCTCGAGATGTACCACCCAAGGACCTCTCTGCGCTTTCAGCTCGCCAGGTGATAAAAACACTGCTCACATTATACACTGAATTTCCTTCAGGACCAATAAAATATCAATCTATTTACATATATTAGACAGTCTAAATGTAAATGTGCTTTGAATTGATAATAGATGTTTTGCTTCTCCACAGGGTGCTTGTTTTGTATCTGGGGAATCTCTATAGTCTCATTATTGCTCTGCTGGACAAGGTCAACAGTATGAGCTCTGCTGTAAGTACAGAAAAATGTAAATATATTGTACTATAATGGAAAAAACCCATATGGGAAATACTATTACTGTTCTGTCTGTTCTGTTCTGTTCTTGTTTCAGTGTTGTGAAGCGTCTTTGTTTTACCATGAAAAGCGCTATATAAAACCAATGTATTATTATTATTATCATTATTACTTAAAAAAAACAAGCATGTTACAAATGTGCATGTTATCTGCCATTTGTTTGAAAATTAAATAATTTTATCTCTCAGAAATACAGGATTCATTGAACTTGAATTTAAAGCTGCACTATGTAACTTTTCAGGTGTAGGGTCTGATGCTTGCTTGTCTCCATGGAGAGCCGTTGCTTTACCCAGAATCTTCTACTGTACAGCATTAAATGTATCTAACTTGCTTTTGTGTGTGTGTGTGTTGTGTGTGTAAGTTCTAAAAATGCATTGAAAAAATTCTTCCTGTGAGTGAGGTCGCCTCTCGACAGATCTGACCTGTTACTTTGACGGTGCATCCTGTGGAAAATTCTAGATAAAGCAATAACATCTCCATGGAGACAAGCAAGTGGCAGATCCTTCACAAGAAAAGTTTTATAGCGCACATTTAACTCCTGTTTGTATAGTGTTGTGTATTTTAAAAGGATAGTGCATTTTTTTTTATGTTAATCTGTATGGCTTCCCCTTCAACAGTGTCGTGATATTAACACTGACTTACCCATGACAGCGTGCTCTGGTCCCGGTTCTTCTCCAGTAACGTAGCTCGTGAACGTAGTTCCGGTAAGTTAGCCAGGACAGTTAATAAAGCTTGTTTTTCTTCTCAAAACAAAACATTTGTCCGAAAGGTGATATATTTGCGTCCCAAACAGTTGTTCGCGAAACATCCATCAGCGTAGTTAGCATTCACATATTGTCTCTCGATTTGTATCACTGCACTGCTGGATGTTTCTTTGACAACTGTTTGGGACGCAAATATATCACCTTTCGGACAAATGTTTTGTTTTGAGAAGAAAAACAAGCTTTATTTCATGTTCCGAAGTTAGTAGGTCCGGAAGTTACTGGACCTACTTACGTGGGCTCCAGAACGCCAGCCGAACCGGGCTGAGCGGAGACTGTCAGAGGTAGGCCGGTGTCAACACACGTAGCTTTTAGAAGGAAACCCATACAGCTTAACATAAAAAAACAAAAAAAACAAAAACGCACTATCCCTTTAAGGTACAATGCGTAACTTTTCTAGTGGAGGGTCTGCCACCTGCTTGTCTTCATGGAGATTGTTATTGCTTTGTCTGGAATGTTCCACTGTAGAAATTAAATCTATCTATCTCAAGGTAGACAACTATAGGCTACAATATGCAGCTCTGGAAAAAAATAAGAGACCACTGCATTTTTTTCTGAAATCAGCATCTCTACATATATTACAGCCATTCCATTCCAGCGTCTGTTGAATTCCAACACAAACACAAAGCTGAGCTACTTCACTTCTTGCACCAGGGGTGGAATAAAGTCACCCAAGAACAATGTGAAAGACTTGTGGAGAGCATGCCAAGACTCATGAATGCTGTGATTAAAAATAAGGGTTATTGCACCAAATATTGATTTCTGAACTCTTAAAGGGATATGCCACCCCCAGGTCAAATTTGGGCATCTCCCCACAGTCCAGAGACTAAAATAAGTGGTGGAAAGCGTTTTCCTGCTCACCCAGCCATTGTCCGAGTCTGTTGCCACTGACCGCCGCGGTATCTGCAGCTCCTCCGCCTTAGACTGGAGTCTAACGTCGCCCGAGAAAGATTTCGGCCAAAAGGAATTAATTTGCTCGATGCAATTACTGTCTGTGTAGTGCGCATTCATATCGAGTGTAAATAAATGTGCAAATCAACACGGAGAGCTTGCCTTGGTCATTTTGGGTGGGAACTATTTTCCAGTGCGGAAGAATACAGCCGAATCACGCACCACGTTGTGCAACAGGGGAACTCCCTTCCCGGTGCGTAACTGGGATTCCCCTGGCAGCGTGCTGCGTGATACGGCTGTATTCTTCCGCACTGGAAAATAGTTCCCACCCAAAATGACCAAGGCAAGCTCTCCGTGTTGATTTGCACATTTATTTGCACTCGATATGAATGCGCACTACACAGACAGTAATTGGGAAACGCATCGAGCAAATTAATTCCTTTTGGCCGAAATCTTTCTCTGGCGACGTTAGACTCCAGTCTAAGGCGGAGGAGCTGCAGATACCGCGGCGGTCAGTGGTGACAGACTCGGACAATGGCTGGGTGAGCAGGAAAACGCTTTTCATCTCTTATTTTAGTCTCTGGACTGTGGGGAGATGCCCAAATTTGACCTGGGGGTGGCATATCCCTTTAAGTGTAAACATTAGTATTATGTTGTTTTAAAATGAATTTGATCTTGTTTCTTTGCATTGTTTGAGGTCTACAAACATGTATCTTTTTTGTTATTTTGACCATTTGTCATTTTCTGCAAATAAATGCTCCAAACAATAATATTTTTATTTGGAATTTGGGGGAAATGTTGTAGTTTATAGACTCAAACAAAAATGTTCCTTTTGCCCAAACACATACCTTTAAGTAGTAAAATCAGAAAAACTGATAATTTTGCAGTGGTCTCTTATTTTTTTCCAGAGCTGTAGGTCAGATCTGTGGAGAGGCACCCCTATTCATGGAGAGAATGATTGTATTTTTGAGCAACAGAAACACCTGCAATAATAAATGCTACACAGATGCTTTTAAAATCACATCATGGAACATTCATGGCAAAGCAATAATACTTCATTGGAGACAAGCAGGTGATGGACCCTCCACCAGAAAAGTAGCAGAGTGCACCTTTAAGTAAAGATCAAGTTAGATGGATTAAACTTAACACTGCATCTCTTTTGGTTCATAAATTCTGCAATAAAAATCCACTTTTAAATGAAGGTGTTTTTAATTTCAGATTCCTGTCACAGCGTCAAATTGGACGGACTCGAGCTCGTTCCTGGCTACAATCTCACAGCCTGAGGGCATGTCCACACCGGTGCCCAGGAACATTAGCGCCTTAGCTACTGTCACTACCATTTTGGACCCAGCCAACACCACCAGAGGCAGCATCGCACTGCCGCTCTCCAACCAGACCTCTGTGTTTGAGAAGAACAAGCAGGATCAGTGCTGGGAGACCTACGTGGGACAGGTGCAAAATACCTCTCGCAGTACACGCTGTCCATAATAATTAAAAGAATAAGTCACTGCAATGAAAAGAGACTACTATTACATGTTTATACAATAATGTTTTAGATCAATATAGATTACACGTACGTTTTACAGGAGTGAGATGTAAATTCAAGTTTAAATGTATATTTAAAGCATGCATGAAACATTTTAAATAAGAACAAGTTGATGCGTACTTTTGGACAGAGTGGCAGTGGTTACATGCACACTCAAAATCTGATTTTTAGATTTCTGTTATTTGAGTTATAAGATTTATTAGACTTAGACTAACTTTATTGATCCGCAAGGAAAGTTATTTGGATACAGTAGCTCACTCATCACAATAAAATATATAACAGAAAGTAAAAATATATAAAAATATATGGTATAGCAAAAAAGATAGCAAGAGACAGGTGTCAAATGAGACATAATTATAAAAGATAAAGGTATATGTACAAGTCAAAATAAAATAGAAAAATAAGTAAGAAAATATAAAATTAAATATAAAATCACAACTACAGCTCTGGAAACCACTGCAAAATTATCAGTTTTTCTGATTTTACTACTTATAGGTATGTGTTTGGACAAAAGGAACATTTTTGTTTGAGTCTATAAACTACTGACAACATTTCCCCCAAATTCCAAATAAAAATATGATCATTTAGAGCATTTATTTCCAGAACATTTCAAATGGTCAAAATAACAAAAAAGATACATGTTTTCAGACCTCAAACAATGCTAAGAAACCAGATCAAATTCATTTTAAAACAACATAATAATAATGTTTACACTTAACAAAAGTTCAGAAATCAATATTTGGTGCAATAACCCTTATTTTTAATCACAGCTTTCATACGTCTTGGCATGCTCTCGACAAGTCTTTCACATTGTTCTTGGGTGACTTTATTCCACTCCTGGTGCAAGAACTGAAGTAGCTCAACTTTGTGTTTGTGTTGGAATTCAACAGACGCTGGAATGGAACGGCTGTAATACATGTAGAGATGCTGATTTCAGAAAAAAATGCAGTGGTCTCTTATTTTTTTCCAGGGCTGTATATACAAGAGACAAGAACGGGCAGTGCAATAATATACTGATTGACAGAGCATAAGATTATCTGTTACTTAAGACTGACTTGTTGTACAGTTGTAGGGAGTATGGTATGAATGTAGTCCTCTATCTCTCACTGTTTGAGCGGAGCTGTCAGAGCCTGTTGGAGAATGATCTTATAAATTATAATCCGGTTTCTTTCTGATTATGGCCCTTCTGATAACTCACTAATAGGAGTTCACAGTTTGTTAAGGTCCAGAAAATAAATAAAAATATTTCTGTGTGCATGTAAACAAAACCAGAGTTGTTGTTAGTGTAACTGTAATACAATATTCTAGTATAGATATTTCAGAATTGGATAAGAAACAATTGTATGAAAGATCTTCATAACTTGATCCTGATCTTTTTGTGCAGGAGATGCTGAAGTTGTCCATTATAGACATGATCTTCACTGTGGCCAGTATTCTGCTCATTGACTTCATCAGAGGGCTGGTGGTGCGGTACCTGAGCGACTGCTGCTGCTGGGACCTCGAGAGCAAGTTTGTGTGTACACAGTTACATCATTACAGGTGGTTTTATTGTTAAGAAATACCTTGAAAAACAGACATTCTGACTGTGAGCAGGGCTGCGTCTTCACAGATCTGACCGGTAACTTGGCCTTGTTTGGTCTCTAAGATGATAGAAAGGCTTAATGCCATACCGCGAAACATTTCAGACAAAGCAATAACATATCCATAGAGAAAAAACAGGTGGGGGGTCCCCATCAGAAAAGTTACACAATCTTAAATCATTAATGTTTAAATTGTGTATTGTTTTTATTTATTGGTCATAGCATTTTTTCTAATATTCATCTCCAGTCACATCCTGTTGTGATTCATTATTACTGTACCAAGACTCCAGTGGTGATCAATGTTTACAAGATTTTTAGTATTTGAGTAGAATCATTGCCACTAATCGTTTTGTAATCATTTCTTCACCCTATAGTTATTATGATAATGCAAGAAGCAAATGAGCCTTCAACACCAACAGCTTGTGTTTAGACTATAGTCTTTTAGGATATTTAGGATACACGTTTCTATCTTCACTTCATACTGCTCTGGAAAAAATAAGAGACCACTGCAAAATGATCAGTTTTTCTGATTTTACTACTTAGAGGTATGTATGTATGTTTGGGCAAAAGAAACATTTTTGTTTGAGTCTATAAACTACTGACAACATTTCCCCCAAATTCCAAATAAAAATATTATCGTTTAGAGCATTTATTTGCAAAAAATGACAAATAACAAAATAACAAAATGGATACATGTTTTCAGACCTCAAACAATGCAAAGAAACAAGATCAGATTCATTTTAAAACAACATAATACTAATGTTTACACTTAAGAAGAGTTCAGAAATCAATATTTGGTGCAGTAACCCTTATTTTTAATCACAGCTTTCATGCGTCTTGGCATGCTCTCCACAAGTCTTTCACATTGTTTATTTATTTATCTGAAAAGGGACAATGCACATTAATCAACATCAAAACAATGTAAATGTGCCCGAGTTAGCTGATAAGAGCTAATTTGCATCGGTAGTCCCTTTGCCAGATGTCAAAAAGGAATCCTAAAAGAAAATACCCTTAAAAAGTTACACATTAAAAATTACACAAGTGTACAATAACATTACAGAAATACAATAAAAGTTTTAGTGTTCACACTTTTGCGTTTCTAAAAGCCACTTTTTAGCGTTCATGGGTGACTTTATTCCACTCCTGGTGCAAGAACTGAAGTAGCTCAGCTTTGTGTTTGTGTTGGAATTCAACAGACGCTGGAATGGAATGGCTGTAATACATGTAGAGATGCTGATTTCAGAAAAAAATGCAGTGATCTCTTATTTTTTTTCCCAGAGCTGTATTAGTAAATTTACTAATCACAAAAAGTTGTTTGCGTTGATTGCTTTTGATTTAGTGACAAACAATAAAGTGTCTATGTGTCTCTTTTCTAGCCTGAATACGGGGAATTCAAAATAGCTGAAAATGTCTTACATCTCATTTATAACCAAGGCATGATCTGGTAAGTGCTCTACTGAAAATACTTAATTGTGTCTGTCAAACTTGCCGGCCAGTTTCAGTGACTCTGCTTAAATCTCCCAGTAATATGTCCATTACTTCTTTTTGCTCCATTGAACAGTTTTCCCTCCAGTCATTTCTAAAACGTCACCTTGCTACAAATAAAATGATAATGATAAATAGTATTGCTCTCTGAATGTAAGGTCTAGTGAGAGAGAGCGAGAGATACTCTTTTGATCCCGAGGGAAATTTTTTTGCTGCAGCAACATTTACACTGCACTTCTCAGTCGCCTTTGTGTCTCAGTCTGGTCAGGGAGGGTCAGCAGATCTGTGTCAGGGCAGTTTGAGGAGACGAAGAACCAAAAGTGTCCTTCCTCTGTGTCCTGCAGCACCACGGCAGCCTCCAGGGGGAACAGGGGGAGGACAACAGGAAGAGGTTTTTCTTGTTGTCCTCCCCCTGTTCCCCCTGGAGGCTACTCTTACTCCACTCCAACTGGTGTTTCAGTTGGTCACTATTTGGTCCTTTCCCTCATGAATTTCCTCTGGTTGGATCTTCTGCCACCTTTGCTGCCACATATGGAGTAAAAAGCCTGTAACATCTCAAATGTCCATAGCTCCTGTAGCTCTTAGTTCCATGGAGAAAAAACAAAATCCAACAATCCCTTATTACTTGTGTCTTTGAACTACACATGTTGCACTTCTTAGCTGATTAAAATCCCATGATATGATATTAAAAACTGAGCTTGAAAAACAGTTTCTATTGTGTAGGTGTAGCTTACATTTGTCTTGATATGTTTTTAGGATGGGGGCGTTCTTCTCCCCATGTCTCCCCGCCTTTAACGTCTTGAAGCTGATTGGTTTGATGTATCTGAGGAGCTGGGCGGTCCTCACCTGCAACGTCCCACATCAGCAGGTGTTCAGAGCATCCAGGTACGTGTCACTGTTTTATTTTATTTTACCTTTATTTAACCTGGAGATCCCAATAGCCGCTTTCAGACTGTCAGGCCAAAGCCGAGCCAACAGGGGCGTATCGGGGCTAATAGCTTTCACACATCCAGGGCCAGGTGCTAACAGGGGCTAGGGGCCAGGATCATGGGGCTAATGGCCCGCGATTTCTGGCCCGAGCAAAACAATGGGCCAAGAGGGGTCAGAGGCCTCAAGGTCAGGGCAGAGGTCGGGGCGGAGGCCGGGGTGGGGCCAACATTTGGAAGCGAAATAAAGTGAAGATGGCAGAGTATTACCTGTACCTTCATTATTGTCACAAAAAAAGTAAGAAGATGGATCGCCAGTTCTGGTCAGCTGAAGATCTCCGTGCTCTCCTCACTGTCTGGGCAGAAGACTCTGTGCAGCAGAAAATCAACGGGGTTTACAGAAACAAGGACGTCATAAAGTAGCCTGGGAATTCCCAGGCCGCTTCCGTTCGTTTCGAACTGGAAGGCGGCCTGGCAGCTCGTCCAAGCGAGAGTCCCAGATTTAGGGCCCCAATCAGAGAGCGGGGAGGGGTGGAAAGACGGTGACGCGTACTACATGACAAACGGAAGCTTGTAGTTTGAAGTGACAACTGACATGATTGGCTATGGACTTACGTATACGCTCAATGATAGACATTCATAACGCCCAATAAACGGCCGTTGGCAATCACTAACCACACCTCCACTACGGGATTTTTCGAAGCGAGCTCCCAGACCCATATCTCACTTGTGATCTGGTCAGGTGTTAACCAGACTACGTCATAAAGCATATTGCGGCATACTTCCATAGCGTTCATTGTGAGTGTTGTAGTGTTTGTAGTCAGAGGTGTCAGCAGTAGTTGTTGGTCTGATACTTGGTCATATATAAATCGTCTTCTGTCATCGTGTTACTGAATCGCCCGCCTATCCTGTTTCAAAATGGGCTGTATCGGTGACGTTTCCGCAAATGGGGGTGTAACACGGAGAGGCTAGTAGCCAGTCGTGTCTCAATTTGCAGTGTTCACAGTTCAGAGTGTGGTTTTAAGGGTACTCAAGGTACTGCATACTTGCACAGTCCTGAGTGTACTCCGCGGGCACATGGGGCGTCGGCGAAATGGGACAGGTCCCGCAATTACCAGATGCAGCCGTTGACTCTATTTTCTCCCGTAGAAGAAGTAGCACGCGGTGCATGTGCACTGTGCGGAGTGTGCATGGATGCACAGTTGGTCCACGCCCCGATTTCCATGGAAACGACTGCGGTTTTCAGGGTGCATTTTAACTGTGCATGGGACAAAAACAAAATGGGACAGCAGTTGTTGCTCCGGAAGTGACGTATGTGCCATTAAAACCACACTCCGAACTGTGCACGCTGCGAATTGAGACACGGCTAGGGTGAACACAACCGGTCTCAGGGCATGGTGCTAGTGGCCCAGTGGTGAGATACTGGATAATGTTGTGACTTTTTTTTAGACTATCTGAGGAGTGTGTGCCTGTGTGATGCTTTATGCTTTGTGTTTGTGCATTTATTAATCTCTCATTAGAGAAGGAAAGTTGCATAGCACAAGCTGTGTTTTCTGTTTTTCTCACTAAAGCTGTGGAGTTTAGTAACTGTACTGATCTGTACAGCAGGTCACATGATCGCTTGAGACATTTATCACAGTGAGGGAAAGGAGGACACTGGCCAAAACTGCTCTCCATCATGGACACTTCTGCTCACCCACTGCACCAGACCATAGAGGGACAGAGGAGCTCATTCTCCAACAGGCTCCTACAGCTCCACTCAAACAGTGAGAAATACAGGACTACATTCATACCGTACTCCATACAACTGTACAACAACTCACCCTTATGTAACAGATGTCCTACGTCCTTGTCTAAGTACTTTGAATACCACCAAATCAAAGAGTAACTGCACCATTAGCTTCTAGTCCCATGCTCTGTAGAACTTTAAATCCTGTCAAGTCCGTATTGAATAGCTTTGGTAACATCTGATTTTTGCCTGTTTTCCTCAGATCAAATAACTTCTACCTGGCGATGCTGCTCTTCATGCTGTTCCTGTGTATGCTGCCCACTATTTTCGCCATCGTCAGATACAGACCCTCTCAGCACTGTGGCCCATTCAGGTACATGCTTTGTTTTGTTTAACCTGCTTGGCAAAATACGAATAATAATAAGAGATACAAAACACTTCTTAGGTTAGATTAGATAGATAAGATAATGTCTAAAAGTAGATGTATGGTAATGTTTATTTAATAGTTATCAGCAGACATAAATATACAGTTTTGTAAGGATTTATTTTGATGTTGTCCATAAATTTTAAAGTAGTAAAATTCACACTTAATTGTATTTGGCCCAGAACCAAAACAGAGAAGTAAAAGATGTGCTAAACAAATGGAAGGACTAATATAAAACATTTTGAGGAGAATTAACTGCATTATAAGATTATTTGATTTGGGTAATGGCATTGTATTCACTGTAAAACATGTATAGTAAGAGTATTTATGTATGGGTTTCAGAGTTAAAAATATAATGCAGTTAAAAATTAGGTCCATTGTCATAGCAATTAACCATTCAAAACAAAATATCCTGTCTTTTGAACTGTCAAAGGCCTATAATAGGCATTGGAAGACCACTTATATGTATTTGTTTCAGTGGCCAGGAGAAGATCTACGACATAATTTCAGAAACGGTTGAGAAAGATTTTCCTTTGTGGTTTGGTAAAGTCATGAACTACGTCACCAGTCCCATCGTAGTGCTACCTGCTCTTCTACTGCTCTTGTAAGTCTATCAAATACTTAACAACCATATATCTGTGTTCAAAATGTACATACAATCTGATATTCTTCCTCTGTTTTAGCATGCTCATATATTACCTGCAGTCCATCGCTCGATCGCTGAAATTCACCAATAATCAACTAAGGCTACAGCTTCAGACGGTAACACTCATCATTTCTTTGTGAAAGCTATTTTATGAGACAAACACAACACAATATTCTGTCATTACAACGTACAGTCTGTCCTTCCTGGTGAAGTAATATTATATATGTTCTGTGGGCGCCATCTAGTGGGAAAGCCTGTCAACTACAAACAAGCTGTTGAATTCTGTAGCTACAGCTCTGGAAAAAAATAAGAGACCACTGAATTTTTTTCTGAAATCAGCATCTCTACATGTACTACAGCCATTCCATTCCAGCGTCTGTTGAATTCCAACACAAACACAAAGCTGAGCTACTTCAGTTCTTGCACCAGGAGTGGAATAAAGTCACCCAAGAACAATGTGAAAGACTTGTGGAGAGCATGCCAAGACGCATGAAAGCTGTGATTAAAAATAAGGGTTATTGCACCAAATATTGATTTCCGAACTCTTCTTAAAGTGTAAACATTAGTATTATGTTGTTTTAAAATGAATTTGATCTTGTTTCTTTGCATTGTTTGAGGTCTGAAAACATGTATCTTTTTTGTTATTTGTCATTTTCTGCAAATAAATGCTCTAAACGATAATATTTTTATTTGAAATTTGGGGGAAATGTTGTCAGTAGTTTATAGACTCAAACAAAAATCTTTCCTTTGCCCAAACACATACCTATAAGTAGTAAAATCAGAAAAACTGATAATTTTGCAGTGGTCTCTTATTTTTTTCTGTAGCTCTACACGTATGCTGTGTTTTAGTTGAATCTTCTTGTTTTTTAAAGATTGTAATATTGTTTAAACTTTGCATTGTGGATCACAGGGAATAGTTAACTAATAGGTGATGAGATAATGCTAAATTTAATTCGTAATTACACAGGACAGTAAGGATAAATGGTCAGCTAGATCTGTTCCGTTTTAGTGGAACGATGGTTGTGTGGTTAGCACACCGACCTCACAACAAGAAGGTCCGGACTACCTGGCATCCTCCCGCTAAGGTAGTGCTGACCAAGTCTAACTCAACTAGCTCAAGATCAGGAGATGGGTCCCCCCACTCCTGACAGACTACTCAAGCATTGGACAGGTCAAATGCAGAGGGACAATAAAATGAACCTTAACCTTCTGTTCTGTTCAGGAGCGGACAGAGGACAAGAAGAAAGTTTTCCAGATGGCTGCAGGTATCTTCAGTGTAACATCTGATCCATAAACTCTTGTTAATGTAAATGTAAAAATGTAATAATCACTATAGATATAATTCCTCAGCCCGACTGCAGGCCCCGGAGCCCACAGCTGATCCAAGCACAGAGCAGCAGGAGAGCGACATCACCAGTCACGAGGCGTCCATCCAAACCCCATCACCACGGAGAAATGGCAGCGTCACCAACTTCCAGTCTCCTGTTCGCCATGGCAACAGCATCAGGACCATCACGCAGTCTGCTTCCAGGTCCGAGCTGAACCATGGGGGGGTACCAGGGACCTCTCGAAGTCCATCAGTGTCCATCCTGCCCAAGCACAGGCTGGAGCACAGGTCTCAAACTTTACTCAAATCAATCATACAGTTGTATTATTTTATTAAACTGTTCATAGGAATTAACAAAAAAAATAATCAAGTGGCATAGAAGAGAACCTAAGTTACTAGATTATTGTAGAATAAAAGTGTTGATAATTTAACAAACCTGGGTAGGCTTTCAGGTGCTGTTTCAGACTCTAACAGGACTCTTGTTCTGTAAGTTCTGGAAATATAATTATTGGCATGTTAGAAGAGAGTGGCTTATTTCAATGAAGGCATGTGGTAGAATAGTTTGCACTACTAGACTGCATGGCAGTAGTTTGAAACCTGTAGCATTACACCAACCAGCCACAATGTTCAGGCATCTATTTTTGTCTGACTGTTTTATTGCATCATTATCCAGTTTTTAAAAAGAACCCTGATCCTTAAAGACTCAGATAATCTCAGATAATCTGCTTCAGTTTACAAACTTTTTGGAAGTTTCTGGTTTGGCAAGCATCACATTGAAACACTCAAAGTCATACAAATGTATTTTGAGGCTGTTCAAAACAAAGATCAGGGCTGGTTGGTGTATAAAATATTACATATAAGACATGCTTTACTTAATTACTTGTGTAATTAAGTATTTAGAAGCATATTTTTGTATCTCCAGACTTTAACTTTATCTCTTTGCTCTTCCCTTTTATAACAGGCCCCCATCATCACATAGTGGTCATAGTGGTGCTAGCAGCTCCTGCAGATCCAAATCCTACCACCAGATCGTGTACAGTCCTCGTTATTCTGACCACTTGACCTCTGAACCTGTGTACAGAAAGACCATCCACACGCTCCATCCTGTGGAGAGGATCATCACAGCTCAGAACTTTGGGGGCCGGAGGGGTCACACTACGAGATACGTCATCGTCAATGAACACGAACCACGGAAACACCTGCTGCGCTCGGCAACCAGAATCCCAAGACACTACCTGATGGAGGAGCCCGCTGAAATCCTGGAGCTGTACCCACGAAACTTCAAACGCTACACTTCCCGCGCCCTGCATCACCAGCCACATCTGCACCGAGCACACCAATCACAGCACAACCTGAGCGAGGAAGAGGAGGAGGAAGAGGAGCAGGGCCCCAGCACCAGGCGGAGGATGCCTATAGGAAAGACCCTCAGACCCAAGTCTCTGTCTGACCTGCACCAGCCCGCACACTTCTACATCGGGGAGAGGGCCGAGAGCCAGAGCTCCATGGCCAAAGGCCCGTACGAGGCTCCAGAGGAGGAGGAGGAGGAGGGGGAGAGGGACTGGGGCGAGTTTGAGCGTAAAGCCCCTCCTCAGGGCAAAGCCAGGGGGGCAGACCAGGTGGTACGCACCCGGAGGTACGTGCCCTCTTCAGCGAGGCACAGCGGGTCCCCGTCCAGAGGTAGACATGTGGAGGCTCACGTCAAACCAAAGACAAGGCCCAAAGTGGACACAGCTCTGACCGAATCTGACTCGGCTTCTGTGGCCTCCAGCAGCGACCAGCAGAACAGCAGCGTGGACCAGTACATCCAGGTCATCCACAACAAGGAGCGCTTTGTGAAAGCAGAAGCCCGCCATGGAAAACTTGCCAAGAAAAAATCGAAGACTACCTTTGACCCAAATGTCACTGAGGTCAATGATCTGGTCTGTTCCAACGTTTGACTCATGAGAATCTTTAAGAAACTCTGCACAAAATGTTTAACATGCACAAAGCCTCATTGAATTTGAACTATTTATTTTGTTTTATGTCTTCTGTTATGTTAATGTTTTCATTTTTGCTTAATATGTAACACAGTTTAGGCTGCACTTTGCTTTGTGTTCTAATACATTGTGCTGCACTCAAGGCCTCACCTCAAATGTGAGGTATCTTTTCACTATATAAAAACAAATGGTTTTGTTCCCATCATATACAGTATACAGTACGCTCATATAAGAAGTAAACTTTATTGATCTCACACTGGAGAAATTCTTCTCTGCATTTTAACCCATCCTATATATATATATATATATATATTAGGAACAGTGGGCAGCACACACATTAGGGCGCCCGGGGACCATCTCCATGATCTTCTTGCTTCGGTTTGGTCAGGACCTAAGCTGGAGGATTTACCTATGGTGCATGTTTTGGGTTGGTGGGGGAAACCGGAGTGCCCGGAGGAAACCCACCCAGACACGGGGAGAACATGCAAACTCCACACAGAAAGGCCCAGGCGACCCAGGGATCGAACCCAGACCATGCATGCAAACTCCACACAGAACACACACAGAAAGGCCCGGGCGACCCGGGGATCGAACCTGGAACCTTCTTGCTGTGAAGCAAGAGCGCTAACCACTCAGCTACCGTGCCACCAACAACTGCGATTCTGTTTGTAAGACAACTCTTGCACTTTTGTAGAGTTTATGTTTGAGACAAAAAGAGTTGTGCACGAGTAATTCTGTTAGAAAATTAAATGCCAGTGTCTGTGAACATCTGTGAAGTGAATGTGTTTATATTCAAAGTCTAAATAGCTATATTTACACTTAAAATAGGTTTGTGTCATAACCAAGAGTTTAATCATGTAAATGCATATCAAACTTATTTAACAAACATATTTTGAACTTCCAGTAAAAAGTAGTTTTATATTTACAAATGAAATGGCATGGACAGATGGCGAGGCAAAAGCATAAACATAGCAGATTACAGCGTATTCTGTCTATGGTAATAATAAAGAAAAAACTCTTAAAACAAGCCCTACTAAAACCTGAGATTCACATTAAAGCAATATGGTTTCAAGTATAACTCATCACACTACAGGAGAGCCAACGCAAGAACTACAACAGGCAGGTTTGGTTTATAAATTATTCTGAAATGTTCAGAAAATGAGTTTTTCTGCCACGGGAAAAACAAAGCAATACTAAGATTATATTGACTGACAAAACACCGTCCTGTAGGTAGTTATATGACACAAGAGTATTTCAGGCAGAAAAGCTGATACACATACGCTTGATACAGGTTAATATGCTTTCTTACAGTATAAAATCATATCAAAAACAACCTTTTGGCTTGTCTCTATACAAAGTCCCTGTTTATGTACACAGCTCAAACTTGCAGTATCCCAGTCACTTCAGTCAATCCTTTCAGTTCAAATGTCTTTATGTAACGTTCCCAAAAATATTAGATTTCTCATTGTACATCAGTTATAATTGGAAACATTAAATAGTAAATATAGTACAGTACACTCTTCTTGCTTGCATTGGTCTTGAGTATTCTTCTGTGCCTTGACCACAGTCACACTGCATCCAAAAATCTGATTTAAAATACTGTCAGTACTAATATTATGATACAGGTTGTGCAATAGTACAGTTATGCGCAAAAAGGAGTATGAAGAAGTGTAAACGTATAAAATTTTACTGGCAGAGGATTGGCTGTAGACCTCTCCATTAAAAATCAATTAAAAATAACTATCAACCTCAATTATAATTCTAGTAACTGCCTAGTCCTACTTGCCCCATTGTGTAACTGTATCGTATTTTTGTCCAAATCAAAATAAGTTTATAAACAGTACAGTTACTTTGTCTTCTTTTGTATATTAACTTCATTTTAAAGACAGCAGAGTAGGTGTATTTATTACTATTTTGTTATTCTGTTGTGCTGAAAACGGCTCGCAGCCAAAACATGTCGACAGGAAAAATGCATCTACTGTGTTGTCTTTTTAAAAAATCCAAAAAGTTAATTGTCCAGTTCCTTAGCTTAATTGTTTTAGCAATTTCTGACTGCAGTGTGGCCATGGCCAATATACCTCATGGCAAATACTAGACAAATATTAGAATGCATTTTTATATTTAAGTTGACACCCAAATCCAGTAGTACTAAAATTAAAACTGTATAAACAGGTAATTGAATACTAATCTCTCAATTGTCTGTTAATTTGGTGAGCTATATTCATGATAACTTTGCATATTCACTGACAAAATACACTTTTATTGCAATATTCAACAAAACTATATACTGTATTTGCAGTTAGTAGTTCTCAACGTAAACATGCACTGTGTAACTTTTCTGGTGGAAGGTCTGTCACCTGTGTGTCTCCATGGAGATGTAACTGCTTTTGCTTTGAATGTTATACAGTCTGGAAATAAACTCGGTTATCACAATAGAGACAAGTTTGTCAGATCTATGGAAAAGCAAGCTCGCATATACAACAAGAATTCATGTTTTTTAATATACAGCTCTGGAAAAAAATAAGAGACCACTGCATTTTTTTCTGAAATCAGCATCTCTACATGTATTACAGCCATTCCATTCCAGCGTCTGTTGAATTCCAACACAAACACAAAGCTGAGCTACTTCAGTTCTTGCACCAGGAGTGGAATAAAGTCACCCAAGAACAATGTGAAAGACTTGTGGAGAGCATGCCAAGACGCATGAAAGCTGTGATTAAAAATAACCAAAATACTGCACCAAATATTGATTTCTGAACTCTTCTTAAGTGTAAACAGTAGTATTATGTTGTTTTAAAACTTCTCCTGTGTGAGATCAATAAAAGTCAGTCTTCTAATCCTTAACCACTGTAAGGCGCTTTGTGTTACATTTTTGTATGAAAAGCGCTATATAAAGATTGATTGATTGATTGATTGAAAATGAATTTGATCTTGTTTCTTTTCATTGTTTGAGGTCTGAAAAAAAAGATCTATCATTTTTGTGATTTGTCATTTTCTGCAAATAAATGCTCTAAACAATAATATTTTATTTAGAATTTGGGGGAAATGTTGTCAGTAGTTTATAGATTCAAACAAAAATGTTCATTTTCCTCAAACACAAACCTAACACAAAGTAGTAAAATTAGAAAAACTGACAATTTTGCAGTGGTCTCTTATTTTTTTCCAGAGCTGTATGTGAGATGTGTTCTGATGCTGCTCATCTGAACCTTTTTGTTATTTGGATTGTTTATTATCATTATTATTATTTTATATTTTTTATATTATAGCTATATTTTAGTTATTATTATTATTATTATTTAGTGTCTATACTCTAGTTATTACTATTATTATTTAGTGTTTTATGTTCGCACCTTATCACCAAGAAAGTTCCTAGTTTTGTGAATTCTGTTCACTTGACAATGGCAATAAAAGTCTTTCTGATCTGATCTGAGATATAAAACACCTGTAATTGAATACAGACAAGGCAAGTTAAGTACCATACTCCGTGGAACACAGAACACAGAAATAACATCTCCATGGAGACAAGTAGCCAGCCCTCCACCTTAGAAGTTACACAGTGTACCTTTAATCTAACCTGTTATGAGAGCACAAAGCAGGCACAACAAAACAAAACATGATCTGTTTGTAGTTGTCAAAGGCATTTACATTACAATGAGAACACAATATATAGTTATAAGTGTGCATCTTGATTTAGAACTTGATCCACCAAGGTTTGGACTCACATTTGCAATGTGCTGTAGGATCCAATGGGAAAAAGGCATTCAAATCCAATCCCATGAATGGTATCCTGTGGTGATAACAGTACTTGTGTTATTGTCTATGAGAATGCTAAACTGAAATGGTAATAAATAAATCCTTCAATTTGAATTTGTTGTGAAATAAAATCCAGACATCATGCTTGTCTTAGTTGAAGGTTGATGGTACGCGTGTCTGTAGTTCATATGAAAACCATCGTTGCATTTCCAGGGAGATTGTTCCTTGTTGTTTTATGGTTTGGAGTGTTTTAGCTTCTCGATGTGGTGGCACAATTTAAGCGCAGGCCCCAGTTTCAGTCCCATGTACTTCATTATGACATCACTGCGTAACAGCATCAGAGCCTTCCCGTCAATCTCCTACAAAGAGAGAAAATTACAGTTTACAGTTACAGCTAGTTTAATGTAAGACCATTACCATTACCAGCCAAGTTGAACTTATTTTAAAGATCCCATGACATGGTACTTCTTGATGCTTTTATATGGCTCCTTAATGGTTCCCTAATACTGTAAATGAATCCTTCTTCAAAATCAAGACTCAGTGCATGAGAAAGACCCATTTACACAGACATGGTCAAAAAATATCTCTCTGAACACCTCATTCTGGGCGTTGTTGCTTGAATGCAAATGAGAAGGACAGAGATAGGTCAGAGCTGCGGGTGGGTGGGGGCCAAATGCGCCCCTGGTTCCTTGTTTTAGCGGTGCGGTGTGGCTGGCTCCACTTCCGTGTGAAAGGAGAGGCGTTTCAATGAAAAAAATACATTTTCACAGAAAGAAAATTAAACCACTGCTGTTTCAGAGGTCCAGAGGGTCGGATAAAGGACTTCCGAGCCTGGAAACATTCTGACGTGCCTCCAAGCAAATAAAAAAACGCATTTCGCATTGCGTAGCTCATTCGCGGTCCAAACTCTCTGGGCGTGATTTACAGAGAGTGTGGGTAGAAAAACAGACGGGGGGTGGAACTGCATTTTCCGTGTGACGTTAGAAAGTTTTCTTGTTCAGAATCGCCCGTTTGAGCTGTGTTTTTTTCAAACGCAGAAAAGGACCGCAAATGCTCAGTTTACACATTTCGCAACTTTTAGCCATGAAGGGGGCCCTAAACAGGGTAGGGGAGCTCACATTAACGTTCAAAAACCTCAGAAAGTGAAAATTTCATGCCATGGGACCTTTAAAAGGGACAGTTTGTAAGATGTCATAAGCCCAGTTAGTTTAGTATAAATCCAGTTAGTTTAAACCTAAAAGGACTATCTGATCTGAATCCTCACTACCTCGATATGCATATTTATATTTACGTTGCACTTTTATTATCATTTTTGTAACTGTAAGAGCCCCATCTACATACAGTTCCTCACATTTGTTGATGCAGAATGTTTGGAGAACTACAATAAATTTAAAATAGTATTCGGTTCCATAATACTCACATGTTTCCTGAACAGATCTACATGTGGACCCAGCGTGTGGGGATCTGCTTCTTGAACAAACCGGATCACTTCCTCCACTGTCCAGGAGGAGGCGTCATTTCCCGAGGTCTCTGTGTCCTGCTTCATGTGGTCTGGGCCTGTTGTGGAGCTGGGAGCTGTAAAATTACAAATAAGAAAAAAAAAACAAAAGTTTAAAAAGATAGAGCACAGTAGTGGTGCCTAAAAGATAATACTGAAAGTAAAAATACAAATGAAAATAAAGCCTCATTTACACTCATCTAATCTAAATTTGGACAGAAATGTTTATTATGGGCCATTCTCTGCTTTCTTGTTCTGCTTACTTCTCTTCAGTTTTTCACTTTTCTATAATATATTGTTTTGAAATGAAAATTGCTACGACAAGAGTGATCATTTTTTATCAATATGAACCATGCATAAGTTCTGGTAAATTCTGGTGGGTTGTTAAAACATTACACTGGAGTACAAATTTTTGGACTTGATCTGCTAAATCTCATTTATATTGATGAGATGAACTGAAAATCAATTGATAACTGTGCTGGTTAGCTAATGTATTCAAGATATGTAATGATATAATAATAATAATAATAATAATAATAATAATAATAATAATAATATATTATATATTGATAATAAGTTAAAACTCTAGACATATTAAAATGAATGTATTGGAATGTGCAGACAGAACTTTCAGATAGAACTGGTTGCTTGTAGACACACTGTACCTTCTGATAAACTACAGTTTTTGCCTTATTTTGCATAAATTTCCTATTTTGACCCAATACTATATCTTGGAAACTATAGCCAATCAGCACTTCTGACTTACTTTTTCTTTATTAGTGACCTAAACCAAGAAAAATGTCACTACTTTTGTTCTGGAAGCATTTTGTTTGTAGACCAGTGTTATTGGATTATTGTCATTGATAGAAGAATAATTTAAAAATCAAGGTATTTCCAACCCTACATCACAGTACTGAAGTCATATTTTATTTGGCGTTCTCTCCTACCTTCCACTCTTCTGCTGATGTGTGCTGGGGTGACGTCGGAGGGGTTGGAGTTGACTCGCCGCAGAGGAGGCGGAGTTTGCTGGGCGTGGCCGTGGTAAAACGCTCGCTCTTTTTTTGCCGCTCGATATTCAGTGCTGTTATTGTGAAGAGGTCGAGGATTGGGAGTACTGTCCTTCGAAGAGTTCTCATTGGACAAACCGTTTTCTGTTTGGGACATACATACATATAATTAGATCGCCTACTTAATGCATTTTAATGTAATTCAAGGCAGAAAATAATGGACTCAAACAAAATAATAATAATAATAATAATAATAATAATAATAATAATAATAATAATAATACATTTTATTTATAAAGCGCTTTTCAAGACACTCAAAGACGCTGTACAGAAGGTAAAAAAAACATTAAAAACATATATGGCCACTCAAACCATAATATGAAAACAAAAATATATTAATATTGATACAAAAAACTTAGGTTAAAGTTAAAAAATATTGGTCAAAATACTACTTGGACATTTGATTTACAGTACGTTTTAATATTTGCAGGTGAATTCATAAGATATTATTTAGTTTTCAGGTTCTTAGTTATTTATAGTTTAGTTAAGGTTATTAAAAAGAGAAATATGTATAATTTGGTTGATATAAATCTTTTGTCTCAGTTAGACTTATTCACAGTGGGAAGAGGTAAAAGGTAAGATAAATGATGCACATAGTAACTGGAGCTAAAGGTGCATTGTGTAACTTTTCTGGTGGAGGGTCCGCTTGTTTTCATTGAAATCGTATTGCTTTGTCTCAAATGTTTCACAGTATGGCATTAAACCTTTCTATCTTCATGGTAAACCAGGAATTTTCTTGGTATTTTTGAGCTATAACCCACCTGTAATCGGATAAATATAAGGTAGAGCTGTTTAAAGTCATACTGTGGAACATTCCAGGCAGAATAATGACATACTCATAGAAACAAGCAAGGTGATGGATCCACAACCAAAACGTTACATAGTGCACCTTTAAAACACATTTAAAAGTACAATTTTCAAATAAATGTAACTTAATATGTCCCCACCCTCTATGGCTACGTTCAGACTACAGTGTGAACTTTAAACACCCCAAAAGTGTCCTGCATGCGCCTTGGAGGACACAACGAGGTCACTTGCAGCGAGCGTGCTCAGTGTTTACGGAAGTCGCCTAAACATGGACACTAGCATTGAGCGCCTGGCGATTTTAAAGTTGCTGTCATACCAGACCGAGAACATGTACAGCTTATTTGTTTTAAGGAAGCGATTGAGAAGGACAAGGTTTTTGGCCTTGGTGTTTTGTGGGGCAGTGGCAGCAACATCCGTAGAAAGGAACGTGTGGGAACGTGCGGAGTCGCAGCCAAGAGTGGTGGGATTGCTATGGGCTTTGCCGCTTCATACTCAACTTTTGTATGATGAGAAGAACGTTTTTGTACATTTGTGAGTGCCTACTTGTGCCACTCTCACTTGTTGATGACGTGTAGGTCAGATGAATGCGACCTGGCCGTTCAGACTGAAGTCGCATGTCCAAAAGATCGGATACGTATCAGTTTTAGGACCACATATCCAAGTGGCCTGGGTCACATTTGAAAGAATCAGATCTGTGTCATTCAGATTGTCATTAAAAGATCAGATACAGGTCGCATAGGGGTGAAAAAGTCAGATTTGGGTCACTTCAGCACCTGTGCTTTACTGAACAACTGAAACTAATTTAAGCCTGCTATTTTTTAAACCAAGCTGCCCCAAAAGGTTAAAAAAAAAATCTAAAACGCATCTAGCCTCAGTTTTCCCCACACAGCAGTACAGTATATCCTGACCTGACTTGCTCCGCTCGTAGTAGTGTGTCTTGTTTGTGAATGGGCTGAAGGGCTGTGAGCTGAACACACAGTCGCTCTCCAGATGTGAGCAGAGGTTTTCCAGGAAACGCAGCACGGACGAGGCACTGGACACAGACGGGAGCTTCACATATCGGATACCATGGTCCGACCGAACTGTGGACACAAGAAATATATGGAGTTAAATCAAGGAAAACTGTTTAGGACTGTCTAAAGAGAGGTTCTCAAAATGGGGTTATGCATAAGCTTGTTCTGATGGTTCTGTGGTTTTGTTTTAGTTTGGTTTAATCTTGCTATTATAGTCATGGTTTGGTCCAGGTTTAGACTTTGATTAGTACAGTTTTTGGTCTTGGTTGAGCCATATCAACCAAAAATATATTCATACCAAAATAAAAAAGATGGCAATGGAGTGGCTGGCTGCTTTTGTGGCTTCCTGGCTCACATACAGAGCACTTTTAGGAACTTTCTGCTTTTTTGAGCTCAGTTTTTAACATCATATCATGGATCATGGGATTTTAACTGACTAAGAAGTACAGCATGTGTAGTTCAAAGGACACAAGTAAGTTGGATTGTGTGAAATTAGCTTTTTGCTTTTCTCAAATCCATGGAGACTACAAAAGAGGTTAGGTAAGGAGCTAGCTAACTTAGACTTAGACAAACTTTACTGATCCACAAGGGAAGTTACTTGGCTTAGGTATGGACATTTGAGATGCTACAGACTTCATATGTGGCAGCAAATGTGGGCAGAAGATCTTCTAGAGGAAACACTTTTGAGGGAATGAACCATTTCGTCACCAAACGAAGCACCAGAGAAGAGTGAGGCCTTTTGCAGTTGTGTTCACCTGCCTGGACACTGGGGTGTGACGCTGCAGGACACAGAAGAAGGACACTTTTGGCTCTTCCCCTCCTCAACCTGCCCTGACACAGATCTGCTGACCCTCCCTGACCAGTCCTCCTGCTAAGCTACACTGAGACCTTTGACTGAGACACTGAGGTGACTGAGAAGTGCAGTGTAAATGTTGTTGCAGCAAAATTTGAAATTCCCTCGGGATCAATAAAATATGTCTATCTCCTGATTTATATCTGGTTTATGCTGTACGGTATACAGTTTCACAGTTTCAAAATTCTCTTTGAAAAATGTAAATATTTTTTAGCGATAATAGTAAAGGTAACAAAGCACTTTTTCAGTTTCTTTCATACAGGAAAAAGCAACTAAAAGAATGAATGGGAACTGCAATAGGAATGACAGAATAAAAGACAAATAGCAGATGTTTTGGGATTATCATCTCACCCGCCTTTCTCAAACACAACAAACGGCATTAGATCCTCCCACCCAAGCCAAGCCTTCACAAATCCACAATTAAACCTCGCTCCTGCCCCCTCCTGCCCCCTCCAGACCCCCAGGGGAGAGACATTTCCCAGAATCCCACACCAGGTTAGGCGCACATGTCAGCACTGATTACAGACTCTCAGCTGCTGCACATGGCTTTGGCTTTGTGCAACTGATAAATATACACCATGAAATGTACTAGTATAACAATATAACATTTTGTATGGCAAGTAAAAAAAAATCTATATTTTACATACATCAGTTATAAACTACTGATCTGAAGCATGAAAGCATCAATTTCCCTGTTAATAAGTTATGCTACAAATTAACAATTAACACTGAATTCTCATTTCTTCTCAAAAAAGAGTAATGCCTAATAAAATGTACATAAAATCACCCACACAGCAAATGTAACGCTGGTATTTTGGGTAAAGTTGCACCATGTTAGCAAAAATGTGTAATTGAATAAATGCAAGATAGATGTGCAGCTATCTTGCATTTATTCAATTACACATTTTTGCTAATAAATACTTTAAAATATATTCTTATAATCACCTGGGCTTACTCACTGATCTGACTTGTAACTGAGCCTAGCCGCTTGTCTCTATATAGACAGACTGGTTTAATGGCATACTGTGGAATATTCCAAGAAAAGAAAAAAACATCTCCTTGAAGAAAAACAGGTGACAGACCCTATACCAGGAAAGTTACATAGTGGACCTTTAAGCGACAAATTAACCATCCGTTCACACAATCACCACACAAACTGGGACTAAACTGGGAATGAAACTGGAACTAAACTTCGGCTTGGCCAGGACTGAATGAGGACGAGAATAGGACCAAACCAAGTCCACATTAGGATACTGCAAATCAATCAGGTTATTAATCTTGTTTTCAGATTTATTGTCTACTTACTAGTTCTGAGACTGCTTAATTCTAGTTAAAGATAGTTTATTTTCAGATAAGTAAAATTATCTTGTGGCATGGACAGATAATTTCACTACTTTTAAGTCATTTTCTTATAGATTTAAGTGTTTATATTTTAAATTTGGGCAAAGTTTTTTTTGCAATGGACTCAAACTAGGCCGAACCACAACAAAACCCAGACAAGTGTGAACCGTGAACACATACCAAAACTAAAAAAGCATCATTAACAGTAGTTTTGTGTGTCTGACCTCTGATGACCTCCCCTCCGCTGTGGGACTGGCTCTGCAGAAAGGCGAGCAGAGAGGAGGGCGTGTAGGTGCAGTCCACGCACGCCTGGACCGCCTGCTGCAGCACGGAGTTCACTGGGGCTGGGCCGAAGTGGTCCGGGAGCTGCTGGACCAGTTTACGATCCAGCTTTGGACCATAGTCTCCATGTTTGTTCACATACACACACACTGCAAGATGAGAGACAAATATGTGGGTTTAAAAAGTGTGTACAGACCTACGACCATGTAAATGACCCTAGGTATTTTTAGTTCAGGGGTATTGTTTCATGTTTATATTGTTATTTCAGGCACATGAGTCAGTAGTTTTATATTTTGGGATGCTTTAAAGGAACTGTGTTTCGTCTTAAAAATGTGAAAACAGAAGTTTATTTGAAACTGTTTGCTGAGGCCTAAGCTTATTTCTTACACATTCCTAGTATGGAGTTTTGCTGTCATGTCAGTGCTAAACACTAGCATGCTAACAGAGCACTAGCCTTACTTCCTGGTTCACTAGTGATAAAAACATTTAAGAATTTTAAGCAGAACTCACACCTCGGTCTCATTTTGACCTTATGAGCTGCTTTTACAATTCTATATCAGTACTGGGGAAATACAAATGTTACTTCATTACACAAAATAAATCGGGTACAGACATTTTAAATAAATGGTTGGAGTACAAAACATAAATTTATCTCTATAGTAAATTGGATCTACATCCTACTGGACCAGAAAACGTATTCTTTGTTCTTCCTTCTTAAAGGGATATGCCACCCCCAGGTCAAATTTGGGCATCTCCCCACAGTCCAGAGACTAAAATAAGTGGTGGAAAGCGTTTTCCTGCTCACCCAGCCATTGTCCGAGTCTGTGGCCACTGACCGCCGCGGTAACTGGTGCTCCTCCGCCTTAGACTGGAGTCTAACGTAGCCAGAGAAAGATTTCGGCCAAAAGGAATTAATTTGCTCGATGCGTTTCCCAATTACTTTGTGTGTAGTGCGCATTCATATCGAGTGCAAATAAATGTGCAAATCAACACGGAGAGCTTGCCTTGGTCATTTTGGGTGGGAACTATTTTCCAGTGCGTAAGAATACAGGCGTATCACGCACCACGTTGTGCAACAGGGGAACTCCCTTCCCGGTGCGTAACAGGGATTCCCCTGGTAGCGTGCTGCGTGATACGACTGTATTCTTACGCACTGGAAAATAGTTCCCACCCAAAATGACCAAGGCAAGCTCTCCGTGTTGATTTGCACATTTATTTGCACTCGATATGAATGCGCACTACACACAAAGTAATTGGGAAACGCATCGAGCAAATTAATTCCTTTTGGCCGAAATCTTTCTCTGGCGACGTTAGACTCCAGTCTAAGGCGGAGGAGCACCAGTTACCGCGGCGGTCAGTGGCGACAGACTCGGACAATGGCTGGGTGAGCAGGAAAACGCTTTCCACCACTTATTTTAGTCTCTGGACTGTGGGGAGATGCCCAAATTTGACCTGGGGGTGGCATATCCCTTTAAAGGGATAGTTTTTTTTCTATGTGAATCTGTATGGCATCCCCTTCAGCAGTGTTGTGCATTAACACTGACTTACCCCTGACAGTGTCCTATGAGCCGAGTTTCTGCCCGGTTCTAGAGCTGACAAAAGTAGGTCCGGCAAGTTAGCCTGGACAGTTAATAAAGTTTGTTTTTCTTCTCAAAACAATATTTGTCCAAAAAGTGATATATTTGCGTCACAAAGCACACGAAAAAGTCAGAAGTCATAATCGCTTGGTGCTATTTTCTCTCGAGTCCTATCACTGTGCGATGCCATACAGACTCACATCAAAAAACCTGAACTATCCCTTTAATGCTGATCTCGATTTAATATAGATTCTACAGTATCTGTTCAATTATTATAACTTGAGTAACCGAGCTTCAGACAGAGCAGTGCCTGCAGTTAGCATCATATCCCCAAAGAATGCAGACGACATCAACTGCAAAGTATCAGTACCACATAAACTTAAGAAAGTGAGCAACTTGTAAGAGGTAGAACGTTTAACTGCCCATACTGAATGACCATAAACATACCATTAGCATTCATTAATTATTAGCAGCCTTGGCTTAATTTGATTTACCTGTGCAGACGACATTGGACCCGTTGCTATGGTTACTGTCCTTGGAGACGAGGCTGGAGCTCAGTCTGGTCTCTGAAGGAGACGGTGAGACTGGGGAGGACCCTAAAGACTGCGCCAGGCGGGACTTCCTCTGTGCCAAACACAAAGAAACGCTCATTAATTAGTCAGTCTGGGTTCAGATCTTTAATCTTGGTTTTGTCAAGGAACTGGTAAGGTTTAGTATTGCATTTAGTTCTGGTGGAGTTCGGGTTAGGTCATTTGTTTAGTCCTGTTTTATCCTGGTTTTGGTCCAGTCCTGTTTTAGCTCTGCACTCTTTAAGACCATTGATTATGTTCTTATAATAATGGGTCACATATAAGGGTTTATTTTTTTGTTGTTGTTGTTAATTAAAACAGAAAGTTGTTGTTTAATTGAAATTAAGCACCTTCGTACCTTGAAAATGTTGCAAAATTATTATTACATTATCAACTAATCCTAAGACATCATCTATATTTAAAGCCCATATGACACTATTTTCTGATAATAATCATCCCAAACACACCTGGAGTTGTGTTTTGTTTCATTCACACATGTTAAACGCACAAACCCTTTTTTTTAGTTCATCTCTCAAAACAGAAAACACCCTGTTCCACTTTGTGATGTCATGTCACAATGCTCCACTGTGTTTCCACATGACTCCATATACCTTCAGTAGAATCATGTGGATAGTTTCAGCCCTGTAACGATCACTACATGAACAGAGCACTACAAATTTCTCTGATCTGGCCAAGATTTTAAAACTCCCATCAGGTTATTAATCTTGATTTCAGATTTATTATCTACTTACTAGTTCAGAAACTGCTTAATTCTAGTATTGGGGTAGTTTATTTTAAGATAATGTGTCAAGTAATATTATCTTGCTGCATGGACAGATCATTTCACTACTTTTAAAGCATTTTCTGATAGGTTTAAGTGTTTATATCTTAGATTTTGGACAAGCTTTTTTGCAGTGAGCATTTTGAGCATTGGAGATGTAAACAGAAAAATAACAAAGGGTTATTCAAACGTGTGTGAATGAAACAAAACACAACTCTGTGTATGTTTTTAGGGAGGTGACAACATTATAACCTGGCTGAAAGTTCACATAGTCAATTTTGTGCAATATAGGATGTTCAAAGAAAGTGTATAGAGGGACAGAGGAGCTCATTCTCCAACAGGCTCCTACAGCTCCGCTCAAACAGTGAGAGATACAGGACGACATTCATACCATACTCCATACATACAACAACTCACCCTTATGAAACATACTCCCTACAACTGTATATAGCTGGGATTGTACATCTTATTTGATATTGCAATGTATATTTTATTGCTACTTTCTATTTAAATCTGATTTGTATATACTGTATAAACTTATTATCACTCTTTTTATTTGTATAACTATGTCTCATCTGACACTGGTCTATTGCTCTTTGGTTGCTATTTCCATCTATTTTTTTTACCCTCTGTTATATATTATATTTGATGAGTGAGCTACTGTACCCAAAACAATTTCCCTTGTGGATCAATAAAGTTTGTCTAAGTCTAAGTCTAAGTATGTTCCAGATTTCATTTTGTTGCTGTAATGAATTATGGTCTTCACCAGTGGCTTGTTTTAGGATCTGGTTTAATCTTTTTAGCTCTGTTTGACAGCTAAATAAATAGACTAAAATACCTCACCATTAGTTACATGTTCCCAAATTAGAAGAGGGTTTAGTAGAATTTATTACTAAGATTTATGTTAACTCCAAACTCTAAATAAGCTAAGAACCAAAACAGGGCAGCCAAAACAGTCCCTTTGCTAAATTTGTCTGAACATAATGTATTACCTCCCCTCCCAGTCTTTCAGACTCTTTATCACCTTGTTAGGCAATAGCACATTCATAAAACCTTAACAAAACTCAATGGGCCATTTCATAACATATTACTCCTCAGCTGTATTGTTTACCCGGCTGCCTGGTTTCGGACCCCTCTTCTTGTGTGGTCGGGGGGCCAGTGTTACCCCTGTGGAGGTGGTGGTCCTGGGGGGGCTTTTACTGGACAGTTCATTCCCATTGACCGATGACGAAGAGGCCGCTGCTGCCTCTGCCGCCTCTGCTGCCGCTGCCTCTGCTGCGGCCTTCAGGAGGGCGATGGTCTGGGACTTGGGTCTTCTCCCCCGGACCCCCTTCCGCACCGGGAGGGGGGGTAAGGGGTGGGGCAGGCGGTACGAGGTCTGCATGAAGGAGGAGCTGTGTGACGAGCGCCGAGTGGTGAGAGAGGAAGAGGAAACGGGAGCCAGGAGTGCACTGGGCAGAGTGACTGAGGGACAGAAGAAAGACAAAAGATGAATACTACAGCTCTGGAAAAAAATAAGAGACCACTACTTTTTTTACTACTTATAGGTATGTGTTTGGGCAAAAGGAACATTTTTGTTTGAGTCTATAAACTACTGACAACATTTCCCCCAAATTCTAAATAAAAATATTATCGTTTAGAGCATTTATTTGCAGAAAAGGACAAATGGTCAAAACAACAAAAAGATACATGTTTTCAGACCTCAAACAATGCAAAGAAACATTTTAAAACAACATAGTACTGATGTTTACACTTAAGAAGAGTTCAGAAATCAATATTTGGTGCGATAACCCTTATTTTTAATCAGAGCTTTCATGCATCTTGGCATGCTCTCCACAAGTCTTTCACATTGTTCTTGGGTGACTTTATTCCACTCCTGGTGCAAGAGCTGAAGTAGCTCAGCTTTGTGTTTGTGTTGGAATTAACAGACGCTGGAATGGAATGGCTGTAATTCATGTAGAGATGCTGATTTCAGAAAAAAAATACAGTGGTCTCTTATTTTTTCCAGAGCTGTATTTTTGTACCATCTTTTTAAAGCACATATGTGTTAAGAAATTTGCATATATATACATATATTTTCAAAAGTGTACACTTAGCTTAGTGCTGTTTTTTACTACATGCACAGTGCTGCCTCTCACCCACGCGCCCTGTGACTGAACCAGGGGACGGCGCGGGGGAGTTCGGGTGACTGGTACAGGATGGGCAACACTGTTATGAAAGTTACTTTTATCTTCTGTGTGTTTGCTTCTCACCAAATGTATGCCCTTGAACTGGAATACTGAGTTTAATAAAAGCTGTTGGGGCAGGGGAGAGATTTCAGACAGACTTGGAGCTGTGTCAGACAACACAGCCCATACGCCTATGGGACTCCTCCGGTCTCCTTGCGCAAGTATTAGAATATGTTTGTGACTCTGTCTGGTTATTTAACACTTTTTCATATTCTATAGTAAAGCCGTCTCCTGACAATCTGTAACAGGTTTTCATGTTTTTCTACTTGATTTGGTGAGACCATAGACTGTATAAAGACGTGGACTAAGGGAGTGTGACGTCACCCTTAGCGTTCGGCTCCAGTCGAATCCAGTAGCAGTTACGGGGCGTATTCGGAGCTGAGTTCGATATTAGAAATAGGAATTTATTTACAAACAAAACAACAAAATAAAAACACTATGATCAAGTAGAGTGGGTTAATAAGAACATTTTAAAACCATGTCCATGTGACCATCACTGAAACCTTCTCTACATTAAGTAGGTATACAATTTCAACAGATGTTCTTTAAAGTTGCTCTGTGTATGTTTTCTGGTGGAGGGTTCACCATCTGCTTGTCTCATAGTGATGTCACTGCTTTGTCTGGGATGTTCCACAGTATGGCATCTTGTATTTATTAATTTACTTAATTTATTATTATTTTTTTATTTATCAAAACTACTGCAAAGACATGTATTCTTAGTGAGAGTGCCCCCCCCTAATCCATAGATTTGACCAGTAACTTGGCCTGGTGATGTGGCCTGCTTGTCTCCATGGAGATAGTTAAATTAAATGACATACTGTACAGCATCTTAGACTTAGACAAACTTTATTGATCCACAAGGGAAATTGTTTTGAATTTAAAGTAAATAAAAATGCTTTAAATGCAAACAAACAAGATTAGCTTTAAGCCAACAAAAACAGTGATGCACAAAATCAGACTTAACATCCTCCTAATCATTCAAATACTTCATATGGCAATGCGTATGATCTACACAGACATTTTTACCAAATAATTGGAAGGGAAAGTTCAAAGGTCAAAGCCTAAATGCACACTGAGCTGTTTTGCCTCAAACAGAAGATCTTTGTTTAAAACATTTTCATCTAATGAGGTCCAAAGTCAGGAGCCTCTGGGCAACGCTTCAGGAAACAACAATCGACATCATTATAAAGAGGCTCAGATGGAGAGGGGTCAGGAAAGGGAGATTATTAACGTTCTATCCAGTAATTAAGGCTAAAAGACAAGGAAATTATGTGTTTGATTCTAAAGCGTAACGTTAAAACTGGAAAATTGACCTAATATGACCAAATAAGGATGAAACAGGAACTGAAACAAAGCTGAACTAATGAATGTGATAAAGACATAAATAAACTTGGTTCTGAAAGTCAAAACATAATGTGCAAATGAGTTTAAAATTAACTATACTGTACATGTATCGGATATACACTTTGAATCAGTTTTAGTCCAGTAATTATTTACAAAAATGTGTTACAAAAAAAAAACGTATTTCAAATCTGTAAAGGCGACACGATTTTTAACTTTGGGAAGGACCAAAATAGGACTAAACCAGTGCTGGAAACTATTTTTATAGCAATGAAAGTTTAAAAGTGTAACTTTTCTGGTTTTCTGCTTGTCTCCATGGTGACATTATTGTATTGCCTGGGATGTTTAAATAAATATATCTTGCATTTATTCAAATTTTTCAGGTTTTATTTCTCTAAACTACCACAAAAATATCCATTCAGTGAGCAGGACCACTACTCTACAGATCTAACCTGTATCTTGGCCTGGAGATGTCTCCATGGAGATGGTTAAATGAAATGCCATACTGTAGAACATTCCAGGAAAAAACAATAACATTTTCATGGAGTCAAGCGGGTGATACCATACCTCTACCAGAAAAATTATGCAATGCACTTTTAATTTAAAAAAAAAAAAAGTATTTAAATATTTCACAACCTAAAACAATAACAATCTGTAGACTAAAATCCCTAAAGTCTCAATTGTAATTCGCCCACTACACTTTTCAAAACATTGAGTTGTTGAGTGCCAGTTTGTATAACCTCTACTTACTTATTTTCCATTTTACTTACTTGTATTTTTCATTTTCTGACAATAAACTAGACTACAATGCAAAACAGCTCGAGCATGTTTTCACTATGCTTCATTGTGTACGTCATGGCGTCTTATTTTCAACTGTCACTCCTCCACTTCTCACTCTGCCTTTCTTATCAGGGCTCGGCTGCTGCTAAAATCCACATCCCCAAAACAATGGCCCGTGAGTCTTTTAAAGAGACATCATCCGCGATCAAACAAAGAGGGACCTTGCCTGAAGGAGAAATATAATCCTACTTTTACAAACAAAAGAGTGATTTACACGAAGGAAAGAATACAGCATTGTAAGGCAAAATACACTGTCCATCCTAATTAGCCTGAGTGTGACCTCGTAATATGAAGAAGCAATACTGTGATTATTAACTCTCTTTCAGACTAGACGCTACCTCCATATTTGGGCTTTCAGTGTGATACAATGGGTAAAAATAAACCAAAATCTTGACTGTGAAAATAATAGATACCCAGATACTAGCTAAATGGCAGTACGGTTCTGTGTGGAGTTTGCATGTTCTTCCCGTGTCTGGGTGGGTTTCCTTCAGGCACTCCGGTTTCCCCCATCGACACAAAAACATGCTCCATAGGTAAAAAAAAAAAAAATCCTCCAGCTGAGGTCCTGACCAAGCCTAGCAATAAGATCAAAGAGATGGGTCCCCCGGCGCCTGAAAGATGAGCTGCCCACTGCTCGTGAAAGGACGGGTCAAATGCAGAGAATAATTTCCCTACAGGGATAAATAAAGGATAATTAAAAAATATATATATATAGACTAGATACTCATTTGATCAAGTACGGATGCTGAAATAATGACTGAAATAGGACCTTTCATAACTAGTTTTAGAATAGTCTTCACTTTATCTATATTAGAACTACAGCTCTGGAAAAAAATAATAGACCGCTGCATTTTTTTCTGAAATCAGCATCTCTACATGTATTACAGCCATTCCATTCCAGCGTCTGTTGAATTCCAACACAAACACAAAGCTGAGCTACTTCAGTTCTTGCACCAGGAGTGGAATAAAGTCACCCAAGAACAATGTGAAAGACTTGTGGAGAGCATGCCAAGACGTGTGAAAACTGTGATTAAAAATAAGGCTTATTGCACCAAATATTGATTTCTGAACTCTTTTTAAGTGTAAACATTAGTATTAGTTAATTATAGTTAATTATAGTTATATTAGTATTAGTTAGAATTAATTTGATCTTGTTTCTTTGCATTGTTTGAGGTCTGAAAACATGTATCTTTTTTGTTATTTTGACCATTTGTCATTTTCTGCAAATAAATGCTCTAAACGATAATATTTTTATTTGGAAATTGGGGGAAATGTTGTCAGTAGTTTATAGACTCAAACAAACATGTTCCTTTTGCACAAACACATACCTATAAGTAGTAAAATTAAAAAAAACTGATAAGTGGCTTCTAATATTTTTTACAGAGCTGTATAAGACAATGTTGAAGAATCTATGATCTTGTCTTGTCTTGGAGCTGAGCAATGTTTAAAGGAACCAGTATACAAGTACTAGAAAAAATATTTTTATACCTTGTGGGTACTGGGAGAACATAGAAAGTTAGGCAGCGTATCCACAAACAAATACATAAGTAAATGCTATTCACTTAAATAAACAGCATGACTCATTTCTCATTTTAAGTAATTAAAGATTATTGAAGTGTCTATATTACACAAAAGTTGATTTGGAAGCTTTTTAACATGTTATAAAGCTGTTACCCCATCAAAAACATATCTGGAGTTGCGTTTTGTTCCATTCACACATGCTGAGTACAGTAATCCTTTACTAGTCTGTCAACATCAAAACTCAAAATGCTCTGTTCCACCTTGTGATGTAATGTAGTGTTGTGTGAATGACACAACTCCAGGTAAATGTTTTTGATATGGAAATTATAACATACTGTAGATCAAAAAACATCGTAATATGGGCCCTTTAAAGGTGCATTTTCTGGTAGAGGGTCTGTCAGATACTTTTCTCCATGAAGATATTATTTCTTTTTCTAGAATGATCAAAGGAGAAGTTCAATTTGTCAACTGGACAAAGTTTGTTTGGTTGAAAACGTTTCGCCGCTCATCCGAGAGGCTTCGTCAGCTCTGGTTATTGTACTCGTTAGACCCTGCTTATATCTAGCTGCCGGGAGGCGTGTCTTTACAATGACAAAGCTCTGAAAACGATCCCCCCTAATCTGTCCCTTTGTTTTTCAAATTACTCTGACGGCTAGTTTCGACCCCCTATTCAACGTCTAACGACCCTCTCCACCCCTCTGCCCTGGCTCTGTTTGACAGGTCTAAGAATCGCATTATAAATGGGAGACAAGTTATGTCTAACTCCCCCATTTCTGTTTAATGACGGATTCTCTTTTTTGACAAAAATAGCCTCTTTAACTTTAACTTTTCTAGAATGTTTCGCAGTATGGCATTAAACCGTTCTATCTTCATGAGGACCAAATTAGACCAAGTTACAGGTCTCTGTGGAGAGACAACCCCACTCACAGTTTGAACGTCTGTTTTTCCTAGATATTTTTTTAAACCACCTGTAATTGAATAAACGTAAGGTAGAGCTGTTTAATGTCATACTGTGGAACATTACAGGCAGAGCAATGACATATCCATAGAAACAAGGAGGTGACAGACCCCAACCAAAAAGTTATACAGTGCACCTTTAAGCAAAAGATACAGGGAAAAGAACTGTTCAGGTACTGGTGCGGAAAAAAGGTGTCTGGGGGAAAAAAAAACTGATATTTATCCAACCGAAGGAATCAAGTCTTTTTCTTAGAACGAAAATGGAGATTAAGTAGTCTATCGTGACAACACTAGAAGAGATCTGAAATGAGGCGTAGCTTTGAGAACAGCGTTTTTGGCAGAGACTGTGAGGCTTGAGTTACTCTGTGAGGGAGACAGACTGTAAAAGCATGAAAAGCTGCTTAATTGGAGAATGAGTGAAAGCAGGTGAAGAAAGAGCAGGTTTTTAGTTTCAAAGAGTCATAGGGGACGGCAAAGCTAATCAGACTAAAGCATGAAGGTAGTGTAGAAAAACAACTGCGCTTGGCTGTTTTCACTATGCTAATGCCCCAACAGGGAAAAAACAGGCGATGTGCTGTCATTTAATCATTACTTTTAAATTGCAGCCAAATAACAAGCAGCATGCAAACACTTTCAAGCTTTAAAGGTGCATTCTGAAGGTCCATCAAATACTCCATGGAGATGTTGCTTTATTTATTTATTTATTTTTATTGATTGATTTATTTTGGGCAAGTAAGCAATTTACATTCTTTTAAAAGTGCAATAACAGAAATAATGATAAACAGAAATAACAAAAAACACAACATTTAATCCCACCCCCTCTTCTAATTTAGCATAATGAGCTTTCTTTTGCAATATTTGGACATTTTACATTAGGTTTGATCTATTTACAAAAGGATACCAACAATGGTAAAGAAATTATGGATACCAACAATGGTAACAGACGCAGATACAAGTAATGTGATGGACAGAACAAACCAGCAATGGTGCGGAAACAACAAGCATAAACCAGTTTGTTCTAATATTCAGACCCACTCTCTATATACTGTGACCAGATCATATGTTTATAGAACAACTTGAATTTATGGATATTTTGGCATTTCTTGAGACGTGTATCCAGACTGTTCCAGAGTTTTACACCATATATAGAAACACAGAAATGTGTACGGGTAGTTTGAACATTTAACAATGTGAAATTTCCATACCCTCTTAAATTATGAGTTCTCTTTCTCATTTTGAACAAACTTTGTAGATTACTTGGTAGTAAACTGTTAAATGCTTTAAATAATATTATCAGTGTATAATATTTTACAAGGTCAGAAATCTTTAGGCATTATGCTTAGATTGAATAAAAAGATTATGGGTGTGTTCTTAAAAAAACAACTTTATGGATGATTCACAAAGCTCGTCTGGAATGTTTTACAGTATGGCGTTAAACCTTTATATCATCATGTAGAGACCAGACCAGACCAAGTTACAGGTCAGATCTGTGGAGAGGGAACCGCGCTCACAGTCAGAATACCTGTTTTTCTATGCATTTTTGTGCTATAAAGTCACCTGTAATTGAACAAACGTAAGGTAGAGCCGTTTGCTGTTGTAGAGAAGTGAAAACAGGACTAAACATGGGGAATCAGTTCAGTTCAGTTTTATGCAGCTAAAACACGAAACAGTCTTCATGAACATGTGAGACAGACCTCTGCCTTGACTATGTTTAAATCCAGGCTCAAAACAGTTCGGTGATATGAATGAAAGGCTTTTACTCTGCTCTCTTCCCTTTTAATGTTAATTTTATGATTATTTCTGTTTTGATTTGTTTATATTGTGATTTTAATGTCTTTCTTATTCTGTAAAGCACTTTGAATTACTTTGTGTAAAAAATTGTCTAATACAAATAAACTTGCCTTGCCTAAAATAATTGGACGCAAATGGTTTTCAGTTACTGCATTAAATACACAGAATTAAACAATTTAATCATTAAATATATATATATGCTTCTTTCTGTCCCAAGTGTCTGCACAGAGACTGGAAAGTGGCATTTCAATATTCTGCGCCTTCAACATGGAATAATTTACAAAAAGTAAACTGACTTCCAATAGTTCAGTTTAAATCTATGTTGAAAGCTTTGGAAATTAAATCTATCATTTGTAAATGCTTTTAAGAATCCATTTTGTGATGTGTTGAAATGTCTGTGTGTAATGTCATGTAACTGTGCCGCTGTCTTGGCCAGGACTCCCTTGAAAAAGAGATTAGTAATCTCAATGGGACTTTCCTGGTTAAATAAAGGTTAAATAAAATATACATAAATAAATACAAAATATATACATTAATAATAATAATAATAATAATAATAATAATAATAATAATAATAATAATAATAATAATAATATATGCTACCGCAATAAAACTGAAGTTGTTAAATTTTGCTATAAGTAGCCCCAGAAGCAGAATTGTAAAACTGAAAACGTCTAGATTAACTTAACGTACATTTTGTACAATTTCCGTACAAGTCAAATAAACAAATAATAATAATAATAATAATAATAATAATAAAAAATAAAAGTTGATATGCCATGCAAATTCTAAACGGCCGGGTGATGCTAATGGCTAATATAATGTAACAATAACTTTCCAAAGCTAAACCCATTGTAAACATGTTTATTAGGCTTGTGTGTATTGTTCTGGGTGTAATTACAAAAACATATGGCACTGATCATGTCGCTGTAACAAAGGCTGACCCGCTGACCCGTCATCCACAGTTCGCCTAGGGGTAACGAGCGTGCACGAGACTCTGTGTGCCTGTGTGTGTGTGTGTGTGGATGTGAAGACCCTTAGCCCTTATACCCAGTAGTGTTTGTTCCCGTGCCCACATCCCCCAATGTGTCTTCTGAGTACTTTGCGAATGTTACTGTGGTTTTAAAATATGTCACTTAAATAATAAAAGATAAAAAATATAAAAAAGACAGACTGTTGGGGACACAGTTGTTATTTTCTCTCTTAACAAAACAATGTACCCTGATCCTTTAAGTGCATCTCATGAACAAGGAATGAACAAGGAATGAACTGTATAACTCCACTATATAGTCCAAACGTGCAATTTTTTTTCTATATTCTCTTATTTACTTATTTTATTATTATTACTTATCTTGTCTGCATGCACTTTCCTGTTCAAACGTTCTTTTGCACTAAACTGCCTGGAGCTAATGTGGCAAGTGAATTTCTCCTATGTGAGTCCTTATGTGAGTCTTATCTTATCTCTTATCTTAAATTTGGCTGCTATGTTACACAAATACGTTAAATGAGATTTTGTAATCCCTCATTTCTCCAATATGTAAAATGTAAACAAAACTCAATGCAATAGTTCGGTCGTCTCCAAAGAAAATCAGATGCAAGTTTTTTTAGGGCGTCTACTCAAGTTTTGCTACACAACAAACTGAACAAAATGAACAGTTCAAGAATTGAAGGTGGAAATAAACTCACACAAACGCACATACACATTACCTCTTTGGGTAGGTCAGGTCAATGCTTTTTTAATTGTTTTAATGTTTAGCACTGTCCCGGATAAATAAATTAAAAAAACTAAAGTAACTAAACTGTATTGTACCTGAAAAATACAAAAACACGTTATATGGCAACTTCAGTCAAGTCAAAAATAAATGTTTGTCAAGTGAAACCACGTCTAATACCCTAGTAGCTTTAAATAAATAAAATAAATTCATAATGTTAAAACGTAAAATGTGACAGTCTTTACACTCAAAATACACTCCCAGTCAGTTCAGTCAATGTTTTTCTCTTATTTTTACTACTTATTACTTTCTAATATATATACAAATATCAAATATCAAAAGTGTGCCACTAGATCTATAATCATGAAAGCCTGACTGGAAACACAAGTTGCAAGAAACTCCTACTTCAAGCTGATCATTCACAAAACTATTGATTTTTCTAGTACTATATAACATCTGAGGAATTTAGAGATTTACTAACTTAAGTTTAAGTTGGTAAATGCTTAGCAGACAGTCATGGTTAGTTTACAAAAAGCAAAATTGTAACATTTAATACACAGATATGATCAAGATATGTACCACTTTAAATAATAAAACACTGGCAAACTATGAAACATGTTGATGACTGAGGATTCTGACAAGAAAGAGTGCTGTGATTAGTGTAAGTGCTCACATGGATTATAAAGCTTTACAAAAATAACTGAAACTCAAAATTCCTACCAGATTAGTAAAGAAAAACAAAAGATAACTGTTAGTAAATCCGCAATCATCTATTTCCAAAACTGAGCAAGCCAGCCATGAAAGAAAAACAGAATTCTTTGTCATGTTTTCTCTACAAATGATCAAGAAAGAAAGTAATTCAAGAAAGCATGGACAAAACACTTGAGGACAAAAATTAAGGTTTACAGTTTTGGAAATATAACCAGTTCTACAAAAAAAAGAACATTGTGAACTCACCAAAAGTGCTCCAACAGCAGAAGTTCCAACTGTAGTTGGAGCCAAAAGTATTTCCCGACAATATCAGTTTCTCAAGCCAGCCGCTTCCTGGTTCTGCTTTTTGTTACAAAAACTACAAACAAAGTACTTTTAGACTTCAGTTATTCAAATGTTAAATGGCTTCCTAATAATTATCCTTCAATCTTTTGCTACTTTCTTGTGTTTTTGTTTTGTTGTAGTAGAAGTAGTTTTCTCCTGGCACTGTATAGTCCACAACAAAGGAACTGCTACTACTATTACTACTACTGCAAATCCTGCCCAGCGAATGAATGAGAGGCAGGGGCGGGCAGAGGGGGTATGTTTGATTTGCATATCGCGAAGGGGAGGGACGGGTGGAGACGGGGGAAAAGCGAGAGAGAGGAGGAGGAAGGGGTGGGGGCTAGGCTTGGCTGTTTATGCACGTTATCTGTGGGCCAAATCGACAGGCAGTCAGTCACCTGCCCCTGAAAGGGGGCAGGGGCTTTGGGGGGATGGGGGAGGTTAGTGCAGGGTTAGCATGGGGCTAATGGGGCTAGCGTGGCGAGGGTCCCGGGGGAGGGTCCGACAGGGAGAAGGAGGAGGGGAGGAGGGGGTGGAGGTTTAAAGTGGATTAGAGCAGTTGTGATTGAATTGTAGACAGCCGGTCTAACTCCAAATGCTATGCTGAAATAAGCAGTAAAGAAGTAGTAGTAGTATTAATAGCAGTAGTAGTAGTAGTATTGTAGTATCGTAGTAGTAATAGTAGAAGTAACCCAGCATTTTTCAGGCTGGGTTACTGTGGGCTAGGATTTCAAAAGTACTATTAAGATAAGATAAGATAAGATCACAACGCAAGTTTCAGAAATAGTAGGAAAATATGAGCATGCATCAAAATTAAGATTAATAATAATAATAATAATAATAATAAGTATGTACAATCAACTAAAAATTACTACTACTGCTCAGTAGTAGTAGCATTAGTAGTAGCAGCAGTAGCAAAAGTATTACTAGTAGCAGTAGTAGTAGTAGTTGTTGTTGAAGTAGTAGAAAAGATAAAAGTGTATCCAGCATTATAACATGGCTTAAATTGCACAAGAGTCACTTTTGTGTAATGAAGTCCCTGTAAAATGCAGATCTGTAGTAGAGATCTGAAACAACTTGTGGACAGTGATACTGAAAAGATCTGTAAAACCCACACAGATTCCCCTCATTGACCAAGCCCAGGGGGGCTCTTACACTGAGTGCAACCTTAGCCGTGTGTCAGGGAGGCCAGAGAAAGCAGCGGTCAGGAGCCAGACACTGAACAATGTGCAACGGAGCAAAGAGGGACAAAAGGGGGAGAGGGAGCTGTCACTAAAGACAGCTTCATCGGAAAGGATCACTCAAATATACTACAAAATTGCTGGTTTGCAGTTCACAACATTCTTATTCCAGAAGGTGCCATGCGCTCCGCCATCATCATTTAGACTGTATTATTTTGCACAGGGCTGCCGATCTTGACACAAATACGTTCAATACGGACTATGAAGCCGTTTTAAACCCCCCACAGGGTCAGTGCAGTGACCTGTTGATGCACATGAAAACCAAACATTTTACACAAATGAAATGTCATATTTTAGGTGTGAAACATTTCCCAAATTCTCAATTGAAATGACTGGGATCCTGGTTTAACATTTAGAAACAAAAGTGGGCAGGGCCGAATAAGGCGAATAGTACACCGTGTGACGTCATGAAGCGGTGGTTTTGAACTTAACGGCTACTTTCAACCTTTTGTTTAGAAGAGACTGGCAATCCCAGGGTTCAAATCATCCAAATGATTCTAGTGAAGACGTATGGGCTTTAAAAACACAGTGGAGCACTCAGCCTAAAGATGCATGGTTTGGATGTGAATGAAACAAAACACAACTCCAGGTATGTTTTTGATGAGGAAACATTATAACATAGACATAATCAAATATGCACCCTTTATAATGTGAAACAGAATCCTACTTTTACATCTAAAAGTAGGATTCATCTAAACACAAAAGCAATACTAACATTTTTTGTTTGTTTGTTTGTTTGTTTTTTCAAAAGAATGCAGCCCTAATGAACCACAAAATTATTGGAGTGAATTACTTTAGTATAGTGAAAGTGACATTATCTCAGCATATTCAGTCTAAATAATGAGGTTACATTCAAATCATATACATATATTTTTTAACTTTTATATTTTCATGTGATTTTAATGATGATTGAGTCTTATTGAAATTGTGAGAAGACTCGTTTTGGCTTTCATTCACTGTAAACCAAACCTCGTCATCAGGATAATTTGTCATTGAAATATAATTAAGTCCTACTTGCACCGCCCCAGAGAATGCCATAAAATCTTATTTATAGTACCATAAATTACATTCAAAACGACTGCCAGCTTTGAAATTGAATTGGGTAAAATTGATCTCCTTTGAGAAAGATTATTTCTATATAAACTCAATTGTATTATCATCCTTTGCCACATTTCTTCAGTATTTTTCCCAGCAAGATACAGCCACATAAACAACTGTAGATAAGACACATACAGGTCTTTCTCATCACAGTAAAACCTTATATCTCTCATGAGCACACATCATGTATTATTTCTGCTGATTACATATTTTATTTGTCTATTTTAAAGGTGCATTGTGTAACTTTTCTGGTGTAGGGTCCATCAAATGCTTTTCTTTGTGGAGATGTTATTGCTTTGTCTAGATTGTTCTGCAGTATGGTGTTAAGCCTTTCTATTTTCATGAAGACCGAGCCAGATCAAGTTACAGGTCAGGTTTGTGAGCTACAAAAGCATATGTAATTGAGTAAACGTAAGGTAGAGCTGTTTGTCATACTGTGGAACTGTGGAGCATTCTAGGCAGAGAAATGACATACAGCTCTGGAAAAAAATAAGAGACCACTGCATAATTACCAGTTTTTCTGATTTTACTACTTATAGGTATGTGTTTGGGCAAAAGGAACATTTTTGTTTGAGTCTATAACCAACATTTCCCCCAAATTCCAAATAAAAATATTATCGTTTAGAGCATTTATTTGCAGAAAATGACAAATGGTCAAAATAACAAAAAGATACACGTTTTTAGACGTCAAAAAATGCAAAGAAACAAGATCAAATTCATTTTAAAACAATATAATACTAATGTTTACACTTATTTTTAATCACAGCTTTCATGCGTCTTGGCACAGCTCTCCACAAGTCTTTCACATTGTTCTTGGGTGACTTTATTCCACTCCTGGTGCAAGAAGTGAAGTAGCTCAGCTTTGTGTTTGTGTTGGAATTCAACAGACGCTGGAATGGAATGGCTGTAATACATGTAGAGATGCTGATTTCAGAAAAAACATGCAGTGGTCTCTTATTTTTTTCCAGAGCTGTATATCCATAGAAACAAGCAGGTGATGGACCCCCAACTAAGATGTTACATAAAGCACCTAAAATAAAAGCCTCTGTGTGTTTATTGCATTGAAAAAATTAAAAAACTACATCCTTACTCTGAGCGAGCTTGCATCTTCACAAATCTGGTTCTTATTTGGTCTAGGAGTGGACCTCCTCCTGCTTGTTTCCATGGAAATGTGTCCCTATTGTCCCCTTGGCTTTAATCTTCCACAGTATGGCATTAAACTTAACTAGCTACAAGAAGAATGTTCCAAAGTATGTTTTAACTTTCTACTTTTAAATCAAGAAGGTGAAATATTACTTCGAGAAAGTTACATACTGTATCTTTAAACCAGCATTGTTGATTTAAACAGACTTTGATAAATAATATGTGCAGAACTGACTGAACGTAAATCAGTATTGTATTTAAATAAGAATAATGCATTTACATGTTGAAGCTGTTATGACAAAAGAAGCCATTAAATCCACAGAAAAGACTTGACACTGCGTCCCCAGTTTCTCCCCGGGTCCTTCTGACACTGATAGACTTATGAATAATTCAGTATGAGGCTATTTGCATAATGACCTACTTTCAATAATTATAATTAAAATAACAATTCAGCTATGGGATAAATCTATAGAAAAACAAACCTGTATAAAATATTACTTAAAGGCAAATGATGTGTTGTTTTGGAATTTCACTCAAAGGCAATTTAAAAGTACAGTATATGAGTCTGAAGGTAGCACATCGCCATACTGTGGAAGCAGGCCAAGTAAGAGTCAGGTTTGTGGAGCAGCAAGCCCACTTGTATTTCTATGTTTTTCTGTCCAATAAATACAAGCAAAATGAAAAAAAACATGCTATAATCTTTTTTTTTTCTGTTTTATTTCACTTTCGTCACTATTGCATACAAATCCTCTTTCAAACTCCATGTACAGTAAGTAAAAAAATAAAAACAAATAAAAATAATCAAGAAGGCAATGACATCTTGCCAGATTACTCAAATATAGAGATTATTTCAGTGTATATGAGTAATGGTCGTTGCAGTAACAGCAGCAGTAGTAGTAGTAGTAGTAGTAGTAGTAGTAGTAGTACCAAACATGGATTATTTCCCCAGACATCTCCCTGTTAAGAAGGTGTAAAATTACAGTAGCGCAGGCCTAATCAGAGAAGCTCACTTAAAGATAATGATGACTTTTAATTAGTGTCAACTCCTCTCACATCTGTGGGTAATTATTAGCTCATTAGCGCTGAAATCGTTACCTGCTCGTCTGAACCAAGTACAACCTGCTCCATTTCACTACCACACACTAATTACATTTCTCTTTTGTTAGGGCTGTGGTCCAATATATAGATTTAATTCTTTTTTTCCATACTGATTCAATATTTGGTCTTGCTGTTGTGGTCAAGAACTAGAGATATAAAAGATAAATAAAAATATATGATATCAAAAAGTATGTTTTGAAGATATTCAAGATTATTGTCTGTGACTAAAGGACCTGTTCCCAATTTTTGTCGTGTCAATAAAGGCGCCGTTCCTGATTTTTAAAAACAGAACTAGTTCACTTTAAATGGTTTGCAGTTATCCAAAAATCCTAATTATTTACGGCAATGAGTTTAGAAACGCTTTGTCGCAACTTTCAGAGACCAGCACAGAGATTTGCCATCACATTAAAGCCAACAATGACTAGCATGCTAACCGAGTACTACCTGATTATCAAGCAATAATGTTATATTTATAGGATGTGACCTTCGTTGTTGTGTTTTATGTATTTGTGTCTTGTATCTTTACTAGTATTGCATTATTTCATGTTTTATTCTATTGCCCTTAATGAAAAAAATATACAGCTCTGGAAAAAAATAAGAGACCACTGCATTTAAGTCACTGACTTTCTCCCCGGGGGTTGTGGGTTCAAATCCCCCCCAACAATGAGCTAACCAGTGTGGGTCCTTGGGCAAGACCCTTCACGGTACTGCCCCCAGGCGCCGAAAAAGATGGCTGCTCACTGCTCCTGAAAAGGATGGGTCAAATGCAGAAGTCAAATTTCTCCCGTGTCTCACTGTGTGTCATTGTGTGTGAGATCAATAAAGGCTTAATCTTAATCTTAATCATTTTTTTTCTGAAATCAGCAACTCTACATGTATTACAGCCATTCCATTCCAGCGTCTGTTGAATTCCAACACAAACACAAAACTGAGCTACTTCATTTCTTACACCAGGAGTGGAATAAAGTCACCCAAGAACAATGTGAAAGACTTGTGGAGAGCATGCCAAGACGCATGAAAACTGTGATTAAAAATAAGCGTTATTGCACCAAATATTGATTTCTGAACTCTTCTTAAGTGTAAACATTAGTATTATGTTGTTTTAAAATGAATTTGATCTTGTTTCTTTGCATTGTTTGAGGTTGAAAACATGTATCTTTTTTGTTATTTTGACCATTTGTCATTTTCTGCAAATAAATGCTCTAAACGATACTATTTTATTTGGAATTTGGGGGAAATGTTGTCAGTAGTTTATAGACTCAAACAAAAATGTTCCTTTTGCCCAAACACATACGTATAAGTAGTAAAATCTGAAAAAATGATAATTTTGCAGTGGTCTCTTATTTTTTTACAGAGCTGTATTCAGCAAGGCCCACACACTTTTCTAGACAGGTCCAATAAACAAATACGTATTTGAATTTTCTCATTTAGCCCCTGTCCCTTGACTCCTGCCTCGGAGGACCACCAATCCACACACAGACCTCCCATAGAGTCAGTCATCAGGCCATCACCACACCTTCACTTCACCTGAACAGTTATATAAACTGACCGTTACTCTTTGATGTCTCCAGTGCCTATCTAGCCCTTTCAGGTGAGAGATGCTGCTAAGACAGTGCCAGCTCCTCCACTTGTTAATCCCATGCCTGAAACCATACATTTTTATACCTGTATAAGGACCTATCTCACACAGACACATACAGCTCTGGAAAAAAATAAGAGACCACTGCATTTTTTTCTGAAATCAGCATCTCTACATGTATTACAGCCATTCCATTCCAGCGTCTGTTGAATTCCAACACAAACACAAAGCTGAGCTACTTCAGTTCTTGCACCAGGAGTGGAATAACGTCACCCAAGAACAATGTGAAAGACTTGTGGAGAGCATGCCAAGACGCATGAAAGCTGTGATTAAAAATAAGGGTTATTGCACCAAATATTGATTTCTGAACTCTTCTTAAGTGTAAACATTAGTATTATGTTGTTTTAAAATGAATTTGATCTTGTTTCTTTGCATTGTTTGAGGTCTGAAAACATGTATCTTTTTTGTTATTTTGACCATTTGCCATTTTCTGCAAATAAATGCTCTAAACAATCATTTTATTTAGAATTTGGGGGAAATGTTGTCGATAGTTTATAGACTCAAACAAAAATGTTCATTTTGCCCAAACCTATAAGTTCAAATCAGAAAAACTGAATCTTGCGGTGGTCTCTTATTTTTTTCCAGAGCTTTATACATAATATATGTCTGTGTGAGATGGGTCCCTATTTATAATATTATTTTTCTGATCATCGTTTCCTCCCCAAAAACATCTCTGGAGCTGCGTTTTGTTTCATTCACACATGTATAACACACACACACTGCATATTTAGGCTGAGTTCTTCTCTCAAACAGAAAACACATTGTGATGTCATGTGGTAGTACAGGAAGTGCTTCATTGTGTTTTTAGTTTTGAAGCTGTTAACTTAAAAAACTACCACAACGTCACAAGGTGGAACAGAGCTTTAGAGATGTAGATTAATAATAAAGGGTTAACCAAACATGTGTGAATGAAACAAGACACAACTCCAGGTATGTTTTTGAGGAGCTAACACTGTAACATGGCTTAAAGCTCACAAAGATCAATTTTGCGTAATATCGGAGCTATAAATCTATAAAACTATTGTCCCTGTGATACATCTGAGGGGATTTTTTGCTCTGTGGCAGTAAGGATATAGACAGCTTGGTTTATGTTGTTTAGGTTGACCTTCATTCTGCCAGGAAACCAGAGCAGCCAGAGGAAATCTACCCAGACACAGGAAGTAAACTCTTGAAAACAACAGTCCACCAATCTTTTTTTTTTTCTTCACAGTCCACAAATCAGAACCTACTCTTGTATTCACCTACAAATGTGTTACTTAAGTCATGAGTATGGACTGTGTGCTTTGGGCTGTTATGTGCTTTTTACTGTCTTGCTATCACCCTGCCAATGGGACTTCAGATTAAAATGACGTTACATTTGCATGCTGGACTAAAATACATTAATTAAAGGGCCTATATTATGTGATTTTCTAATCTTATAACCATCACAAACATACCTAGAGTTGTGTTTTGTTTCAATTAACACAGGCTTAACATGCAAACCCTGTATATTTAGGGCCAGTCCACATGACGTTTTTTGGTGGAAACGGAGAAGTTTGTATTCGTTTTGGCCTTTTATTCACACGGTGCCGGGGTTTTGGGTGGGCGAAAACGGTGTTTTTTGAAACCAGGTTCCAGAGTGGAGAAATCTGAGAACGCCGGGGGTCGCGTTGTCGTGTGGACGAGCAAAACACAGCTTCTGGAAAACGATGACGTTGCGATGCTTTTTTGCGGAAGAGAAAGGTGCATGCTCTCTTTGTAGTATTGCGTTTCCGGTGGCTCTGGCTGTTTCCTGTTTACAGCACCACATATCGGTGTGGCATATGTATTACATCACTTTCACTCAGCGCTTTCATCTGGACGCGAATATTTACTGATCCGACACGTGTGTGGACGCAAATTTTTTTTCAACCCGCATAAAAAAAAAATCCAGGAGCCTTAATTCTTCTCTGAAACAGAAACCATTTTGGTCCATATTGTGATTGTGGCCATAATCATAAGAGATCTAATAAGTTTAGATAATTTTAATATCCCTAGGTAACAATTCAAACTCAGGATCATGTCGCTACTGTGTGTCATCTAGAAATTCTATAAATGTAATCCATTTGTTTTACCTGCAAGTATTTAATATTTTACTTTAGATTTAAAACAGCATTTTCATTATAGCCGTGGGAGTTATAATAAAATACCCTACTTGTATTGACTGATTGCAGATGTAATAGAGACAGTAGTAGCAGTAGTAGTTTTTTGGAGTAGTTTAGTGTTATAGGTAGGGATGCAAATTATCGGTTAATTCATTAACTGATAGTTGATTGACCTTATGGATCGATTAACGATTAACTGATAAGCGGCGTTTTTCACCTGAATTTTAGTGTTTCAATAGGGTCTTTAAGAATATAAGCTATAGTATACATAACACTAAGTCAAAAATATATCATAGTATTATTATATTGTATATTCCTCAATTAATTATTCCTTAGTAAAAAGCAGACAAATGTATTGATGCTGAATAACAAAATACAGTAATCCCTCGCTCTATCCAATTTTTTTTTTATAGTGTAACACTGTGTTCTGTCCTGATTGGCTAAGAGACTAGACCAGGACTGAACGTGGACTGGACCAGGTCTGAACCAGGTCTGGACCTGGACTGGACCTGGACTGGACCGGGACTCGACCGGGTCTAGACCTGGACTAGACCAGGATTAAACCACCACGTGCCGCTGCTGGTTTCGCCGCGGCCCGCGCTCCGAGCCGCAGGCCAGCCGCGCGGGGCTCGGGGCGCGGCGAAACCAGCAGCAGCGGCACGCATTCCGGGTTCGATCTCGCCTCGCGCGTATACCCGGGGCTGCTGAGCAGTGCCGTTGGCGCCTGCGGTCGGCTGTGAGTCGAGCTTGGCGCAGCGCGGTTGCCTTGTTTCATGACCGCGCGGGTTCGCGTGTTCGCGTGTCCGCGTGTCCGCGGTTAATTACAATTAATGCATTTTGATCGACCAACGTCTTAATCGACAATTAACCGTTAATCGATTAATTGTTGACATCCCTAGTTATAGGCCATCTTCTTAAAGTGCCCATATTACCTTGTTTTTTGATCTGTTATAATGTTGGTTCCATGTTTAACACACAAATCCTGCATATTTAGGCTGAGTTCTTCTCTCAAATGGAAATCACTCTTTTCTACCTTGTGATGGAAAGTGGTAATGAAGAAGGTGCTCCATTGTGTTTTTAAACTTAAACACCTTTACTAGAATCATTTGGTTAATTTCAGCCCTAGAACTGTCAATCTCTACTTAATGAAATGTAAACGGTAGCTGTTAATTTGAAACTTACCACTACATGACATCACGAGGTGGAGCAGAGCATTTTGAGCTTTGAAAATATAGATAGACTAAAAATCCAGGGTTAGTCAAACTTGTGTGAATAAAACAAAACTCCAGGTATGTCGTATGTCACAAGAGTCAATATAGGATCTTTAACAATTTGTCCTTACTTAAATGACTACTGAGTACTTTTACTGCAGTGCAGGCCGAGTTCAGCATATTATGATTTTTGCAGAAATATGCATTGCCGCTTTAAGGCCGCCACACACTACAGGAGAATTAGCAGGATTTTGGCTGTGATTTGCTTCTCCCAGAGTTCGGAGAGGCGTGACCCGACATTTTGTCTTCATATGCGAAGACAAAATGTGTGTGTGGTGTCAGTGTGACTCTGAGCTGCTCTGTGATACATCATAATCACCAAACATCAGCGATGCTACGGTAACAGCCAAGAAAACAGAGCGTCAGGGGCAGATGGAGTGACGGACACAGAGACGCAACCTACAAACTCAAGAAATGGCGATACCACTGTATAGTCCAGACGTGCAATATTTTCTATACTCTCCTATTTACTTATTTTTATTATAATTACTATTTGTCTGCATGCACTTTCTGTTCAAACTTTCTTTTGCACTAAACTGCCTGGAGCTAATGTCTCAAGTGAATTTCTCCTGTGTGAGATCAATGAAGTCTTATCTTAGTCTTGTCTTATCTTAATAATTATAACTCACTGCTTGTAATGTTGTAAATATAAACTGCAGCACCTCGTCCACATTATCCATAGAAATTGTGCTCCACAAATGACACCCAGTCCACAAAGCAGCACTGTTAATGCAGTTTGAGGCGTTCTTTGGAAGTAAAAAGGCGAGAGTAGCTCCTCACATGTCTGTTAACATCCACACAGCGCACGGATCGAGGTGAAGCTGCAGATTAGTGATAGTGACTCTACTTCCTGTGTCCTTTATCGGCAGCCTTCTGTGCATTAAGAATCATGTAACTCTAAGACACTTTACCTGGGATATGTCCCTCAAGACTGGCTGAAAGGGGACAAATACCTCATGAATATTCTGTTGGTGGCTAGTAAAAAGACCATCACGAAGAAATGGCTACAACCGGAACGCCCGAAAATTAGTATGTGGAGAGACATTGTGTTTGATATTTATAAGATGGAACAAATTACAGCCCATGTTAATCACAAAATGGAGAATTTCCTTAATCAATGGATAAAATGGCGGAATTACACCATAGCCAAGTGGCCAAATTGCTCTATGTTATTGCACTAAAGGTATATTGTATGTGTGTCTGAAAATTACTCCCTGTATGTACATAGTTTTGTTGTTATCGTTTGTTGTTTTCATTTTCTTGCTTAAAAAAACAATAAAATATAAATGAAAAAAAAAAGAATCAAGTATTTGATGTGTTGCACCACATTTCACAATAATAACTCAGTTTTGACTTTCATCTGAACTAGAAGTGCAGCGCTCTGATCTTTTGAACACTTAAAGGCAAATTAACATTTTTTTACAATCTGAGCCTTCTTTCGGCAATAAAACAAGTAGTTTTACTCACCCATAGCATTTTTCTGTCAATTGGAGCAGTATCGCAGAACTTATGTTGAGCCGTTCTGTTCTAGTAATGATCCCGTATCCGTTAACATGGTGCTGTATCATATGCTCGGGGCATTACTTTGCGGTGTCCAAATAACACAAACTTTAGCACTTTTCAAATCATAGAAGCCCGATGTCTTAATGTAAGATTTCGTTTGAAGCAAAAGTGGCCTGTAACCCCAGATTTATCCATAGTTTTCAGCTTTGCGTTTCATGTTTGGGTCCCGGGAGCTCAGAGCACAGTCCGCGCATGCGCACTGGCGTCCTCATCTACTCGAAACTATGGCTAAATCTCGGATTACAGGCCACTTTTGCTTCAAACGAAATCTTACATTAAGACATCGGGCTTCTATGATTTGAAAAGTGCTAAAGTTTGTGTTATTTGGACACCGCAAAGTAATGCCCCGAGCATATGATACAGCACCATGTTAACGGATACGGGATCATTACTAGAACAGAACGGCTCAACATAAGTTCTGCGATACTGCTCCAATTGACAGAAAAATGCTATGGGTGAGTAAAACTACTTGTTTTATTGCCGAAAGAAGGCTCAGATTGTAAAAAACCTTAATTTGCCTTTAAAGGGATATTCCAGGATTTTTGACATGGGGGCTCATTTCCGAGTTAGCCAGAGTGCTGCAGAGATGTGGAGACACTTTTTAGCGAATTTCATGCAGTCCTTCCAGCTGCAGAGTTTTCTGTTGCTAGGCTAGCGCAAGTCAATGGTAAATGGTAGCCGGATTTTAATCAGGCTTACCCACTCCATAGTGCACCCAAAACAAGTCAACTATAACGCCAGACTGTCGATGCAAATGTCTGTGTTGATGGAACAATTTTAGAAATATAATCAACCTTGTACTTTAAAGATCCCATGACATGGTACTTCTTGATGCTTTTATATGGCTCCTTAATGGTTCCCTAATACTGTAAATGAATCCTTCTTCAATATCAACACTCAGTGCATGAGAAACAGAGATAAGCTGAGAAAGAGTAATTTTTCTCACTCAGAACACTCTATAATGGGCGTTGTTGCTTGAATGCAAATGAGGAGAAAAAAGCTGGCCAATAGTAGAAGGTGGGGGCGTGGCTAAACGCTCCGCTGTCTCTCTGTGCGCTCTCTGATCCATTTCCTTGTTTTTGCACGGGGGGAGAGAGTTGAAGTGTTCCATTGAAAAATAAACACATTTCCACATAAAATAAAATTAAACCACTGCTGTTCAAAGGTCCAGAGGCTCAGATAAAGGACTTCAGAGCCTAGAAACACTCGGACGTGCCTCCAGGCAAATAAAAAAATGCATTTCGCATTGCCTAGCGCATTCACAGTCCAAACTCTATGGGCGGGATATACAGGGACGCTGAGCAGAGACAGAGGGAGGGGCTGGAGCTGCATTTGCCGATCTGACGTCAAAAAGGTGCCTTGTCCGAACTCGCCCGTTTCAACACTGGTTTTGTGTAACGCAGAAAAGGACCGCAAATGCTCAGTTTAGACATTTCGCAACTTTTAGCCATGGGGAGGGGGGCCTAAACAGGGTAGGGGAGCTCACATTAACGTTCAAAAACCTCAGAAAGTGAAAATTTCATGCCATGGGACCTTTAAAGGATTTATGTCCTTATGCAACAGCGCGTTTTTTTCCCGATCTAGCTAGGCATGGGCGGAGTGATATCACCTTGCAGTTAGGTTTCCAGCTGTTTTTTGTTTACCTTCAGCTGTCGTCGTTAGCCATAGCAGTACAGTACAGTAGCAGGGCAGTAGCCTGCCCTGTTCTACAATCCAGACATGGCCACGTTTGGAGGTCTCCCCGATGCTTGGAATATACAGACGAAGAGTTGAGAGAGATGGATGTTGAAAGGGCAGAACGCGAGAGAGTGTCGGTGAGTTAGCCCCCGCTACAGCTACAGAAAACCGGGTTGTTGCATTGTTCGTTGGAATGAACGATCAATGCGGGGCTGTCTTTTCAGTTCCGTGCTCAACATGAATGTTCACGGGCTAGCAACAACTTTATGAGCGTGCATGCCTTTTGACCAGCACGCTAACATAACGACAGGAGCAAGCTTGGTTAAAAAAAAGGTACAAACCTGTTCTTCATCACGGGATCTTGCGCTTGGAAAGACAGATGGTACTGCAGTGGTTGTCAGACTAGGCTTTCCAAGGGATTTGGTGTAGTCGTCTGGTCCGAAATGATCACTGCAAATCTTCTGTTTATGTAGCGTCTACACCGGTGTGTTGTGTTGATGTCTAAGCCAGCAGCTACAAGCCACAGTAGAGTCCTTTCTCGATCGTGCACCGGAAAGCTTTGAAAACTTTGTGGTGCCCACCTGCGGGCTTTATTTGTACATTTTCTAAATGCACACTGAAAAACCATTTTGCCCGGTAGTTCTTTTAAAATTCACCTCTTCACTCTGTGGTCTTCCCTATTACGACTTTTCTCGCTTCTCTGTTTACGTGGTTGGTCACTTCACAACCAACTAGAGTAAAGTAAAATTCCGCTGCTGCGAAGCTAGTCCTTCAGATATGGAATGATTCATGCTATTCGCAGTCAGTTTGATTTCAAAAATTACTCAATCATCATATATTTACATCGACAGTCTGCCGTTATAATTGACTTGTTTTGGGTGCACTTTGGAGTGGGTAACCCTGATTTAAATCCGGCTACCATTTACCGTTGACTTGCGCTAGCCTAGCATCTGAAAACTCTGCAGCTGGAAGGACTGCATGAAATTCGCTAAAAAGTGTCTCCACATCTCTGCAGCACTCTGGCTAACTCGGAAATGAGCCCCCATGTCAAAAATCCTGGAATATCCCTTTAAAGGGATATGCCACCCCCAAGTCAAACTCGGGCATCTCCCCACAGTCCAGAGACTGCGTAACAGGGGAACTGCCTTCCTGGTGCGTAACAGGGATTCCCCTGTCAGCGTGGTGTGTGCTTCGGCTGTGTTTTTCCGCACTGAAAAATAGTCAAGCTCCAAGTCAAGTCAAGCTCTCCGTGTTGATTTGCTCATTTATTTGCACTCGATATGAATGCGCACTACACAGAAAGTAATTGGGAAAAGCATCGAGCAAATTAATTCCTTTTGGCCGAAATCTTTCTCTGGCGACGTTAGACTCCAGTCTAACGCGGAGTAGCAGCAGATACCGCGGCGGTCAGTGCTGACAGACCTGGACAATGGCTGGGTCACCAGGAAAACGCTTTCCACCACTTATTTTAGTCTCTGGACTGTGGGGAGATGCCCAAGTTTGACCTGTGGGTGGCATATCCCTTTAAGAGTCTCAAAGCGAGATGACACGAGGTGCACTCATAACTGTGCAGCCTGTGGTACGCAGCCATATCCCACAACAGTCTTTGCGATCGGAGATTTAAAATGTGTCTTGTCTGTGGTGTGCGCTTTTTGTTGCACGTTTAAAAATTGTTTAAGACAAAAAAAATCCTGTAGTGTGTGGTGGCCTTTAGAGCCTTTTTTTTTTTTTTTTTTGCAATCATTTTTTTTAATTTGTAATGAGACAAAATCTTTTTTTTTAGTTTTCCTATTTCCGCGTTTGAAAAAAATACAGCCCAAACGGGCGATTCTGAACAAGGGAACTTTCTGACGTCACACTCGCGGAAAGGTTTCCACCCCCCGTCTGGATGTCTACCTACCATCTCTGGAAATCATGCCCAGAGAGTTTGGACCGCAAACGAGCTACGAAATGCAAGATGTGTTTTTTTATTTCGGATGTCCTTTATCCGAGCCTCCGAACCTCTGAAACAGCAGTGGTTTAATTTTATTTTCTGTGGAAATGTTTTTTTTAATGGAAAGCGTCTCATATCTTCCTCCGCTCTTAAAATGCGGAAGTGGGAACAGTGCACAGTGCACCGCTAATCCAGGAAAAAGCGGAGTATTTGGCCACACCCCCACCCGCTGCACTGGCCTGTCTCTGTCCTCCTCATTTGCATTCAAGCAACAACGCCCATAATAAAGCGTTTCAGAGACATATTTAGCCTCATGAAGACAGTCAGAGTCATATCTCATGCACTGAGGCTTGATTTTGAATAAGGATTCATTTACAGTATTAGGGAACTATTAAGGCGCCATATAAAAGCATCAAGAAGTACCATGGTATGGTACTTTCATGACGGACCTCAACTGAAGATACACAAAAAAGATGATGTCGACAGGTTAAAGGTGACACGTAAATCATTAAAAGAGAGAAGCCCAGAATTGTCAAACATGTTTCCTAGCACATGAATCTTTGTTTTTCCACTATGAGAATGCAAATGGTTTGGCACCAGAGAGTAAAAAAAAAAAAAAAGTGGACAATCTTTATTCCATTTCCATTTCTGTATGGGTTTTTTTTGTTGTTGTTTTTTTTAATTCTTTTTCCACGTTACTAGACTGATAGCAGATTAGTAATTATTGGGCCAAAACAAGTTTTTGCTTGAGTAGAATAGAGGAGTAAATCAGGCCATTTAGTCTGAGCATAAACTAGACTTGCATTTCCATGAATCAGGTCTTGGTTTTTGAGGTTGATGTGAAACTTCCGATATATAGAGAAATTCAACTTAAAGGTGCACTGCAGAATTTTTCTGGTGGAAGGTGTGCAACCTCATTGTTTCCACGTTATTTCTTTGTCTAGAACAGGGGTCTTCAACATTTTTCAGGCCAGGGACCCCCAAACAGATGGCGAACTGGGCCAGGGACCCCCTACTATATATACGGCATAGAATTGTGTTTTATATTAAATTGAGCTTAGTGTCATGTATAAACATTGCTACTCTGTTATGGTACATCCAAAACAAGGAAATAATACACAGGTTAATACTGTATTTTACACTATAAAATATAAAATTATATTATTTTATATTAATTATATTATCTGGTCTAGAATGTTCAACTGTGTGGCAATAAACTGATCTAACATGCATTTATGCAAATACAAGTGTTTTTATTGTTTTTTATTGCTCAAGAATATTTTGAAAAGCATGCATCCTTACTAAGAGCGTGGTCTCCTCTGCACAGATTTGACCAGTAAATTGGTCTGGTGTTTATGTTCACTGAGAAGTTTATTGATATACTGTGGAACATTCAAAGCAAAGCAATAACTTCCCTGGAGACTAGCAGCTCGCAGACCCTTCACCAGAAAAAATACACAGCGCTTTAATATAGGCTTTCTGCTTAGTCAAAACATGAAGCGGGGCAATTAAGTAAGTTTCACATTGTTAAGTCGATAGAACAATCTAGATATATTGCCCCAAAAAGCACTGAATATGTAATGTTTTGGTATACTGTGGTCGATGGTATACTGTACTTTCAAGCTCTTCTTTATGCTCTGCAGTGATACCCCAACCCCAGCACCAGAACGATGGGGTAAGTTTGACATGTGCTGCCCTTTGGTGGCATTAACGCAGCAGTGCAGCCCTATCTTACACTGTAATAAACATGATAAACTGCATGATATTTCAACACAAAACAATGTGAGATGACAATAAAGGTAATATATCAATGTTTTTACTTGCAACAAATGAGGCAGTTATTAAATTAAATTAAATTAAATTAAGCCCTAAACTGAACCAGGTTCAGGCAGAGCAATGGACCAATTTAATAAATACAGGGATGAAAACATCACATATACCCGTATCAAAAGGACAAGACAATAAACACAATGACTATGTGATGTTTTAGTCATCGTGTTTGTCTTGTACTTTTGCTATGGGTATATGTGATGTTTTAGTTATTGTGTTTATTGTCTTGTTTATCAGATGTTTTATGTTCACTGTGGGCCTAGGGAGCGCTGCAATTTCAAATCCTGTGTGTGCAACCTGTACATATGGTTTTCGACAATAAAGCTGAGTTTGAACTTTTGAACTTTTGTTTAGAGGCGGCAGATGGAGAAAAGCAGCATGTGATATGTCAGCAAGTAAAATGCAATCAATAACAGAAAAGCACTGAAAAAAGACTACGGGTTGTCAAACAAACTGACCCATTATATCCATGGGATCCAGAATGTTGAAAAAATAGGACAGTTGCCAGAGTGATTAGCAATTTAAAACAATATATTATACCTTCTGAATGGAGAAAGTCCTTAAAGGTCCCATGGCATGAAATGTTCACTTTCTGAGGTTTTTGAACGTTAATGTGAGCTCCCGTATCCTGTTTAGTACCCCCCCCCCCATGGCTAAAAGTTGCGAAATGTGTAAACTGAGCAATTGCAGTCCTTTTCTGCGTTTGAAAAAAAGACAGACCAAACGGATGATTCTGAACAAGGAAACTTTCTGACGTCACACTCGGGGAAAGGTTTCCACCCCCCATCTGGATGTCTACCCACCGTCTCTGGAAATCACGCCCAGAGAATTTGGACCGCAAACGAGCTACGCAATGCGAGATGCGTTTTTTTTTTTTTGCCTGGAGAGACGTGAGAGTCTGCGTGACCATCCCAGGTTTAGACCTGGTCTAGTCCTGGTTTAGTCCAGGTTTAAACCTGGTTTAGTCCTGGTTTAGTCCACGTTTAGTCCTGGTCTAGTCCTGGTCTCAGACTCATGTCTCCGCTGATACACTATAAAAAAAAATTAAAAATACGCGAAACAGCGAGGCCACGGAAAGTGAACCGCGATAGAGCAAGGGACCACTGTATCCAGAGTTTGTATCTTGCGTCTCTGTGTCCGTCACTCCATCTGACGCTCTGTTTTATTGGTTGTTATCGTAGCTTTGCTGATGTTTAATGGTTATGATCTGGCAAAGCAGCTAAGAGTCACAGTGACACCACAGACATGCGCACAAAGCTGGGGCTTCAAAATTGCATACAAAGAAACAAAATCGGGTCAAGCCTCCCCAAACTCAGGGAGATTAAATCACAGCCAAAATCGGGCAAATTCTCCTGTAGTGTGTGGCGGCCTTAAGACTAATCATGACATAAATACATCTCAGTAATGGACACCATAAACCATAAATCATACTCACAGAAGTTCCCAGGGGGCTGTAGGCTGTGTTTAGTCATGGCACACCATCCGACCGGGAAAATGTCTCTGGAGTCGTAGGGGCACCAGTAGTCGAAGGCCCCCCTCCATCCATCAAACATGACGAAAATCTCCTGACCTCTGATCTCTCCCACCGTGGCGGGACAGATCAGATAGGGGTTCTTCCTGTCCACTGCCTCCAGCTTCATCCCAGGCTGGAACATGTTTTTACCTGGACTCACTGGTTCCTAAAAAAAACAGTGATAATACTGATTTAAAATAGTGGTTACCAAAGTGTATTGATTAAGGGAGGTTTATTTGGACACAGAACCTTACAATTTCAATATAAATAACAATACTGATAACATCCATCCATCCATTTTCTTCCGCCCCCGCCCTTGACGGCCGTGGACCCTTGACGCACCCGGCCTTGATGTACTTGTGTGTGCCATGGGCGCTCTCTTCCAGTGTGCTGGGGGCGAGGTGGGGTTAAATGTCTTGCCCAAGGACACAACAGCAGCACTCATCTGTGGGAGCTTGGGAACTGGGATCGCACCGCCAACCTGCGGATCCAAGCGCTCAACCAACGATACATTGTTGAGAACGGGATTCGAACTGCTGATTGGATCAGTGGACAAATGCTCTACCAACTGAGCTACTGCCACCGCTGCCAATATTGATAACAGCAGCTCAATAATATTAGTAAAATATAGTCTATACAGCTCTGGAAAAAAATAAGAGACCACTGCAAAATTATCAGTTTTTCTGATTTTACTACTGATAGGTATGTGTTTGGGCAAAAGGAACATTTTTGTTTGAGCCTATAAACTACTGACAACATTTCCCCCAAATTCCTAATAAAATATTATCGTTTAGTGCATTTATTTGCAGAAAATGACAAATAAAATAACAAAAAAAGATACATGTTTTCAGACCTCAAACAATGCAAAGAAACAAGATCTAATTCATTTTAAAACAACATAATACTAATGTTTACACTTAAGAAGAGTTCAGAAATCAATATTTGGTGCAATAACCCTTATTTTTAATCACAGCTTTCATGCGTCTCTCCACAAGTCATGCTCTCCACAAGTCTTTCACATTGTTCTTGGGTGACTTTATTCCACTCCTGGTGCAAGAACTGAACTAGCTAAGCTCAGCTTTGTGTTTGTGTTGGAATTCAACAGACGCTGGAATGGAATGGCTGTAATACATGTACAAACAAAACAAACAAACAATATTTATAAGGCGCTTTTCATATAAAATTGTAACACAAAGCGCCTTACAGTGGTCAAGGATTAGAAGATTGACCATTATTGATCTCGCACAGGAGAAGTTGTTTCTATATTTGACCCGGGGACCATCCCCATGATTTTGTTTTGTTATTTAGGCTTGGTCAGGCCCTAAGCTGGAGGATTTTACCTATGGCGCATGTTTAGGTTGATGGGGGAAACCGGAGTGCCCGGAGGAAACCCACCCAGACACGGGGAGAACATGCAGTCTCAACACAGAAAGGCCCGGGCAACCGGGCCTTTTCTTCATGTAGAGATGTTGATTTCAGAAAAAAATGCAGTGGTCTCTAATTTGTTTCCAGAGCTGTATGGTAAAAAATATGAGGAAATTTAGCAAGGTAAACATGTGACCCAAATTCCCAAACCCACACAACCTTATCCTACCCTAGAAGCTAATGTATTCTAATCAAGTCTACCATAACCTAACCATAACTGCCTAACCATAACAGTAATGCCAATGTTAATATGGTACGATCACAATGTGTATGGCTCCCTCTACTGTCCACAGTGGATATTGCATAGGAAAAAACCCTCACAGGGCAGGAAAAGGGAAACCTAAATAAAGCGCAACATAAGGGGCAGCAGTAGCTCAGTTGGTAGAGCGCTTGCCTAGTGATCCAGGGGTTGGCGGTTCGAATCCCGCTCTTGACAGGTGGATCCCAGCTCCCACAGATGAGCGCTGCCGTTGTGTCCTTGGGCAAGACACTTAACCCCACCTCGCCCCCAGTGTCTGTGGACACTGGTAGCCCCAAGGCCCGTTGTGCATTGTGTTCTGGGCAGCAGAAGATGAATGAAATAAAGCGTACCTTCTTAAATACAGAACTTGGGGCCATTTCTGCTCCACTCAGAGTTCGAAGAAGGAACATAGGCCACGAGGAAGCATTCATCCTAAAACCTGAAACACAAATATCAAAAAGAAGATGACGTAAGTGACAGTTATTATGAATGGGATACATGTTTTTTTTTTCAAAAGCAGAACTTACAGTAATCACACTTTTGTAATGATCATTGGGTATTTTTCTTTAAACTTTTTTAATAATTCAAATATTTTTGAACATTAAAAAATTAACAAAGCATAAAAAAATTAAAATAAAACCTAAAATGCAAAAACAAACATTGTACAACAAACAAAATAGTGAAGGTTAAGATAAAATAGTTGTAGTTCTAGACAAATGAACCAATTACAATATTTTTTAAAGTACATCAAGTGTAAAAGTACTTTTTAAATTAATTATTGAGTATTTCCACTTATAATAAATGTGATAAGAGAAGATAACTGCTGCAAAAACTATGTCAGTATAATCTCTCCATCCATACACTTGAGGACAAAATTATTAGCCCCCCCCTATGAAATTTTAAGTTTTCCCCAAGATTTTTTTTTTAATTTCTGTGTGGAAAATAAAATGATGTAAGCACCCAAAATAAAACTAGGATGTCTAAAAAAGCTGTGTTATTATTATTTATTTATTTTTGCTCTGGTTAAAAGCACTATTGAAATACTTTTAAAAACAATGACTATTTTGTAGGGGGCTAATAATTTTGTCCTCAACTGTATATACCCCTCCATACCTAGAGGTGGCTGCAGCATGTCTCCGCTCCTCTCGCACGTTCCTATTGGCTGAATCTCGGATGAATCGACCAATCGCCAGAAGTCGTTGGTGTTGTCACTTCCGTCGAGTCTAAGCCGTAGCCGTGTGCCCACCATGCCCATCACCGTGGCGATGCACACGGAGTTCGAGTTCCGAGGGTCCCGCGCCTCTAGCTTCATGCCCGCCTTGAAGTCATTGGAGGGAGGGACTCTGGACTGGGGGACGGAAGAGACAGAAATGTAATTAATTTAGACCACTATCATGTAAATAGCTCAGATTTTCCTTTTGTTAGTGCGTCAGATATTGTAAAGAAAGTAAAGAAATGTCACAAAATGATAACCAGAAAATATCATGCCATATAGTGCTCTACAGTTTTGTTCTATCTACAACTCTGGAAAAACATAAGAGATCACTGCAAAATTATCAGTTTTTCTGATTTTACTACTTCTAGGTATGTGTTTCCCCCCAATTCCAAATAAAAATAAATCGTTTAGAGCAGTGTTTCCCACTGTTTTCCCCTTTTTTGTCTTGTGTACCCCCTGAGCCTTTTTGTCATACCTCGAGTACCCCCTCACTCATACATGTTGATAATTCTCTAAAGTAGAATGTATCAGAACAGATTGTTAAATGAAAATCATTTTATTTAATCTCCTTAATTTGAAAATTTAATTCTCAGGCATTTTCTCTCTTTTCTTTAACTCAAATTTACTGAAATTAGAATTTAAAAATTAAAAAAAAATCTCCCCCTGCGCCTGGCAACAACACTGCCGAGTATCCCCTGCAGTGTGCTCGCATACCCCTAGGGGTACTTCTACCCCTAGGGGTACTTCTACCCCTGGATGGGAAACACTGGTTTAGAGCATTTATTTGCAGAAAATGACAAATGGTCAAAATAACAAAAAAGATACATGTTTTCAGACCTCAAACAATGCAAAGAAACAAGATCAAATTCATTTTAAAACAACATAATTCTAATGTTTACGCTTAAGAGTTCAGAAATCAATATTTGGTGCAGTAACCCTTATTTTTAGTCACAGCTTTCATGCGTCTTGGCATGCTCTCCACAAGTCTTTCACATTGTTCTTGGGTGACTTTATTCCACTCCTGGTGCAAGAACTGAAGTAGCTCAGCTTTGTGTTTGTGTTGCAATTCAACAGACGCTGGAATGGAATGGCTGTAATACATGTAGAGATGCTGATTTCAGAAAAAAATGCAGTGGTCTCTTATTTTTTTCCAGAGCTGTATATTTATACTGTTATATACTAGCACATACAGTACATTATTAGAAAATGTAGATGTATGCAATTTACATAATATACATTTATTTTATTTTCTTGTGTTTTATTTAACCAGAAAAGTCCCACTGAGATTTTACATCTTTTTTAGGAAAAGTCCAGGTCCCAGAGTAGGCCTATAGGGAAACTAGAGCACAAGGAGGTGTCGGGTTTTATAAATGAAACTGAGATGAACACTAAATTGTGAAACCTGGAGTTGAACAGAACATCACCTGTTTGAAGCACGAGGGCGGTGCTGCGATGGAGGAGGTCTCTTTCAGATAGTCATCCCAACTAAATGGTTCTGGGGGAAATAAACATGTTTTCAAATGTATTGCAAAACACAACGAGAGGTTTACTGTGGGTTGTGTATTTTATATCTGCTTTGACTAAATGAATGAATGTGGTGCACTCTGGGCTTTTTGCACCATTTTCGCAATGTGGTTTTTATATTGAAATTGGGAAAATAACTGAACAAAAACAAGCTTTTTTTTTTTCTTTCAAACCTTAAATCCCATTTATGTTAACATGTTCAAAACTGGATATAACTGTACATTTTCTGTTCTAAATTTAGATTACTGATTTGCTGAGCCTTTAACCTCTACAAAACTGAACTCAATCTTTGCAGTCTTATTCGCTGACATAGTGAATAAAAATTAACCATCAAAAAAAGCATAAACCCAAAACTCAATATATTACCAATGAAGATTACTTAAATGGTACACTACTAGTATGTACACTTATCTGGCCATTTGTCTCCATAGAGGTGTTTTGTTTGGTGGAAATGTTTCACATTGATATATATAATATATATCAAGGAAGAGCCAACTCCGTTCACCATAAAAATGCATATTTTTACAACATCCACAATTAAAACAATGCATGATAGTTTAATGCCATACAGTGGAACTGTCCTGGAAATGCAATAATATCCCCATGAGACAAGCAGGTGGTGGACCCTCCACCAGAGAAGGTAAATAGTGCACTAGTTTAACATGCAGACCTACTGTATTTCACAAGAAAGACTGGCAAGGCTGGCAAGATGAATCACAATCAAATCAAAATCTGATTTCCTCTGAACACAACAAAATATCTTGTCTTATTTTGCATAAAAACCCAGTAGATTTGATTTGTATAAACATGTTCTGAAATGTGATTCTTGTATTAGTTAGTCAATGTCAGTTTATTAATTAGCCAATATCAGTTCATAGGCCTATTTCAGTGTTTCTGTCTATTCACTTGGACGTGTTGAAAATGTGAATCCTATTACTAAAACAAATCATAAATCTACTCACTACGGCAATGCTTATACATGTAATCATTATATACATTTCCTAATCGCTCAGCCATAGCACAAAACCCACTGAATCATGACTAAAAATACTGTAATTAAATTAAAAACAACTCTAGCAGCTGAATAAAAGCAGAGCCAAACCCCTCCGTGCCTTGTGGGATTTGAAACATATGTCAGCGGGGGACAGAGCCTCACCCACCAGTGGATTTGTCAAGGGCAGACCCCACAGAGAGGCTGCTCCTTCGCTCCTTCTTCTCCTCTTTCTGATCTGAAATGAAAAGATGATTGAAGACTCATTTGCATTTTGATACAGACGCCCCAATTACCAACTGAGTGAGGACTGAAAAGTGTATTATTGTCTAATAGAAGGCACCAAATGCATTTAAATACAATTTTGTTCGGGTAATGTGTGAGGAGAGAGCAGGGAGGATTTGGACAGTTTCATGTGGAATTTTATAGATTTGAAGGTAGAGAAAATACATTGAGAGTGCGGTAAATGATCACCAGATTGTAATCAATAGAAAAATATCTCATCAAATCTGGAAAACGTGAGCATGTATTGATATTGAACAAAAGTGCTTAAATATATTTGGACCTTTCCTGACCCATTTTGGAATAATTTCAATCAATATCAGAAATAATATAGGCCCACACTGTATTGATTATTCATTCACCCTCTACACTCGATGGTGTTAAGTACTGAGTTGTAGCCACAGTTGCCTTGGGGCAGACTGACAGAAGGAGGCTGCCAATCACAATGCCAGATTTAAAAAAAAAAAATTATTATTATTATTATTTTAGAGAAAGTGGAACATTTCTAGAACATGTTTGAGGGGTGGTGGTCCAACTTTCAGTAATTAAAATCACAAATAGCTATACAATACAACATGCAATATACTGTTTTACCTCAAAACCAAAAGTAGTTAGTAGAGCAAGTAAGTAATAATATTAAAGTAGTTAACAGACTTAGACTTAGACAAACTTTATTGATCCACAAGGGAAATTGTTTTGGGTACGGTAGCTCACTCATCAAATATAATATAACAAAGGGTAAAAAGGAAAGAAAGGAAAAGAAGCAGATAATAAATTGTACTAAAGGAGTAATAGTATTAAATGTAGTATTGTAACAAGTGCTGTCAGGCGATTTAAAAAAATGAATCTATTTAATTACAGGATTTGTAATTAATTCATCTATTTAATCACATTTTCATCTCATGAGAGAGAGACACTTTGTGATCGAGTTTGTCAGGTTTTCTGCGGTCGCTTTGCTCATTCGTTTCCCAAATTCTGCGAGCGTGGTTTGGTGGTTTGTTGAAGTGCGCTCAGGCTCGCTCTATCACCGGTAACAATGGAATTTGTACGGACGTGTTTGTCGTTCAAATGATCTGTCAGGCTGGAGCAGTTTCGGTGATCGGAAAATTCTTTTTGACAAAAGCTCCAAATCACTGCGTTCTTATGGACAGTCGCTTCTTCGTGCTTTTTATAAATAAACTTGCCGTTCAAAGGCCCGAGGAGAGATTTGCTCACTGCACGCCAAATTTAAAATGCGCGTGCTTTTAAATTGCCACTCATAATTAATTGTGTTAATTTGCAGTCTAATTAACGCATTAAACTGACAGCCCTAATTGTAACAGTAGCAATATTGCAGTTGAGTTGAAATACTTGCCACTCACTAAACATGTTTCCTTTTTACTTGAAATTTTGTTTTGTTTTTTTAAGTACCAGTACTTTTTTTCCCCCTGTTTTAAATGGATAATTTAAGCTAAAATGTTCAAATTGTAAGTAGGGCCAAAGTGAAAATTCTGCACTGACAAAATGTAAAAGCCTAAATGGATTCTTATCAATTACATCACTTTGAACAGCACAAATACAAATACATGCAGCCAGTGTTTACCTCTGTGTGGAGTGCGGCCCATGTTGACCACAGGATGTTGAAAAGGAAATCACCTATGGAGACAAAGGGAAAAAAAATATTACCTTACTAAAACTGTGAATTTACCCAAAAATAAAATGTATATACTTCTATATATCCTGAAGAACTGGCGTCTAATGTTTACAGAGTCGATGGAGTGAAAACAAAGGGCCCATTCAGAGTGAGATATTTCTGATCACACGTGGACCGCAGACTGAGTACATCCTCCCTCCCTCCTTTAAAGATGTTTTCTTGTGATTACATCTCTAAAAATAACTTGTGTTTTCCCAGATTATAATGTAAATGTATAAAAAGAGAAATTATTTAAAATGTTGACCAAGAGATTAACTTCAGTTGTATCACAAATATTGACATTTGGCAGAGACAAAATTTATTCTAGTTTATTTTCTTCATTGTAAAGACTTATATCTAAAGTAGTACTGAAAACTGTCTACAGGGTTTCTATTTTATTACATGACAGAATAGTTTTATTATTATTATTACTCTATTATTCTAAATTGACTCTTGTGAGATTTTAGCCATGTTATTATGTTGTTACATCCTCAAACATACCCAGAGTTGTGCTTTGTTTCATTCACACATTTGAGTAATCCTTTCTTGACTTCTGCATTTGACCCATCCTTTTTTTTCAGGAGCAGTGAGCAGACCTCTTTCGGCGCTCGGGGGGCAGTAGTGAAGGGTCTTGCCCAAAGACCCACACTGGTTTGCTCATTGCCAGGGGGGGATTTGAACCCACATCCCGCCGGGGAAAGTCAGTGACTTACCAGTTGAGCTAACCAGCCGGTCTGTCTACGTCTCCAAAGCTCAAAATGCTCTGTTCCACCTTGTGATGTCATGAAGTGGTAGTTTTCAAGGTAACAGCTACCTTTTACTTTTTGATCAGTAGAGGTTGGCAATTCCATGTCTGAAATCATCCAAATGAAATGAATTGTAGCGAAGGTGTTTGGACTTTAAAAACATTTCCTGTATCACCACATGGCATCACGAGCTGGAACAGAGTGTTTTGAGAGAAAAACTCCTAAATATGGATGTGTGTGTTAAACATGTGTGAAAACGTGTGAATGAAACAAAACAAACCTTCAGGTATGAGGAAACATTATAACAGAGATAAGAAAATAAGCCTAATGTGGGCCAGAAAATGCTACAAACATTTTGAACAACTAAACTAAAATGTGACCTTAGACCAAATGTAAAATGAGTCATCTTTTCATGTGATTTATTTCAGTAAATGAGATAAAGGTCAATGGCCCAAATATTCTCAGTACCAAAAATAACACAGTTTAGGACTTTTAAAAAAGAAGATATAAATATAAAAGCTCTACAATAATTTTAGAACAGAACATTATAAATGAGTAAACTATGAAACGTCTCTCAATAAGAATTAAATATACTGTAGTACACTGTATAAGATGAACAAAATGAAGCATCGTGGATAAAACTCTATAAACATTATAGACATTATAAACACATAATGTATTAAAAATGTATATTTTAAAAGCCCATATTATGCTCTTTTCTGATCAGTGTTTTTTCCTCTTCACAAACATACCTGGAGCTGTTTTTTAGGTTGTGTCTGTGTCTGTAGTACCAGCTTGTAGAGGACTTTTTTTGCACCAATTCTCTTTTTTTGCACTATTTTATTTTCATCTTTTTGCACTATTTTTTATTTTTTTCCCCCAATACTGCATTGTAAATATCCTGCTGTGTTGTAAATATCCTACTTAAATGTCTGCGCTGAAGTGAAATGCTCCAAACTCCACACACCTTCACAAGAAAAATTTGGATAATTTCCAATCTCTAGTCAACAAAAGATCAAATGTAGCTGTTAACTTGAAAACTATCGCTTCGTGACATTCCAAGGTGGAACAGAGCATTCTGAGCTTTAGAGATGTACACGCATTAATAATAAAAGGTTACTCAAATATGTGTAAATGAAACAAAACACAACTCCAGGTATGTTTTTGATGAGGTAACAACATTAAAGCTCACAAGAGTCAATTTTGCATAATGAAATTTAACTTATTATACTGAAGCTGAATATAAAATGCTATAAAATATAAATAAGACACATTACATTGTCTCTTTGGATTAAACTACAAAAATCCAGTTATTTTTCCATTTTAGTGATATGAACTGAGTCCCCTGCAAAAATGAATTGAACTGTCACACATGGTTTCATTATGTTATATTTAACCAACAAAACAAAGTGAATGTCAATGATATGAGTCACAGATTGAGTGGTATTTTTGGCTCTGGTGTTTTTGTTTCTGCTGCATTAGAATAACCTATAAAAGCATGTCAAGCTGACTTTATTATTATTGTTTGTTTTGCCAGTTATTTGTGGCAGAGGTGTGAATATAAAGTTATTTATAGAAGAGACTACACTAGTAACAAGCTGACAGGATTTAAAGACATGATAAGAAAAAGTTTTGAGCACTATCTACAAGACATACAGAAATAATGGTTGTCTTTATATCTTTATATTGTGACCGTAATATTCTACAACTGGTGGAATTAAAGGTTCTACATTATGCAAAATTGACTCTTGCGAGCTTTTAGCCATGTTAGAATGTTGTTATCTCATCAAAAACATACTTGGAGTTGCTCGAAATGCTCTGTTCCACCTTGTGATGTCATGAAGTAGTATTTTTCACATTTACAGCTACTTTTGACCTTTAGTTCAGTAAAGATTTACAATTCCAGGTCTAAAATTGTCCAAATGATTCCAGTGAAGGTGTATCAAGTTTATAACACAGTGGAGCACTTGCTGTATTACCACATGACATCACAAGGTGGAACAGTGTGTTTTCAGTTTGAGAGAATAACTCAGCCTAAATGTGCATATGTAATATGGGCCCTTTAACTGTTTAACTGTGAAAATACAGATGTTTGATCTGGTTTAAGGTTAATATCGCTGTAACTACTGGGCCTACTCACTAGTGTTGTCACAATACTAAAATTTCAAACTCAATTTAAATACTAAAGAACAGACTCAATATTCAATACTGATTTTGATACCTAAATCATCATTTTAAATGGTATTTCTTTATTATACCATGTGGTCTTACACTGGTTCTGATAAAACTCAAGATAATCTCAAACTCAAGATGATCCAGTTATGTGATTTTATTCTGTATCGATATTTGCTTAAATGAATATGTAGTTTGGGTATCGATTAGTACCGGTATTAGAATTGGTATCTGATTCTGAATACTTTTGACAACCCTATCCACATTAAACACAAACTGGCAAATGGTGATTGTTGTAAGTTCAATGGACTTTAAGACATTTGTTTATTACATGGCAAGATTGTGGAGCCCAAACAACTAATGATAAGGTTAAACATGTCTGGATTTTAAGTTTAGATATTTAACCCCCCAAAAATGTGAATCCCCTTATAGTTATAAAAACTTTAGCAACCGTATCAATTTCCAAAACATAAACACAGCCTATAAAATAAGCATCAGAAATTATAGATTGGATGTTACTATACCTTACTAAAGCAGCAAATGAAAACAGTCAAGAGTTAGTAAAGTTCTCTTTGTATTTGCAACAAAGAGCTCCAAGTGAAAAGCAGAAGATTCCCCAGAGTTTAAGAGCATGATGATGTAATAACATTAGTATAAATATATCCGAGAGTTTCCTAAAGTGGTGCTCTTCTCTCTGTGTAATGTGTGTGGTTTTGAGTGTAGGTCTGAGGACGCTCCCCATTCAATCAAATGGAGCCATAAAGATTCCTGCAGGCCATAAAAACCCATTTAGAAGCGTGGAAAAGAAAAGAGAGGGAGAGAAGGGAGAGAAGGAAGAGAAGGGGTTGGTGGGGGGGGGGGCTATTTGATTAATTGAAATCTTGATTATTCAGGTTACAATTAAATCGCAATAAATCAAAATATTATTATTGACATTGCACACACACCCAAAAAAGTTAACCTGAATTTAGAGTGTTTTATTTTATTTTTTATTGTTAATCTGGCTGTTCACTTCATTAAATAGTGTTAAATAATAATGAACTACTGACAATGTAAATGACTTGGAGATTACACTCGCATTTGGAGTCAATAATTCTGAAATTGTCATGTTTCTTCTCCAGTAATCATAACAAAAAGAAAAAATATATATAGTGTGACATCCCTCGATTGGAGAGAAAGAAAGAAAGAAAGAAAGAAAGACAGAGCAGGAAGAAAGAGCAGGAAGAGAGAGAGAGGAAGAGAGAGAGAGAAAGAGAGACGGAGATGAAAGAGATTCCCGCTCCTCTCCAGACTCCAGACTGGTTCATCAGCTCTGGGGTCAGACAGAGGAAGACCCACCAGGAAGTAATTGATTTTTACAACCTCAGTGCAAATAACACGGCTCTGCCACACAAAAAAAGTAGTAACACAATAATTAAATACACATTTGAAAACAAAAATGTGTAAAAGTTGTTGTCAGCAGTTCAGTTTGTATTTAGCTCACCATATCCCAACTTGTTTTATGGAACTCAGCTACTCTCCATGCCCTTTGATAGCCCATTTGAGATAATATATATATATATATATATATATATATATATATATATATATATATATATATATATATATATATATATATATATATATATATATTTTTTTTTTTTTTAATATATATATTAGGGGTGTGAATCTTTCACTCACAAAACGGTTCGATTCGAATCTCGATTCACAGGCTACGATTCGATTCAGCCGGCTGCAGGCGCCAACGGTACTGCTCAGCAGCCCCGGGTGTACGCGCGAGGCGAGATCGAACCGCAGCGCCCAGGAATGCGCCGCAACGTGCCAGCCGCACGAAACCAGCAGCGGCCCAATCCTGGTTCAGTCCAGGTCCAGACCCGGTCCAGTCCCGGTCCAGTCCAGGTCCAGGCCAGGTCCAGACCTGGTCCAGACCTGGTTTAGTTCTGGTCTAGACCTGGTCCAGTCCACGTTTAGTCCTGGTCTAGTCTCTTAGCCAATCAGGACAGAACACAATGTAATGCAAAAAAATGTTACACTATAAAAAAAATTAAAAAAAAAATAAAAAAAATTTAGGCCAAATCAAATATTCATTGCCAATACATGAATGTTGTCTAAATAAATCACCCAATCCACTAACCGTGACAATAAAAACGCTAGTATCATACAATTGTTATGGTCTATATCTGCCATGGAAACTATCAAGCTGACAGTGAAACATCAACCCGACACAACACTGGCACAAAAGTTAACCACGCATACAAACCATGTCCATAAATTGTGGTAGCGCACCAAATTAACTTAAACAACAGCTCAATAAATGGAAACACCGTATCTTACCGGTGTTCTGTCGAACTGTTGTCTGTCTGTCAAACAAGGCGATCTGTCCTAACACACATACAAACATTGCTCGCTTCCGCATACAGCCCGTGCCGCTCGCATGATTGGCAGTTAACCAGCCAATAAGCTTCAATCCCAGGTAAGTGAACCACCCACCATTCGCTAAAGAACGCAAACACACACAGGCGGCTTCTGCGCCATGACAGAGACCACTCAGGAGCCGAGAACCGATTCTTGGCCGTAAATCCGGTGCATCGGACCTTTCATAGTGAATTTGGACCGATCCGGGCTCCGCTGATCGGTACACTCAGATCGCACCAATCCAAATCGGTTAATCTTTACACCCCTTATATATATATATATATATACATACATATACATATGATTTAATTGAATTTCACTATCAAAATAATGAAACATTGTCTAAAATAAACTTTAAAATGTATATATTTCTGAATATTTTTCATCACAGTAACTAAGTAACCCTTCAAATGAATACCACGATTTGAGCTTGTTTTTTCAGCAAATCTTTCTCATCTGCAGCTGATTATAGAAGCCTTCTCCTTCTGTCTCTGGGCCATAACTCACCGTTTTTACTCTTAGGATTTTATTTTTATAGAAAATGAAAAAAATAACTGAATAAGCAGCTTGGATGAGCTGCGAAATGTATTTGACCAAATAAACTTTTGTCCAGTTGACAAATTGAATTTCTCCTTTTGCCATCAAAAAATGTAACACTGGTCTACAAGCAAAATGCTTCCAGAACAAAAGTAGTGAAATTTTTCTTGGTTTAGGTCACTAATAAAGAAAAAGTAAGTCAGAATTGGCTATAGTTTCCAACATATAGTATTGGGTCAAAATAGGAAATTTATGCAAAAGGCAAAAACGGTAGTTTATCAGAAGGTACAGTGTGTCTATAAGCACCAGTTCTATCTGAAAGCCTGTCTGCACATTCCAATACATTCATTTTAATATGTCTAGAGTTTTAACATCAAATATTTTTGGATTTCACATAAGAGAGATGCCTCGAAATTGTGTCTTAAGATATTTCTTGTTTATTTCTTATAATAATAATAATACATTTTATTTATAAAGTGCTTTTCTTGACAGATAAAGAAGTGCAAGTTAAATATTTTCAAAATATAAATATTATTTCTAAGCAAAAATGCCTCAATCTATTTTATAAACACATGTGATTTTGATGTAAAACAATATCATTAAATATCTTGAATACATTAGGTAACCAGCACAGTTACCAATTAATTTTCAGTTCATCTTATCAATATAAATGAGATTTAGCCACTTTTATCTCGGAAGTAAATTGAGTCCAAAAATGTGTAGACCAGTATAATTAAACTATAACTTATCTAAGAAACAAGCAGTAATGATATAAAGTAGTACCCTTGCCATTTGTAAAAGTATACAAAAAGAAAAATGAAAGAACTGTAGTACTCAATACAGTATAAATAAACATGTTATTTATCTAAACAAGATTTGCTTAAACTGTCTTCTTGATCCTTGAATGCATTTGTCAGAAACTTTTATTATCAGCCTGAATATTGCTGAAAAAACAACGATGCATAGGCTAATTCGTGGTAATCCCGTTATAATAAATGCTTTTTTAAACTATCTATGACCCCCAGAACACGAATCGTGGCCGCAGTGAGTCTCGGGCCCTAATTAAAATAGAAGGAACCAGTGACGCAGCTCTTGTATGTCCACATTTAGTGGGCGGGACACCTCTCATTATTCAGCCCCTAAAACCGCTGCAATCTTTACAATAGCCGCAATTTAGCGCCAAAACGTAACCCTGCGCACTCAATATCACCTATAAGTACTATTAGATTTGCGAACATCCACTACTGAAGTGTAAAAGCTGCGTGGATTTGCAGCGGAGTTGGACGTAAGGTACAGTACGCACACCACATAAACACGCTCCTACGTCTGTCTCTAAGAGGATATATTGTGGCTATTTTATTGGATTTCGTCATGCAAAAATGGACCCAAACGAAGCACAAAGTATTGCTCAGCGGTGCATTAGAAAAGGAACGAGACGGGAGACGTACCGAGCGCGTAAGCGACGTATTTTGGTCAGAGAATCCTCAGTTTCCATCAGATGCGAGCCGCCATGTTCGCTGCAGCCTTCGCGCATGTCTACAGCGCCGTGCAATGTTCCCAATTCATATTTCTCCACTGGGGGAAATAAATAAATAAATGCGAATGAAGCAGAGCCAGAGGGGGCATGCTAATTAGTCATTTTGCCAGGGCGTATATTGTTACTTGTTTGGTTGGATAATGCGCTTCGTGCCATGCGTAAACGAAAACAAACGTGTTATTTACATGATGTTTCTTCCTGGTTTTGTGGTAAAAGGGCAAAAGGAGACGACAAAAGGCAGACGCAGACACACACCTGCGGGACAGAGGGACGATAATAAAGAAAAATATAATGGTTATTTTATATAGTTGTGATTACGGACAAAACATACGTGGACTGGACTGGACATCAGCACTGTAGTTTTTACAGGTCCATGTCATCCTGATATGTAAACCTGTTCTGTTTGTCCATCAGGATACGTTTCCAATACTTATTAGCATGTTATTTTTGTTTGTAAGAAATATTATTATTCAGTTAATTTTACTTTTTTTTTTTAAATGTAAAACTTGGTAATTATTATGACACAGCAATTTAGACATTTAAACGTAGCCTGCCTACTACAACAGAATGAAACAAAAGATTATTAAGTCATCCACATAAATAAATGCATTAAATAGTTTTAATAAAGTTTAAAAAAGAGTTTTAAAAGTGGATTTGCAAAAGATAGTGCAATTGAAGAAAAAAAAGCACAGTAGGGTACGTAAAACTATAGGCCTGCTTATTTACTTTCAACATTGTAAACAATATTTTATAGCCTATGTTATTAAACTATATGGTTTATAGGTTTAATTTAAAGATATTTTTTAATTTAAAAGTCAAATGCTCGCAACTTAACTTAATCACTGTGTAAGATATTTTCTTTTTTTATAACAAGTTTTAAGAAATGTAAAAAACGGATGTATTTATCTATTTTTATTATTTGGTTTGAAGTTTGTGGTGCTGTAATGCTTTCTTTAAATTTGGCTGCCCGGTTTGATTTGCCTGCAGGGGTTTGTGGTGAATTGCAGACTGAAATGTGTCTGTGGTTTAGGTAAGATCCATAGAAAAGATGTATTACTGTTGCTGTTTTGGCCTATCTTTTTGTCAAGGCAAAGGAATAATTGCGTTCATTTCACTGTTCACTGTTATCCCATTGGTTATTTGAAAAATGATTAGGAAATAATGAGTTAGTAGATAAATAAACACGTGTAAATACAGTAATTGTGAAGCAAATTAACATTAACTTCCTTCAGAACGCGCATGCAGGTTTTACGCACAACTGTTTTTGGCACATTTTTGCTTTTTTGTTAAAAAAACCCTGCTAATATTTTGTGATGGGCTTGATGTTTTGTTAAGATTAAAATGAATCCTATTACAACCCTAAAGTTTTATTTCTTTGCAGTTCACGGATTGCAAAACTGGACACGGGGAGCGCGCGCACGTCTCCCCTCCTATTGGCTGTCCGCTGCGTCGCTCACCCAAATGACGATTTTGCTGCTATAACCAGCTGATGCCGAGGCAGGCTGCGAGCACAGAGGCTGCGAAGAACTGTTGATGGTTCATGGATACGCGGCTCTCGGCTCTCGGCGTGTGGATCGTCTCCGGTCCGGTGACGGCGAGCGGAGGACGCGCGACTTGTCACGACGCACGACCCACCGGGCTTCCCCCCTGTCCTGTCGCCTTGCACTTGTCGCTCCTCCGTTTTCTACTTCTTCTTCTTCTTCTTCTTCTTCTTCTTCCATTGGCATGATGCTCCGTACTTCACAGCTCCAGCGCGCTCACCTCACGCACGGACACGTCACATCTGCAGGTACAAGGCTTCACTGATTTTAATGACATAATGGTAGCCACCGGCGTCCTGCATTGGCTTCGCTATTTCTGTGCGTAAAAATGTGCGTTATCGTGACATACGGCGGGAGGAAAACGCAATATGTAGTCGCTGTTGTGCAATACTGACGCGAACGTGGCTGGGTTAATGTATGCACTGGTTGCTGTGTAGGCTGAGAAACGCGTGGACAGCGGAGGAATGGTGGCGTGCATCGATGAGAGAGAGACGCAGTTTAGGTGCAGAGCATTAGGGCTACTATCCCCCTATTCGTGTCCCCCCCTCACTCCTCACTCCTTACGCGCACGGACACCGAAACGCACACTCACACTCACACATCGGTAATATATTCACGCGACCGAAACCAAGTCGGTCATTAGGATGTATCAGAGAGGAGCACATCCGCATACATCGTAACTGCGTCTCAGAAATTCACCAGCAAATCTATGGAGACGTATTCAAAAGGATTAGCTCTGCCGTTTAGACAGGGGCAAACCAGAACCAAACCAGGACCAAATGCATGCCCATAAGGGGTCTAGCCATGAATTTGTTTCCAGATTTGCACAAGAACAAATCTTGAAGCTTCCAGCAACCGGTTTAAACCAGGACTGGCATATAGGTCCAAGCCAAAAGACCAAAAATGTAAAGTGATGGCTTCAGTTATACACTACAGTATAAACATTTCGAAACGCGTGAGTAAACCAGGTCCATACCAGAACTAATAGTGCAAGAGGGACCCAAAATGAGGACAGAACCAGGATTTGGTCAATAGAAGATAGATTATACCAGGACTGGAGCAGGTCTAGAGCATGACCAAGGACCAAAATGGCTCTGAAATGGGTTTTTATATACAGCACAGTTAAATTTACTCATGACCGGTACCCGACTGGCCGAACCATAAACAGAATGTAGAAGGGAATGGCTGGTCAGGCAACATGAGCGGAGCATAACGCAACATATTATAGAATGTATGTAGACAGCATGGATCAATCAACAGCCCAGACTATGAAAAATACAAGAATATAGGTGTAAATAGGTGTAAATAGAGGTCATCATAGTGATCAATATAAACATTACAGACTTTTAATCCGTGCTATTTACAGACTCAGATTCATCTTTATTCATCTTTAACTTTATTAATCCCACTAGGGGCAAAGTTTGAGCAGGAAACAAACATTCAACACATGGGGTGATTCTGTAAATATATATGAAATTGAGGCGCTCCCTAGGCCCACAGTGAACATAAAACATCTGATAAACAAGACAATAAACACCATGACTAAAACATCACATATACCCGTAGCAAAAGTACAGTAGACTTGTATATAATACAAATAGGTAAAACACAAAATGTGTAGCTCAAATGGTGTCATTTAAGCAGCAGTGTCAGTGTCATTTAAGTGTCATTTAAGCAGCAGTGTCAGATGTCAGATGGAGATGTTATTGCTCTGTCTGGGATGTTTTGTCGTTTCATGGAAAACAAAGACCAAGTTAGTGGTTAGATCTGTGGAGAGGCAATCCCGCTCACAGTTAGGATGCCTGTTTTTTCAGGTATTTTCTGTAAATTCTGTGATTCTGTAAATGCTCACTGTAAATGCTACTGTTACCTGTGCAATAACCCATGTGCAATACTTATACTATAATACATTATGTTCAATAAGAAATCCACAATGCAGTACTGTGAAATACTCTACTTACACCTTATTTAATCCTACCTGTACCTTTGTATTTTATTATATTTTATTACATATTTTTTATTATATTGTTTACTTTTTTCCCTTGTATTTTTATTGCATGCTATTAGAACTTCTTGACTATCTTAGCGAGTCAACGGGTTCTTCTGATCCTAAGCATTTCATTGGATTGTTGACCTTGTGTTGATCCCTCATATGATAAATAAACAATCTTGAATCTTGAATCATCAATCTTCTGAAGAGGAGCTCTGAGAACTAAGAAGCACCCAATAAAAAGACATTACATCTAAGTAGAATTTAAAACGTGAATGGCAGTAGGAAAAAACTAAAGATTTCAAATATCTGTTTGCTTTGGAACAGGGGACAGCATACAATAAACAAATGTTATGTCTAAAGTCTGAACTCTGCTTTTATTGACAGAGGATTCAATTCAATAAACCCAACCATATCATTGACGATTGGACATGACTGAATCATGATCTGTTGCTCGGGTCTAGGCCTGTTGTGATAACAAATATTGAAGCACAATATATCGCTACAGAGAAATATTGCGATATATAATAATACTGAAACTATATATGCTTCTAACATAAAACAAGGTAATCCCTGTAAACAATTTTTAAACAGACAATGTCATTAAAAAGCCAAAGCAGCAACAAATTAATGGCAGAATGAACCCGTAACTAGCCATAGATGTTATTTATTCTACTTTCTACAGCTCAAATCTCATTGTATTACATACAAATGGCTAAAATCTCCCCACTATTGCAAAGAAAAATTACACACGATAAATACTGAGCCCCAAAATATACTGTTCCAGCATTCATATATTGAACAATAAGTCGATATTGTAAGTAGTATAAAGTGTAAATGTGATATATGAAATGTGATATTAACCAGGTCTAAATTACAACCAACCCCACCAAACTGTCCCCATCTTGGATTCTGAACTAAATATATCCAGCAAATTGTACAGGAAAACATGATTGCAATATGATTTAAATAAAAAAAAAATCAGTTCATAATCTTCAGAAACAGAATTCAGAATTGCAAACATATTTTATAACTACCATATGCTCAAGTATGGCAAAAATCCAAGTAACACTCCTGTCAATTGTTGTTGTTGATAGGCTGCCATAATAATTGCTATATCAATTTATCCTTTAATATTTGAAAGCTGGAATTTGGAATATTTATTGTGCGTACATTTTCTTTGCAATAAGATTTTTGTTATTTTAGTATAGTAGGGGGTTGAATTAGTTATTTTTATGGTTTCAAATACGCTAATCAGGCCTTTAAATGATACTGTCTATTATAAACTGCTTTACTGAGATGATCCTGTTTTATTGTTATAGTGTTTTATTGTTCTATTTCTCTTTAACAATATACCGTGCTTCAAAATGTGTTCGATTTTATGTTTGATCAAATATTTTAGTTTAATTTGGGGTCATATAATCTCTAGCCCCCACTCAAATTGCACACATTACTTACTTTAAAGGTCCTGATGTCATGAAGCTGTAGTTTTCAAGTTAACAGTTTCTTTTTTACCTTTTGTTCAGTAGAGACTGGCAATTATAGAGTTGAAATTATCCAAATGATTGTAGTGAAGATGCAAAGACAGTGGAGCTCACTGCGTGACATCACAAGGTGGAGTGTTTTCTATTTCAGAGAAGAACTCATCCTAAATATGCAGGGTTTGTTTGTTAAACAAAATGCCACTCAAGGTATGTTTGTGACGGGAAAACAACATTAATATGGGTCGTTTAATCTGATCTGAAAGGGGTAAACTCCTGAACATCCACCTTATCACTTCTCCTGGAAAGATTTGGTTGTGTACACCACATGGGACAACACAACCAAAATCAACATTAAAGTCTGTGGGTTTTTTCCTCTTTAACACCAGAATAAATCAAATAAAATTAGTGGAAAATGAATTGATGGTTACATAGTCCAACAGTGTAATAATAGTGGATTTGTGTCTGTGAAAGAAGAACGTGTGAATGGTTTACTGGTGTTGTTTTTTAATAGTAAAAAATAATTTCTGAAAATGTCAAGATGAAGAAAATACAAGCGGACTTTTACTTTTCGACAGCGTATAAATGGATGGTTTAACATGTTTCTATCATAGTCCTGTAGGGTTTAATTAAAGGTGCATTATGTAACATTTCTGGTGGAAGGGTCGTCATATGTTTTTCTCCATTCAAAGTTCAAAGTCAGCTTATGTACAGGTTGCACACACAGGATTTGAAATTGCAGCGCCCCCTAGGCCCACAGTGAACATAAAACATCTGATAAGACAATAAACACCATGACTAAAACATCACATATACCCATAGCAAAAGTACAGTAGACTTGCATGTAATAGAAATAGATAAAACACACAATGTGTAGCTCAAATGGTGTCATTTAAGCAGCAGTGTCAGTGTCATTTAAGTGTCTTTTAAGCAGCAGTGTCAGTTAAGTGTCATTTAAGCAGCAGTGTCAGATGTCAGATGGAGATGTTATTGCTCTGTCTGGAATGTTGTGTCATATGGTATTAGAGCTTTCTATCTTCATGGAAACCAAAGACCAAGTTAGTGGTCAGCTCTGTGGAGAGGCAGTCCCGCTCACAGTTAGGATGCCTGTTTTTTCAGGTATTTTCAGGCTATAAAAGCACCTGCAATTGGATAATTGTAAGGTAGATTTGTTTAATACTACTGTACTGTGGAACATTCCAGGCAGAGCAATGACATGTCCATAGAAAAACAAGCAGGTGATGGACCCATAACCAAAACCTTATATAATGCACCTTTAAGATGGCAGGCAAAACGTGCTATTGGTAACATGATGCTGTTGATTTTGTGTTGTACTTAGCACAACAGCAGGTGGGAAAACAGGTTCTTAGTGGTTTGTTGGTTTTAAGGTTTTAGGATGTGCAAAAAAAACTTGCTGTTTTTTAATAAACTCTGAATCACTCCTGTAACTATTTGGTCTGTAAAGAGTAATATCATATTCCCTTAGCATCTTAGTTCAGTTTAGTTGCTGTTGTGCAATACTGGCGTGGTTTAGTCCTGATTCAGGTTCAGCCCTAGTTTAGTCCTGATTTAGTCCAGGTTTAGTCTGTGTTTTCCTGGTTCAGTCCTGGCTTAGTTCATGTTTAGTCTAGTTTAGTCCTGGTTCAATCCTTGCTCACTCCCTGTTCAGTCCAGGTTCACTCCTGGTTGAGTACAGGTTTAGTCCTGGTTTAGTACTGGTTCAGTCCTGGCTTAATCCTGGCTTGGTCCTGGTTTAGTCCTGCTTTTGTCCTGGTTTAGTTCTGGTTCAGGTCTAGTCCAGTCAGCAAAACAACCATTTTTAAAAATCTCTGATAACATATTGGAAGACCCTCATTGATCATAATAATATTGCCATTCGGGTTTACAGTGTGTTGCACTTCCAGCTTGACTCACTTCTCAAAGTGTTACATTCAGCCCTGTCCCCACGACAACGTTTTTTTGGAGGAAACGGGGAAGTTTGTGTGCGTTTGGGCCTGTCGTCCAGACGGCGCCGGCGTTTTTGGGGGTGAGAACGGTGTTTTTCAAAAACGGGTTCCAGAGTGGAGAAGTCGGAGAACGCCGGGGGTCATGTTGCCGTGTGGGCGGCGAAAAACGCGACTGTTGGGAAAATGATGACGTCGCGCTGCCGTAATCATCACGTGACCGGTGACCAGAAGGTAACCCTGCGCCTTCCGCTGGTAACGACCAGATAACAACAACTATGGCGGACGATGGAGTTGAGTTTGTTATGCGGACATTTCTAAGTTTATTTATACTATGCAGTGCAATCCCAGCGGAGACGCATGCACAATTACACATGTTGTGGCCTGGCAGTACGCACGACACACGAGCGTTTGCCAATTCAAAGCTAAACACGTATTTTAAAACTGGAAAGATCCCATCGCTGAAAAGGCAGATAGTGGACAATGAGGAGCACATACCAATTTGAGTGTGTTGTGTGCTGTTAATAAAGAAAAAGAGCAACCATTTCTTGTTTTTTTTATTGAATGAAAATTTACCTTTTACAAACAGGCACATGCAGTATCACACACAAAAATATATAGCTGCCCGTTGGTGATGGTCCCCGGTTGTATATTCTCGCCAAAAAGCCAACATAATGTCCGAGTATGTTTAACATTCCTGTAGTAAGATCCAAACAAGCATTTTGCCTAAATAACACGACCAAGGATAACGAGAGTTCTACTTGTTAATGTCTATCTAATAAAACGATAGCAAGTAATACTAACTATCGATTTATAGGCAAAAACTCTGCTCACGCAGCACAAATCTTTGTTCTGTGGCGTCTGTCTATGTTAGGGACGGTCAGCATTTTCACATTACCGGAGTGAGTCCCTGTTACATTGGTGGAGCAGGGGGACAAAATAAATTTGCTCTTGTTGACGGTCCCTAAAGTACACGCGTTTGCTTGTTTACGAAAGAGAAAGGACTTTCTGCGCATGTGCTCTTTGTAGTCTTGCGTTTCCGGCGGCTCTGGCTCTTTCCGGTTTACAGCGCCACTTATCGGTGTGACATATGTACTACATCGTTTTCACTCAGCGCTCCGTGCTCATCTTGACGCGAATGTTTTCTGATCCAACATGTGTGTGGACGAGACTTTTTTTTCACCCCGGGTAAAAAAAAACAGGAACGTTGTCGTGGGGACAGGCAGTGTTATTCATTTGTTTGCACATTCAGTGATGGTTTAAGCTTCTTCTGTAACCACAGCTGCCTTGGGGTGACTCACTGTCACATCATATTGACACATATGTAGTTGAAGTGTCTTGCCCAAGGACACAACAACAGTATGCATCAAATTGAACCTGTCAAACTTCTCTACCACTTAAGTCATGATTGCCCCATTGAATACACAAATACCCATAGGCTTTCATCTTCTCAAATTAGGTTATTTTTGCAGTTTAACCTAATAAAAGGTACATTTTTTGGAAATATTGGTACATTTCCAATAAAAGCTATGACTAATATTATGTTTATACCTACCATTCATTACAATTTCCCTGAGCCTCTCCTTTCTGAATTCAGCCAACTTGAACCATGTATAACTAATTGAAAACCTTGAAAAATGTTACTGCCTTTCATACATTTTGCATCATATTCCCGCCATATGTCAAGCCTTAATGTGTCTAAAACCTCCAAACATGTTTCAGCGCTAACCTAATGCACTGACACATCTGCCGCTCCGCGTCCCACTGTCTGCAGAGCTCAGTGTGAGGTGGAGTGAAGTCATCCATGATTTAAACCTCCACGAATGACAAGGTTTTACAATATACAGGCCTGTCCCATTTACCCTTTACCTTCACAGAACAGTCAGTCTGCATAGGGTACTCTATACATCTCTATATATCTATATGTCTCTTCCTGTTTGAATGTGGGTGCTTCTTCTTTATGGAGTATGCAGGTTCTTTGTTTTAAATGACCAGGGTAGGGTTATGGGGCTTTTATTTATTTATTTGCTATATAGGCCTATGTGAACAGGTCAATCTCATGTGAAAGCTCATAACCTCCAGAATTCCCTCACTGAGCTGCAGAGGCTGCATTAGCACTGAGTCATGTTTGGCTGCAGATGTTTGGGGGTTTGGGGAATGAGGATTCAGAGACATTTTAGGCTTAAACCATTGTCAATGGAACTGACAACCCAAATGAGGAAATCCATTCTGCTTTCTGATTGGAAATCAAGAAGCAACACACCAAATGAAGACATCGACAGCTTGGTTAATGTCCAGTGTTTCTGTAATTAAGAATAAACATTTCAGTTGCTATCAGTAAAAGTATTATTTCATTTGAACAACGTTACATCATATCTGGGGACACAGATTACCCTGTCTCATGCCAGATTGATATATGAATCACTCCGAACTGAGTTCTACACATTATCCATCTGGAACAGCTCTTGCTGAAAGCGTTTAGAAAAAGGAGGGCCTTGCAGCAGAATGCCTCGAGCTTATTGAGCGAATCACCCTGAAGTGCCCAGCCACTAGTTTCTTTTTAGCCATTCACATGTCAAAATGACTTATCCAACTTGCACCAGGTGAAACCAAAACAAATGTCATGCTGGAAATGTAGCATGTCAATAAACGAAGTTTGCTGTTTTTGCAATACAGATTTGCACATTAAGGGCGTTATAAGCCACCATCAACGTTTGCCGGTGCTGCGATGTTTGTTTTGCCCTGTGTAGGCCTGGAGCTTGGGGTTGTTGTCATGTTGTCTGAAACACCTCCTGTGCCCCTGTGACCACTGCGGGGGTCCAATTTAAACCGTACAGAGGGAGCACAGAGGGATTCTCGTGAGTTTGTGAACTCATAAATATCGTAAGAATCCATCGTGCTGCGCAAGGCTAGACACAAATAGGTCATGTTTATGAAAAATACCCTATATTTAAGAGTGAGACCCTAAACTAGAGTGAGTGAGTGAATGAACTTAATTGTCTTCAATGTTATTATTATCTAAATGGCACTGAAACCTTTCCACTTCTTGGAGTACATAATGGCTGAGTAGTTAACCCTCCAGTTGTGTTAAATTACCTCTTTGACATGTACATGCCTTCCTGGTGTTACTATGGGTCCACCTCAGGTCCACCTATATTCAAATCAGTTCTCATTCAAAGGTTAAGCTAACTTTTAACTTGTTGCTTTGTGTCATTACAAATCAGCATAAAATCTTCAATAATGTCTTGCAATTGTGTTAATGATTGCTACTTTTATTACTGGTACAGTGTACAGTGGTACCTCACCTTACGAAATTCATTCGTTCCAGAAGTGGTTTCGTAATGTGAATTTTTCACATTACGGGGGTGTGGGGGGGGGGGTGCGCGGACACGTGTGATAGCGCAGCAGGACCCGGCACGGGGCTGCGAGCAGAGACCCGTGCTCAAACTGTGCCAGGTCTAAACCAGGTCTGAACCAGGTCTAAACCGCCGCGTGCGGGTCTATTTCCTGGTTTCGTTTCAAGTCACGGCTGAGGCGAGCAGCGAGGACTCCCCTCGGGACCGCACGCAGTCTGAGCGCATGAACGAACGCAGGCAAGAGCCACGGTGGTCTAATCCTGGTTTAGACCTGGTTCAGACCTGGTTTAGACCTGGCACGGATTGAGCACGGGTCTCTGCTCGCAGCCCAGCGCCGGGTCATGCTATCACACGTGTCCGCGCGCACACACACCGCCCTCCTCCTTCCCCCCAGCTTCACTATTAATACATTTTGTTGAAAATCTATGAAAGTTTGAGTGTTTAAACGAGAGAGAAATGTGAGAAAAGTTTAAATCCAGTCTGAGAAAAGCGTATGTGTGTGGCTGAGCGCGCATTATTTGAATTTTTGAGATTTCGCGTTTCGTAACTTGAATTTTCTTTCGTATCTAGAGACGCCTTTAATGTGAAGGCGTTTCGTAACTTGAAATTTTCGTTTGTTGGGTCTTTCGTAAGGTGAGGTACCACTGTAGTTGTTATTATGCACTACTCCACTGCAGTTACTTAGACCACTACTGCAACTACAATGATGCTACTACAGGGTCAGAGAATACTTTTACTTATAGAATAAACAAAATTAAAAAGTCCTCTCTATCAAATTGCTAGAATGAGTAGTTTACAATCAGTACATTTTCTGTATTTCTGCTCACTGTTAAAATCTATGAGAGATTTCAAAACTATAATAGAAAATATTTTGGTTTCCACTTGTTTTCTGAACACCAAACGCATATCCAAGAATGGTTACATAACTTTAACCAATGCCCTATTTTCTCTCTTTCAGGAACAACTGTGTGGAGATTTGGATAAGAACAACCAGCAAGACAACAAGACACAAGAAATGGAATAAAACAAACAGGTTTTAAACGCCACCAAACCAGTCCAAGTCAGAGCTAAAACTACAAGAGACTTTTAGAAAAACACAGTGTAAGGAGTTTCTGTGTGGAGTTAGACCGGACACAGAGGAGAGGATGGGGAGTGGTGCGGTCATCAAACTGAACCAGGACTTAAGCATCGCTCTCAGGTCCCAACAGGAGTGTCCTCTTTAAGACCAGAGCTGCACTGTTCACCTGCTGGAGGAGCGCCCCCTCCGGGTGATGTGATGAATAAGTTTGAAGTCCTTGGTATTGTGGGAGAAGGTGGGTGACTTTACACCTTTATGTGGCATTGTGAGTTTTTGTACTTAAGTAATTGTGTAATTTCTGGAGTTTATTTTTAGAACGTGTGCAATTTGAAAGTCTAACTTTACTGGAGGAGGGACCCCCACCTGCTGGTCTCCAGGGAGATATTCTAGCACTGAAATGTTCCACTGTATGGCACTAAATGTGTTACTCCTCTCAAGTCAAAATCACGAAACCAAGTTGTTCTTTTCTGTTTACTTGCCTTTAATCACATGAATGTGTAGTGGTGTGCCGTGAGAACTGGACTTACAAAAACAGAAATACATAAAAACATATAATTACCTCTTCATAAAGATCAAATACACAATATAACCTTATGGTTGCGTGAACCAAAAGAACTTAGGCACGTTGAATTCAACATCAACCAACACACGCTAACAAGCTAGCAACCGTACCTCATTGGCCAATTCATTTGAGAGAAATAAAAACATTGATTCTTCAGTTCTTCATTAAACCCAAATCCTTCAATGCACTGTGTAAAATACATTTAACTTTCTTGCACAAAGGCACTCTTGAACTACATCAGTAACGGCAGCATGGTCCAGGACCAGTTGCAACCCTTTAAAAAACCCTGTCTCCGCCTGCAACTGCACAATTTTAGTTCCAACCTGAGTTAACACTCATAACTCCAGAGCAAAACAAATAAACACATGAAAGAGTAGTTACATTAAATTATTCTTACTTCTTACTATTGTGTATTCATGAACTCGTTAAATTATATTCATATATTTATTGACCTATTTAAAGGTCCCATGGCATGAAATTTTCACTTTCTGAGGTTTTTGAACGTTAATGTGAGCTCCCCTACCCTGTTTAGCCCCCCCCCCCCTTCATGGTTAAAAGTTGTGAAATGTCTAAACTGAGCATTTGCGATCCTTTTCTGCGTTAGAAAAAGTCAGAGCTCAAACGGGCGATTTTGAACAAGGAAACTTATTGACGTCAGCTCGAAAAAAGAAATGCAAATGCAGTTCCACCCCCGTCTGTCTGTACTCAGCGTCTCTGTAAATCACGCCCAGAGAGTTTGGATTGCGGAGGAGCTACGCAATGCGAAATACGTTTTTTTATTTGCCTAGAGGAACTTGCGAGTGTTTCTAGGCTCGGAAGTCCTTTATCTGAGCCTGTGGATATCTGAAACAGCAGTGGTTTAATTTTATTTTCTGTGGAAATGTGTTTATTTTTCAATGGAAGGCTTCTCATCTCTCCCCCCGTGCAAAAACACAGAAGTGGGTCACAGAGCGGAGCGGAGAGCTTGGCCACGCCCCCACCCCCTACTATAGGCCATCTCTGTCCTCCTCATTTGCATTCAAGCAACAACGCCCATAATGGAGTGTTCCAGAGTGACATTTATGACTCTTTCTCATCTTATCTCTCTTTCTCATGCACTGAGTGTTGATTTTGAAGAAGGATTCATTTACAGTATTAGGGAACCATTAAGGAGCCATATAAAAGCATCAAGAAGTACCATGTCATGGGATCTTTAATCATTCTGACTTTGATGGCAACTACAAAATGTGTCTCACTTGCATATATTCACATATATCCAATTACATGTGTTTTTATGCTTAAACATTTCAATTAAAAGCATCTCCATGGAGACAGGCATGTGCTGGACCCTCCACCAGAACAGTAAGATTCAGGGGCAAACGGGTTGTGTATTTATTCTCAAATTGCACACGCAGCAATAACTTGGATTGTTTTTAGATCAGTTCCAATTCCTTCACTGCACTGTGCTCTCGCAGATGGAGTTTATGCGTCGTCTGGTGGTGATTTATGTGTCGAAATTTCAAAAAAACACACACTAGAAAAGAAAATCTACATGTAATTCTGTTTTCAGTTTCCAAAGTAGTAATTATTAAAGCCTGAAGTCTGAACAGTATATTTTAATAGTAAATGAACTGCGTTTGCCCAATCCTAAAACATTTTTAGACTTGGTAAATATAGTATGCTACATTAGGTGATACGTATTTCTTTATATTTTTCAATCTAGATTTTTGTTTCAATCTTTTTATTTTCTAAAAATTGAATAAACATTGCTTCCAAAATTAATTCCATGAACATAAACAAGACAGATTTTTTTAGTGACTTTTCTGCTTGTCGCCATGGAAATGTGATTGCTTTGTGTGTAATGTTGTTCAGTATCGATAAAACCCATCTAGACAAGCAATGTTGCACAGTGTACCTTTAACACTAAAATACTAAAAAGTGTGGACAAAGTGTGAACTCTGCTCCAGTCCGTATACTTTCACTGACAGAGCGGACCTGAGATCTGAGTTTGCAGATTAACCAGCCAGAACCAAATCTGATTATTGATTATTTGATTGGAGTTAAAATATGATTAATTACACTGCCCTACAGTACAGTGAACTTGATGCACTCAGTAGTCCACCATAAGGAGGGGTAACGGGTGGGCAATATTTATTTTGTGCTACATTTTGTATAATCTTGATAATCGCCAACAAACATAATCACCATAATACCCCCGGAGTGTGTTTAAAGAAGCTACTTATCCGTGCTGTTTTCCTCTAGATGTTGTACATTACATACAAGTACAGTATAATATTCGTTAAACGTAGAACTAATACATAATATTAATATTAAAATTATAATATATCCAGAACATTTCTGAACTGCCAGTAATTTTAAAGGGCCCATATTACGTTATGTCTGATCTCTGTTATAATGTTGTTTCCCCATTAATAAACATACCTGGAGCTGTGTTTTGTTTCATTCACACATGTTTAACACACAAACCCTGCTTATTTAGGAGTTCTTCTTAAATAGAAAACATTCTGTTCCACCTTGTGATGTCATGTGGTAGTATAGGAAGTATCCCATTGTGTTTTTAAACTCCACACACCTGCACTGGAATAAACTGTATAATTTCAGCCAGTCTCTACTGAACTAAAGGTAAAAGGAGCTGTTTACTTGAAAACTACAGCTGCATGACATCACAAGGTGGAACAGAGCATTTTGAGCTTTAGAGATGTACAGACTAATAATGTGTGAATGAAACAAAACACAACTCCAGGTATGTTTTTATTAGGTAACAGCATTATAACATGGCTTAAAACTCACAAGAGTCAATTTTGTGTAATATAGAACCTTTATTATTGTGATATTGTTACATGCAATGATTTTGACCCTGATAACCATCACAGAAAATAACATTATGGTCCCACACTTAGTCCATAGAGACATAGTTTGTGCTATCCAACCTTCTGCATGTATTACAGTGTATTTATCCTCCTCACTCCTTATCGAGGATTGGCTGTATCTTAATCAGTTTTGGTGTGAAGTCTTTGGGGGGACGTTGCTAATTAAAATGTTATATGAGACACGCACGTTTCTGTTGAACTAAATGATCTTTGTGTTTGTTTACATCTTAGGCGCATATGGAGTGGTGCTGAAGTGCAGGCACAAGGTAAGGACTGCTCTCTCCATAATTACTGTTTCAAATTGGCACGATTCAGATGATGCATGTTTTGATGTTAAAGATGCACTAACTTGTCCCGTGGAGGGTCCGTCATCTGCTAGTCTTGCATGCCAAATTAGAGGTTAGATTTGTGGAGAGGCGACCCCACTCACAGTAAGAATTATGTTTTTTTTAAAGGTCCCATGGCATGAAATTTTCACTTTCTGAGGTTTTTTAACGTTAATGTGAGCTCCCCTACCCTGTTTAGGGGCCCCCCCATGGTTAAAAGTTGTGAAATGTCTAAACTGAGCATTTGCGATCCTTTTCTGCGTTACAAAAAATCGGAGCTCAAATGGGCGATTTTGAACAAGGCACCTTATTGACGTCAGATCGAAAAAAGAAATGCAAATGCAGTTCCACCCCCGTCTGTCTGTACTCAGCGTCTCTGTAAATCACGCCCAGAGAGTTTGGACTGCGGAGGAGCTACACAATGCGAAATGCGTTTTTTTATTTGCCTGGAGGCACGTCCGAGTGTTTCTAGGCTCGGAAGTCCTTTATCTGAGCCTCTGGACCTTTGAACAGCAGTGGTTTAATTTTATTTTCTGTGGAAATGTGTTTATTTTTCAATGGAACGCTTCAAATCTCTCCCCCCGTGCAAAAACACGGAAATGGATCAGCTGAGGCTCAGAGCCGAAAGCGGAGCGTTTGGCCACGCCCCCCACCCTCTACTATTGGCCAGCTCTTTTCTCCTCATTTGCATTCAAGCAACAAGGCCCATTATGGAGTGTTCCAGAGAGAGAAAAAATACTCTTTCTCATCTTATCTCTGTTTCTCATGCACTGAGTGTTGATTTTGAAGAAGGATTCATTTACAGTATTAGGAAACCATTAAGGAGCCATATAAAAGCATCAAGAAGTACCATGTCATGGGATCTTTAAGATATTTTGGGTCAATAAATAACACCTGTAGTTGAATAAATGCAAGACAGATTAGTTTAATGTGCACAATTGCACAAACTGTGCACAATTTAAACCAAAGAATTGACATTTCCATGGACACTCTTCAGAAAAGTTACACAGTGCACCTTTAAAGTTCAAATTTAAAAAGCAGAAATATTACACAAATACCACATCATTTGTTTATGTCATGTCAATGTGTGTTGAATATTACAGAAAAAAATGAATTCAATATTGATAGTAATTGATTTATAGTTACCAACAGTGAATGAAAATAACTGGACACTACTTATTCAAGGTATTCAAATTTAAAAGTAGCCTAATTAAACTCATACCAAAGCACTTTTCACAGAGAAAAGAGAAAAGACTAAAGGGAGGAAGTTAATAAGCTAATATACCTCTACATTTGCCTTTTTGAATATGTACTCTAATGAAGATTTCTTTATATATTTACATTATTGGTTATTAAAGGTCCTATTGGTTATTAAAGGCCCTACTTAGACTTAGACAAACCTTATTGATCCACAAGGGATGTTATTTGGATACAGTAGCTCACACATCACAATATGACAGAGAGTAACAAAAATAGATGGTATAGCAAAAAAGATTCCAAGAGACTGGTGTCAAATGAGACATGATTATAAAAATAAATGTATATGTACAAGTCAAAATAAAATAGAAAAATAAGTAATAAAATAAAATATAAAATCACAGCTATATACAGGAGACAAGAACGGCAGTGCAATGATATGCTGACTGACAGAGCATAAGGTTATCCGTTACTTAAAGGGATATGCCACCCCCAGGTCAAATTTGGGCATCTCCCCACAGTCCAGAGACTAAAATAAGTGGTGGAAAGCGTTTTCGTGCTCACCCAGCCATTGTCCGAGTCTGTCGCCACTGACCGCCGCGGTATCTGGTGCTCCTCCGCCTTAGACTGGAGTCTAACGTCGCCAGAGAAAGATTTCGGCCAAAAGGAATTAATTTGCTCGATGCGTTTCCCAATTACTTTGTGTGTAGTGCACATTCATATCGAGTGCAAATAAATGTGCAAATCAACACGGAGAGCTTGCCTTGGTCATTTTGGGTGGGAACTATTTTCCAGTGCGGAAGAATACAGCCGTATCACGCACCACGTTGTGCAACAGGGGAACTCCCTTCCCGGTGCGTAACTGGGATTCCCCTGGCAGCGTGCTGCGTGATACGGCTGTATTCTTCCGCACTGGAAAATAGTTCCCACCCAAAATGACCAAGTCAAGCTCTCCGTGTTGATTTGCACATTTATTTGCACTCGATATGAATGCGCACTACACACAAAGTAATTGGGAAACGCATCGAGCAAATTAATTCCTTTTGGCCAAAATCTTTCTCTGGCGACGTTAGACTCCAGTCTAAGGCGGAGGAGCAGCAGATACCGCGGCGGTCAGTGGCGACAGACTCGGACAATGGCTGGGTGAGCAGGAAAACGCTTTCCACCACTTATTTTAGTCTCTGGACTGTGGGGAGATGCCCAAATTTGACCTGGGGGTGGCATATCCCTTTAAGATTGAGATGTTATACAGTTGTAGGGAGTATTATCTATATTACGCAATATATTTATATTACACAAAATTGACTTTTTTGTGTTTTAAGCCAGGTTGTAAAGCTGTTACCTCATCGAAAACAGGCCTGGAGTTGTGTTTTGTTTCATTCACACACTTTTGAGTAACCTTTTATTATTAGTCTGTCTACATCACCAAACCTCAAAATGCTCTGTTCCACCTTGTGATGTCATGTAGTGGTAGTTTTCAACTTCAGGTATGTTTGTGATGAGGAAACAACATTATAACATAGATCAAAAAACTGCATAATATAGGCGTAATAATAGTTGTATTTAAACCACGCATTAGTTTTATCAGGCTTGATACTAGAAGTGGTTTTGCATCTCACATCGTAGAGGCAGTGTTGGCAGTGTGTCTTCCCCAAGGACACAACAATAGCATGAACTACCAGCCCTTCACTTACAGGATGACCTTTTGTCCTTGTTATACATAGTTGTGGTATTTGTAACAGTTGCAGTATAATTGTTATTTCAAATGCCTAATAAACCCCAAATGGAAATATTCAGTCTTTAAAGGGCTCCTATTACACTATCTTCTGATCTAAGTTATGCACAGTTTAGCTTTAAGTTACTCATCATTTCATTGGCACAGGTTTAACACACAAATCCTCCAACAGAAAACACTCTGTTCCACCTTGTGATGTCATGTGCTAATATGTGCTAATGTGGTTTTAAACTCCATACATCTTCATCATTTGGATAATTTAGGTAGATGTTAACTTGAAAATGACCGCACATGACATCACAAAGCGGAACAAGAGTCATTTGAGCTTTGGAGATGTAGACAGGCTAATAATTAAGGAATGCTCAAGCGTGAGTCAGTTAACCAAAACACAATTCCAGGTATGTTTTTGATGAGGTAACAACATTGTAACATAACTTAAAGCTCATAAGAGTCAATTTTGCATAATAGAGGGCCTTTAAGCCGTAGTTCCAGTTGTGTTACATAGATATAGAGATAGTTACATATTAGAGATGGAAGTTGTTTTCATGTTACCAGTGGTGTTGGAGGATAAAATTAGAATTTTCCTTTTAACTGTCACTGTCAACTGTTTACCCAACACTTATGGTTTAAATCTCTGTAATTACTGCGCCTATCCACATGAAACTGGCAATCATTGTCTTCTCTGTCAAAAAGATGTTTGTTTGTTTTTTTGTTTTGTTTTTTAGAATAACGTAAAATGTGGTGCCATGATTCAAACACAAATTGTTCAGTTGAAATGACTTTGACCCATGAGTTGTTGAAATACTGTGTGTGCTTGCATTTTTTTTTTTAATTATTGAGTGAATCAAAAACAGTGAATCCCCCATAGAGTTATATATAATTCATGTTAATGCAAACTTTTTTTTTCTCTACCACAATATTCAGCAGAAAAAAAATGACAGAATAAAGTCCATTATGAAACTGAATGTATATGAGCCTATAATAAACAGATGATATTATACTATTTTCTGATCTATGTTATAATGCTGTTTCCTCATCATAGCTGGAGGAGTGTTTCTCTCACACAGAAAGCACTCTGTTCCACTTTGTGATGTCATTTGGTAATACAGGAAGGACATACTCTACTATGTTTTTAAACATTATAACTTCACCAGAATCATTTTGATTATTTTAGCACTGGAATTACCTATCTCTATTAAATGAAAGATAAAAGGTAGCTGTTACTGTGAAAACTACAGCATGGATTGTAGCTCACAAGAGTAAATTTTGTACAATGTGTGTAAAACTGTACAAAATATTAAGTAGAAAATATGACCAACCAAGTCCAATATGAAACTGAATTATGAGCCTATATGTGTCTCTACCAGGATTTCATTGGTGGGCTGTTCTGAATGAGGTTAAAGTGATACTCCGGGATTTTTGACATAGGGTCCAATTTTCTAGTTAGCCAGCGTGTAGGATATGTGTAGAGAAAGTTATTTTGCGATTTCATGCAGTCTTTGTAAAATCTGAGTTGGCTGTTGCTAAGCTAGCGAAAGTGAACGTCCTGCAGCTAGCCAGCCACTAAAATAGACATACCCAGTACAAAACAAACACCCAAACAAATCAGTTATTATGCCAGGGTATCGATTTAAATATCTGTGTTGATATAATAAGATTTTGAACGAAACGGACCTTGCTTCAAACGACTTAATTGACGCATATTGGGGGACTAGTTTCTAAGCAGCGGCGGAATTTTACTTCTCCCTCGTCAATTCATCAGCAGCAGTTGTCATTATTACAAAGAGTAGACACTGGAGGCATGCATTACACACGTTGGTGAGTAACAGAAACAGGAGGCCTAACTTAGAAGATGTGAGTATAATCATCTCACTGATTTTGCAACTGGCCAAACGCTCCTACATTCAACATTTTTTTCTGGCACACCACTTACCGCATTGATAACTGGCCATTAGGTCCAGCAGGTCTAGGTCGTTTCTTCCAATTTATCTTTTCGACGCAGAAGAATGTCTCCAGTACGCCACGATTGAGATGGGGCAAGAAGTCCTGGTGCTCTGTTATGCAGACATCATTGGAAGTGCTATGGCCACCAGACACATCTAGACTTCGAAACGAAGTATCTAGCTCCAGCTCTTGCATTTGTGGGATAACTAAGTCCCACTCCCTGCAGCAAAAACATTCATCCTCGTTCTCCATAACTTCGCAATTTCGGCACTGACACCACCAATCCCCGGTTCTTCTGTCCCGGCTTTCTGCTGCAGCTTCGGCGGCGGCTGCATTTGCAGACGCGCTCTCTTGTTCTCTTGCTCTTTGTAAATCCATCTCTTTCAATTCTTCGTCCGTATACTCCGGCTCATACAAGTATGGTTCACTGGAAAAATGCAACTGCTCTTCCTCCTCATCAAAATAATCGGGCTCGCCAAACATTGCCATACTTTGAACAGGCTCCGTGTGCTCACTTTTACAGTTGCGAGGTTGCTAGTAAACAAACTATTAGAGCCGGTCGGATTGGGACATGCGGGTGATATCAATCCGCGGCTGTCAAGCTTTCAATGAGGAAGTACGAATTGCTGATGATGATCAAAGGAATACATGCTTGGTTTACTTCCTTAATCATTCTATCAACACAGATATGTACATCGATACCCTGGCATAATAACTGATTTGTTTGGGTGTTTGTTTTGTACTGGGTATGTCTATTTTAGTGGCTGGCTAGCTGCAGGACGTTCACTTTCGCTAGCTTAGCAACAGCCAACTCAGATTTTACAAAGACTGCATGAAATCGCAAAATAACTTTCTCTACACATATCCTACACGCTGGCTAACTAGAAAATTGGACCCTATGTCAAAAATCCCGGAGTATCACTTTAAATGTAATAGCCATGGTTATATTTATGTTAGAAGCAGAAAATGTTTACTATTTATAGCTGTAATCTCTATGTTAAACGCACTATTAGCCTACTGTTATTTTAAAGTGTTGTAATTACATTGGCTGTATGTGTATAATGTTGTTCCTAATGGTTTTGTAATTCCAGTCCAACAACAGCTTTGCTTTGGAGGTTTTTAATTTATTCCATTAATGTAGTTGTTGCATGAAGGACATGACTCACACAGAGACCCAGGGGGCGTGACGGAGCAGTGTAGGGTTTTGCAACCAAAAAAATAAAAGAAATGGAAAGACTGGTCACATGCGCTATTATAATCTAAAGATCCGATCAGTATAAATATATAAAGGCTGAATGTTTAGAGGGAAAACAGATTAATAATGCATCTGTATCTGCAGTTTTGGTCTCTACAAGATATGTACAGCTATTTCAATTTCGGATAACTCAAATTCTGATTGAAAGCCCCACCGTGTAACTTTTAGCCAAAAAAAAATATAGACTAAAATAAAGTGTAATGTTTTTTGAATGTTGAATGTTTTTATTGCACTTAAAAACATAGAAAGCATGTGTTACTCTGAGTGGACTTGCATCTTCACAAACCTGAAGGAGGAGGTCTTTCTCCTGCTCGTTTCCATGGAAATGTTGATCTTTTGGCTATAATATTCCACAGTATGGCATAAAACTTATCTATCTCCATGGAGAGTGTCACAATGAATCATGCTAGTGTCATGCCACCTCCAGACGTTGCTTTAAATCCAATTGCAATAACTCAATCAGACTTAGAAAGTACAGAAAACAGAGAGAACTGCCATTGGCAACTTATGAAATTTGCATTGATCACAAACATTTTAAAAGGGAGAAAGTGGATGGATTAAGGATTAAAGGTCCTATATTACACAAAATTGACTCTTATGGGCATTAAGCCATGTTAGAATGTTTTTACTTCATCACAACCCAAAGTTGTGTTTTTGTTTCATTCACACATTGAGTAATCCTTTATCATAAGTCTGTCCACACCTCCAAATCTCAAAATGCTCTGTTCCACCTGGGGATGTCTTGAAGTGGTAGTTTTCAAGTTAACACCTGCCTTTAACCTTTTGTTCAGTAGAGATTGGTAGTTCCAAGGCTGAAATTATTCTATTGATTCTAGTAAAGGTGTAAGGAGTTTAAAAATACAGTGGAGCACGTCCTGTATTACCACATGGCATCACAAGCTGGAGCAGAGTGTTTTCTGTTTGAGAGAAGAACTCAGCTGCAGGGTTTGTGTGTTAAACATGTGTGAATGAAACAAAACACAGCTCCAGGTATGTCTGTGATGAGGATATACCAGGGGTGGGCAAACTTTTTGACTCGTGGGCCACAAAGGGTTCTAAAATTTGACAGAAGGGCCGGACCAGGAGCAGGTGGATTTAGTGTTTTGGTAATCCACCTCATAAGGCTGGTTAGCTCAACTGGTAAGTCACTGACTTTCCCCCCAGGGGTTGTGGGTTCAAATCCCCCCCCCCCCGGCAATGAGCTAGCCAGTGTGGGTCCTTGGGCAAGACCCTTCACGGTACTGCCCCCCGGGCGCCGAAAGATGGCTGCTCACTGCTCCTGAAAAGGATGGGTCAAATGCAGAAGTCAAATTTCTCCCGTGTGTCACTGTGTGTCGTTGTGTGTGAGACCAATAAAGGCTTAATCTTAATCTTAATCTTAAGAGCAAAAAATAACATGGGATATGTAGAAAACCTGTGCTTTATTTCAATTAAAAATTAACAACACGGTATTTAGCTATTTATTGAAATGACTCTTAAAACACAGAAAATTTTATAAAATACAGCTTTTTTACTAACAGTTACTATTTTAAAGCACTGAAAGTTCTGTTCTCCTTCGGGTTCTTTCGTTCTTTCGTTGACTGTTTTGTGGCAAAGTGACGGCTGATATTCTTTAAAAACCGCTACAGTTTCTTGGCATATCAGGCATACAGCAGGTGATAAGTATTCGGTGAAAAAATATTTACTTGTTTACTCCTTATTAAACACTTTTCTTTTCTTAGCGCCGCTCATCTTTACAGGAGGGCTGAGGGGTCAAAGAGTAAAGCACAAACGTGGAGTAATACGCCTCAACAAAGGTCAATGTATGTAGTGCACCAGCTATTAGAAACGCCAGAATTGCAGGGAAATTAAAACATTAACAAGGTTTATTAATATAATTTCTTCAAATGCGGCGGGCCAGATTAAAAGGCTTAACGGGCCCGCATATGGCCCCCGGGCCGTAGTTTGCCCATGCCTGGGATATACTATAGGGAACTGTTATCACTTCTCTATAGTTCCTTTGAAGTTAATCTCAGATACTGTAACTACTTCCTAACTAATTCCTCTTTGTAAAGTGTTGATTGAGAGTTTGGTGTAAATGAGTGCGACCCGGTAACACTTCAGCTGCACCTTTTTTGCTCTGACACAGACTGTGGTCACACTTATTTCATTAACACCATTTCTAACAGGGTTTTTCACTAGTTCACTTCATTCATAAATCTGATAACTTATATATAAATGGCCATAGCTAACCCACTAGCCGCTGCATTCCAAATAGGAAGTGAGCATGGGGGCGCTTACGGCTCCATTGACTCTGACTCCAATTGAGTTTGCAATGAAAAATGATCACTGCTGCTGTGAGCCTCGTCATTTTGGTTTGCAGTAACCCTTTTTTTTCTTTTTTATCTATATACGGCATTGTCAAAGGTGCATTGTGTAACTTTTCTAGTGGTCCATCAAAATGTTTCCTCTGTGGAGATGTGTCAGAAATGTTTCAAAGTATGGTATTAAACCTTTCTGTGTTCATGGAGACCAAACTAGACCAAGCGGCAACCTCGTTCAGTCAGAAAGTCTGTTTTTCTAGGTATTTTTGAGCTGTAAAACCACATGTGATTTAATAAATGCAAGATAGAACTGTTAAATGGTGGAAAATTCCAGGAAGAACAAAGACATTTCCGTAGAAACAAGCAGGTGACAGACCACCAACCAAGAAGTTACATAGTGCACTTTTAATGGACATGGACTGCAATAAATAAACTAAACATTTACTGAGTCATACCATCTACAGCTCAAATCTTACCATAGTACTGAAAAAGAACAAAAAGTTCTCCACTAGTATAAAAATGAACCATAATAAATATTGAGCCTCACAATAATAGTTCCATCTACTGTATCATATATTGAATGATAAATCAATATAGTAATTACTCTAACAGACCTAATTGCCCAGCCCTACTTGACGATGAGAAGATCTGGTTGTCGTCTGTGTTATGGCAAGTTCCAGTTCTATTTTTAGCCTGTACTGAGCTGCAAGAAGAGACATTTGTTATTACTAAATCTGGTAATTCCAGTTAACACTTGGATATTCTACTTAGATTACATATGTTCATTACCTCTTTTTATTACCTGTTTTCACAATAGCACAGATAATATCGTAACTGTTGTAATTGAAAATGTGGCCATTGTATACGTACTTGTATGCCTACAGTGGAAATATGTTGGTTGTACTGGTGAAATCTGAGCAGGAGGAGGCCTGGAGGAAGAACAGAGAAGAGATTCATTGATATAAAGGAAGGAAATACATAGATAGTCGGTTGTGAGAGCAGAGAATGCAGAATGGTCTGTTTTCTTGTCTAAATGTGCAGCTCAGGTATATTTAAATTGGAGGGGGTATTATGATTATCTTTTTTTTCTACTATGTTATAACATTCTCTCATCAAAAACATATCTGAAGAGGCTTTAGATGTCATCCAAGTATGTTTCAGTAATTTAGTGATCTCTCCCGGGCCCTATTTGAACCCTCGTTATGGTTAGTTGTACGATTCTGTCCAATTCTCTGCCCACAAGCCTACATCATCCATGCTCCCACGTGACAATTCTCCATAAATATACAAAAGCATGACAAAAAAACTGTACACAACAATTTCACAAATCTGATGTAATGTGCATTGGGGCAGTTTGCAGCCGAGTGTGAAGCAGCTGGGATGAGGATCAGCTCCTCCAAATCAGAGGCCGCGGTTCTCAACCGGAAAAAGGTGCCTTGCCCTCTCCGGGTGGGTGGGGAGTCCCTGCCTCAAATGGAAGAGTTCAAGTATCTCGGGGTCTTATTCACAAGTGAGGGGAGGATGGAGCGTGAGATTGACAGGCAGATCGGTGCAGCGTCGGTAATGAGGCGGTCGTTGTACCGGACCGTTGTGGTGAAGAGGGAGCTGAGTGGAAAGGTGAAGCTCTCAATTTACCGGTCAATCTACGTTCCTACCCTCACCTATGGTCATGAGCTCTGGGTAATGACCGAAAAGACAATATCGCGGATTCAAGTGGCCAAAATGAGTTTCCTCCGCAGAGTGGCTGGGCGCTCCCTTAGAGATAGAGTGAGGAGCTCAGTCACACGGGAGGAGCTTGAAGTAGAGCCAGTTGAGGAGACTCGGGCATCTGTTCCGGATGCCTCCTGTATGCCTCCCTCGGGAGGTGTTCTGGGCATGTCCCACTGGGAGGGGGCCTTGGGGAAGACCCAGGACACGCTGGAGGGACTATGACTCCCCGCTAGCCTGGGAACGCCTTGGGGTTCTACCAGAGGAGCTGGAGGAAGTGTCCATGGTCAAGGAAGTAAGTCTAGGAGTCCCTGCTTAGACTGTTGCCCCCGCGACATGGGAAGTTGAAGAAGAAAATGGATGGATGGATGGTGTAATATGCAGTAGTTAATCAGTGTGGTACACGGCGATTGTGTTGTGATAGTGCTATGAAGGGGGAGTGACTTAGCATGGAGAGCAAAGAGAGGAGAGGATCAGAGCATCAAAAATCAAAGTGACATTTATAAAACATGTTGGTAAATTCTTTTCAGCAAACATAGCATTTTCAAAACAATGTTAAAAGCTAACATGATGATCTAATTAGGAAATGTTACTACCCCCTCTTTAAACTGCATTGTACTTAAACACACCTACACCATATTATGTATTCACTGTTTAAAGTTATCAATTTTAGACAATTATTGTACCAGGTTTGCAGTTCAATCCCAGCTCCAATATGGTTATGCCCTTGTGCAAGACACTTGATCCACCTTGCCTTTGTATGAATATGGTGAGTGAATGGTTGGTAGTGGTTGACTGTTGTACGGGCTCTAACTGATGGTTGGAAAAGACTGACGGAGCAGATTGGCAGTCACTCTTTTGTCAGTGTGTCCCAGGGCAGCTGCGGCTATATATCCTTGGGTTTCAGAATGATTAAAAGGTTAGGACCATTGCCATAGCGATTAACAATTTAAAACATAATATTACGTCTTTTGAATGGGAAAAAAATATTCAAAATGTTGCATGTAACAGGAAGCTGAAATGCATGAATAGCATGGAGAGAGTGAATGAATATTGCATGGAACTGAATGTAAAAATGAAAAATGCGAGAATACTTTATACTTAATTAATAACTTATTATTAATTCCTGTTTCAGCGATCATTTGTAGAAACACCTTTATTTTTGGGCACATTTCTAAAGGCAAGCATGATTAACTAGGCTATGTGCAATATGAAACAAGCTCTCCATTTGATACACTGGCCCAGAAACTACATTATTTGCCTGGCCATTAATCTCTGCTTTGCTTCTGCGTGCCTCGTGCTGTATCGACTTGCTGTGAATTACTGATGATCCTTCTTTGGTATTTTACCCACTTTTTTCTACAAGTTACCATGACAACTGTTGCAAAAAGGTCTTTCCCAGGAATGAGCTTTTAGTAAACAGCTAGAAGGAGCAGAGGAGTATGAAGCAAGGAATACCGCATATGAAAACAATTGGATTTCTAAGTCAATTCAAAGGATGCCTAAATTATGTCCTTGGGCTAAATCAGTTTTGAGTAAAATGTTGTATTAAAAAGACTGGGAATAAACCAGGCTTACACCAGGTCTAACTAGATCAGTTAAGCCAAAAAAAATAAAACTAAACTAAAACAAATATAAAAACAAAATATAAACCATGTCTAAACCGCTTTGCCTAAATCAGGTGATTACTACATCTCGAGTAAAATACTGTATATATAGTACTTTTCTACCTTCAAGCCACTCAAAGCACTTAACATCAAGGAAACACTCACCTATTCACACATATTCATACACCAGTGTACGCAGACACTGGGAGCGCGGTGGTTAACGTGTCTTGCCCAAGGACATAACACCATTCAGCTGTGGGAACTGGAATTGCACCGCCAATCTGTGGGTCAGTGGATCTGACCTCTCAACCAATGACATTTTATGTTGAGAGCTGGATTCTATCTTGTATAGGTGGATAAACACTCTGAGCAACTGCCCTGTCTTATTAAAAACAAATAAAATAATCACATTTCTTCCAGCACAGTCCAAACTCTGCTCCAAACCACATTCTTTACTGGCAGAGGACTGACTGCTGACCTCTCAGTTAAAACACCCAGACTGATATTTGACAGTTAGACATGATTGAACTTAATCTTGATTAAAGTTAAATCAGTTACACAGTCCTATTTGCGCTTCATAACTTTAACCTAATACATGCTTGATAGGTTTAATCCCTGATCTTTTAAACCAGGAGTCGGCAACCTTTACCACTCAAAGAGCCATTTGGACCCGTTTCACACAGTAAAGAAAACACTGGGAGCCACAAAACTCTTTTGAAATTTAAAATGAAATAACACTGCATATAACGGCTTTTTTGCCTTTGTGCCATAGAATTACATTTTGAAAATGAACGAACTAAAATAAAATACATTATAATTAAATACAGCTCCCTCGCTATATCGTGGTTCACTTTTCGCGACCTCGCTGTTTCACAGATTTTTTTATTCCGATTTTTTTTATAGTGTATCAATGCGCATTGTATTCTGCGTCCTGATTGGCTATGGGACTGTAGACCTTTGCCGGTTTGTCAGTCATTCTCCTCCGTGTCTCCTGTACAGTACAGAATGCATTCAGCTTTGCCAAATTTATGTAAATGTTCAATCACGAGCAGTGTGACTCTGGAGTGCTGTATGTTTGCAAGTTTTCTCCCCGACAAAACCCGCGACAGTGGAGCGGCGCCAGGACGAAGCGGCTCGGTCAGAGGAACTGTGAAATACACACAATATGTTTAGGGCCTGAAAAAAGGTCTGGATCTTTGGTTTCATTCTGTAATACTGTGCTTTTTTGTTGAAAATCTACAAAAGTTTGAGTGTTTAAACAAGAGAGAAATGTGAGAAAATATTAATGCCAGTCTGAGAAAAGTGTGGAATGTGTGTTATTTTTAGAACGTAACCACCGCGATAAACGAGGGACCGCTGTACTGAGCCACATCAGAGGGTTCAAAGCGCCGGTTGCCGACCCCTGTTTTAAACCAAGCTCATGATGAGTCTCTGGACACTGCGGTCGTCCACAGGTTGGCTAAATGGCGTTAAGGCATGGGTCAAATGAACCAGGCAATTTTCCTTATGGTTACAATAAATATGGGTGTGCAAAATAATCGTCATGACAATGCATCGCGATACTAACTTTCACAATATACTGCATCGATTCTTGATGCCAAAAATCGATTATTATTAATTAATAATTGAATATTTAATAATTGAATATTTAATATTAATAAATAAATTAATTATTAGTTGTTTTTTAATAAATCCTATGCACTTTTTTCTTTGTGAAAGGGTATTGTTTGTTATGATGGTAGCTACCTCCAAAATGGCAAATGTTTGAACATCATTTTTTGTTTTAGAAAAAATCCTATGCACTTTTTTTGTTATTGGTTTGGTTTATTTGTTTTTGTTATTCAATAAATTCAGTTATGAATTGAGTTGCTCAGAGTTATGTATCAATTGAAGACACTACCCAGATACACAGCCACTGATATTTAAGTTATCCTCTTTTTTTTGGGTACATTTTCACTGAAGTATGTCGAATATATTGCAATGCATCGCAATAATTCAAGTATCGTGATGCATCGTGATAGTATCGCATCGTGGCATATGAATCGTGATTCGAATTGAATCGTGACTTCTTTGCCAATACCCACCCCTAACAATAAAGTACCTTATACCTTAACTAGGGATACACCGATCCTACTGGTATCAGATATCGGCGCCATTACTTAAAAATTTCGGCTTCCTGTATCCTGAAGTCATAGTTGGCCCTGAAAGTCTCAAAATGTTTGAATTTTTATTTATACAAAGTTATTCTGTAGTTACTTGAGAGATAAATAACAGCTACATAAGACATTTGAATCAGTTTTGTTGTATTTGATTTTTGTTTAAAAGAAATAAATGCTGTTTTCAGTCTGCACTGGTATCAGTTCATATCAGAAATCAGCAGACACTATAGTATTCAGCATCGGAACTCAAAAAGGTTTTATCGGTGCATCCCTATTCTTAACTGTATGAAATGTTCAATATAATAAAATAATTATATCAGAGTTTAATTAAAGATTATAGCTCCTGTTTTGAGATAAATGTAGCGGCTCCCAATCAAAGCACTTTTGAGTTGTACATTTTTAAAGCTTGTTATTTAGTGATGCACTGGTTAAGTGGCTGTTTCTTAAACATGCGAATGTCGTACATTTTCAGAACAGTGTTTGCCCCTTGAACGCACCCCTCTCGGCATCATGGGTTATTAAAGATTTAAACACTGTATAAATTATATAGAATGAGGGGAAATCTGCAGGAAGCAAGCCTCTGCCTGGAACAAGAAGGCATTTACTGTTAGGAAAATGTACATGAGGATGTAGGAGACAAAACAGAAAAGGAAATAATCTATAAAGAAAGTTGTGTCAATGTACAAAAATACTAACATGTAAATAATCCAAACTAGAAGATTTTGATTTGCCAGTGTTAAAGATGATATGCCCAGAATTCAGGTCAATGATTTTCTAGTTCATTTGTAAGTGCCATCGCCATTGTCACTCTGCCCCTACACTTAAATTTAGATTTTTTTTCAACCAGTGATGCACTGATCCAGCTTCTTCTGCTCTGATACAGTTTCCGATATTATAGCCTTAAATATCTGCCGATACCCAATAGCATTTATTTCCTTTGAACAAAAACAAAATAAGACAAAACTGATCTAAATGTGTTATGTAGTTAGGACCAGCTCTGTTTAAATAAAGTTTTAGACTTACTGTGCAAGCTATGATCAGTAAATAGTCTTATTACAGAAATGTAAATATCCAACCAGGATATCGGCTGAACTGGTACTTGGAAGCTGATATCCAACCCAGCACATTTTTCAGTATTGATCTTCAATACTAGTATCGGATCAGTGCATGCCTATTTTCAACAAAATAATTTGTTAATTTTAGGGCTGTCAAACGATTAATTTTCTTGATCGCAACTAATCTCAGAAATTTCATAGTTAATCGCGATTAATCGTGATTTATTTTGCATGTTTAAAATTGATATCTTGCAGAAGACCGTTCGAATCTAAAGTTAAACTCACAATGCAAAGTATTTCTCACCATTTTTTTTATTTCAAAAAAGTGCAGAGAAAGGAAAAGGTAACAATGAACCAGTAATAGTGCTCACTTTGAGAAATTGTAAATAAATGATTGAAGCCCGCTCGAGCTGCCTACGGATGCGTAGAAGGAACAAAATACGAGCAAACTCAAAATAGCGCGTTTAACCGACAATGAGTTTAATTAATACAACCAAATGAGCTGCATATGGATGGTAGAATTGCGGAAAATGCTGGCAAACTCTGATCGCGATTAAAAAAATGGTTCGCGATCAAACGCGATTCGCGATTAATCACGATTAACGCGTTAATATTCCCAGCCCTAGTTAATTTACATAGTTTGTGAGCACCTGTAAGTCAAAATGATACCGATCCAAAAATTATACCATGTTTCACAATACATATGGATTCAAACTCAAATCAAAACCCAAATGATTGAGATGTGTTATTTTTGATGGGTACAGTACACTGTGTAAACTGGTGAAGAGTTAACTTATTACCTATTTGTCTCCATGGTTATAGTTTTGCTTGGAATGTTCCACAGTATAGCATTAAATGTCCATATGATGGAACACTCTAGGCATCTCCGTGGACTCAAACAGGTGATAGACTCTCAATCAGAAAAGACTGAATATTATGATCTTTATCAGTGTTGTTCATGCCAATAGTGAAACTAGTAACGTTATGGTGTGGTTTAGGAAGAAGGTTTTAGTGTGACAAAGACAAGATGGTCAGTGTTGTACTGTTTGTGTGTCAGATATAGCACAGCAGTAATGTAGTATAATGTAATCTAATGTAATGTAGGTCATATAGGCAGGTAGACAACAGGGATTTCTCTACGTTTCGGAAGGACGCACACTTTTAGCTGTTTACTACTGACTCCAAATGGGAACTGAGTCACTACAAAATGCAATAAACATACCAACTTTGAATACAGAAATGTTTTTAATAACAATGTTTGATTAAGTAGCCACTAGTCACAGACATTATGACATTACTATTATAATGTTATAATGGTTTGTTTCATTCACACATGTTACAGTGGTCCCTTGCTCTATCGCGGTTCACTGTTCGCGGCCTTGTTGTTTCGCAGATTTTTTTTTTTTTATAGTGTAACTTTTTTTTATAGTGTAACATTGTGTTCTGCGTCCTGATTGGCTAAGAGACTAGACCAGGACTAAACCAGGTCTAGACCAGGTCTAAACCAGGTCTAAACCTGGACTGGACCTGGACTAAACCTGGACTGGACCTGGACTAGACCTGGACTAAACCAGGATTAAACCACCGCGTGTCGCTCTTTGCTGGTTTTGTGCGGCTGGTTTGTGGCTCGGGCTGAGAGCACACGGTCCGGGTGCCGCGGTTCGGTATCATGCTCGCAGCCCCGGTGTACGCGCTGCCTCGCGCCGGTCGTGCAGACCAGGACTAGGGGTGCACGTGTCGCGCTCAATTCTCATTACTGTATACCGGTATATACTTTGAGGACAGTGAGGTACAGATCTTGGCCAGAGAAAAGAACTGGTTTGAGAGGGGGGTTAAAGAGGCTATTTTTGTCAAGAAAGAGAATCCTTCCTTGAACAGAAATGGAGGTCTCAGACATCATTTGTCTCCCATCTATAACTCTATCCTCAAACCTAAATCAAAACAAAGAAAACAATAGCAGGTCTGGTCCAGAGGTGTGAAAACACCCATTATGGCCCTGAATGACTGCGTGCACATGGTAGGATTGGATTAGGATTGGTTTGGATTTCTCCCGTTACTCGGCGGGTGGTCTGTCGTCCAATCCGAGTGCACATGCATGTCGCGCAATCAGATTCAGGTCAGTGACCTGGTCCGCTCCGCAACGCTATGTGGCGCTGTAGTCCAACTACTTCCGGGTGACGGCTACTCAATACAAAAACAACACAACACAGCTATCTGGAAGTATACTGCGATGGCTTTTCGAGGAGTTTGATGCGGCGGCATTGGCGTACGTGGTGTGCATTCTGCAGAGTTAGGCTGTTCGTATGAACGACAAAACAGCGTTTTTGGTTTCTTTAATACGACACGAACTGTGTCGTCGGCGTTTGATATTACAAGCAATCGAGGACGAGGATTGGGAGCTATACCGCACATGTTTTAATCATGTTCTGCCTTGTTGTTTTTTGTTGCTTGCATCTTTTGTGCCACAAATAAAGGCATTTAATTTGTAGCTATGGGTTTATCGTTCATTTATGTAAGGTCTGGGGAAAATTACACAACCACACTTTCATTTTGTATGTCTTTGTAATGCTTAGCTTAAATTCTGTAGTCTCTTCCACTCTCTTTTTTGTCCTGTCTGAGTGAACAACTTAAGTAAATTTCCACACTGATTTTAATATTTACGTTTTTAATATATAAGTTATACAACAGTTAAAAAAAAACACACTCTCTTCTGATACTAGATACTACTGAGGTCAAAATGTTTGTAAAAGTACCCTGTGCGTTATATCAAAAGTTCAAAACTCCATGCACAGCTTCCAGGTGCTGGTAACAACCGGGACATTGAATAATTCCGGAAAAGACTAAATTTACCGCATACTCTTATTCCTTTATCGGGCTTAGAGCAAACAACGCATTTCGATTCTACGTTATCTTCATAGTCCCGAAATGGTGGAAGATGGGACTTGTTGGTGCCGTGAAGAACGCTTTCGTAATGCGGGCAAGTTGTACGGTCTTGACCGCTTTCCCGTTGTTCTTTCTTGCCGTGGCATACGCCGCCCTGGCGTTTTTCCACTTGATTTTGATTTGCTCCGGGGTCCGAGCAAACCCTGCCTCAGTCCAGTAGTGCGAGCTTGTAGCTTTCTTCACAGCCATGTTTTCGTCTGAAAGTCCGGCAGCAACAAGCGCTACTTATGACGCCGTAGGCACCCCCTACCACTCCTACAGCTTCCGGGTGAAATTTTGAAATTCCTGGCGCACCCATGCTAATCCGATCCGAAATCGTGCAAATGACGACGCCAAGTGCTTTGCTATCAGCCTAGGCCAGGTGTCCCTGGGGAATTGGGGAAACCAATCCCAATCCAATCCCTGTGCACATGCAACCGTTACGATCCCAATCAGTTTGCAATCGGTTTGGACTTTTCCATGTGCACGCAGTCAATGGTTCTGCTAATGAGACCCCACACTCCCACTGCATATTTAATAGGCCCATCTAACTAACAGAAACTGAAAAGAAATAGGTGTGATAGTTTCTCCTCCCTTCAGGCAGATATAGTGTCCACCAGCGTCTGACCAGAACTGAAGAAGCAGCTAGGATGAACTGCGACACATATTCATCCAAATAAACTTTTGTCCAGTTGACAAATTGAATTTCTCCTTTTGCCATGATTCTACCTGGTCGACTGAGGGATTCTACACACATACCGGTATAATGGAAATACGATGGTTTCAAATATAGTAAAAAGCTCATGGCGCAGGTATAGAGGTACTAAAGAGTTAGATGAAGATATCATGGATTATAATATGCTCTTGAGGCAAAGTCAGATGGAAAAAAAAATAATTTGAATAAGAACTATTATTCAAAAAGCTTAAAATAGGCCCAGCCCGCTATCATGATGAATAGTTCTCTTACATTAAGAGACTATTTTCAATTTCCAAATGTGATACAGACCTAGAGACATTCAGTACAGTGCAGCCTTGACTCCTTAGTCAAAGTCGTTTTACTGTTACAGAGTATATATAGGAAAATGTATTGTAAGCAGTAAAACTTCTATATTGATCTTGTTCTACATGTATCTCTATTGGTGGAATTTTCAGCAGTTACTATGGTGATACAATGCACACATTAGCAAACAAAGACAAAAAGTTTTAAGATTGTTTGAAAACTCAACAAAAAATGAATCTCCTATTTACGTGTTTGATTTTCTGGTCAGATTATGTTCATCATTATGTAAATCGTCTCAGATTAAGTCTAACTTGAGTAAAAGAGCTTCAGACAGAGCAGTGCCTGCAGTTAGCGTCACTTCCCCAAGCAATATTGATGACATCAGCTGCAAAGTATCAATAGGAAAATGTATTTTAAGCAGTAAGATATAAGAGCTTCTATAGAGGGATAAGGTCTGTCGATATTTTGGGCCAATTTTGATTATTTCCCCCAAATTATGTCTTTTAAATTTACTGCAAACTCACCAACAGCCTGTTTTTACCATAAACCTTTAAGAGAGCTGTGTAGTCACATTTTATACAGTAGTAATCTCTTTGCAGTAAAGCGTTCAAATAAAGCTTTATGTGAACTCTTTAAGCCCAAGTGGGCCAAAACAAAATATCGGCCTGTGCTGGAAATTCATTCAACTGGTATACTGTATCTGTATATCTCTAATTTTAACTACTCATATTGTGATTTTGATTAGATTGGATTTTTTAAAATAAATATCATTTCATAATTTGTTGTTGGTAGAAATTGTCTAATTACCTAATGTCCTTTTTTCAATAGTCTCTCCTTCATTCATTCTGGCAGACAACCTTGATAAAATTTGTCTATAAAACACTACCTCTTCCTCACTTTTATAAACCTACACACCACATTTTCACATAGTTAAGACTTGGAAGCGTACTGCTATTTTCACTTTTCACAGCTTGAATGGAGATAAAAAGAAAGTGATGGCTGAAAAAATACCATGGAGGCTGTGTAGGGGAGAAGAATAGAGTAGGTCTTGAATGTGGGGACTATGCGCTGTTAAATGGGTCACCTCAATAAAAGGAGCAGACAGGAGCTTATCTGGTGCAGGGCCACAACAGACACCAAGGAAAGCCAACCACGGGAACGAGCAGGGCTGCACAATGGAGCTATATATAATTCACAATATCGTCCAAAAGGCTTGCAAATGTAAGACTTTTCAAGAACAAACCCAATTCTACCTATGTTCAGTACTGAAATATACCAATTTGTTTACAAAATTAAGATGTAGCAAGCATTGGAATAGTCTTTTTCTTACAATAATATACATAGATACCAGACTCATTTTAAATATCCTTCCAAGGCTGCACAATGTTGCAATCAAATTGGAAATGGATTGGTGCAAAATAGCAAATATGTATGTAAAAATACATTTATAATATTATTATAAATATTATATTATTAATTATATTATATTATTATTAAGGCTGGGAATATTAACGTGTTAATCGCGATTAGATTAATGTAAGTTATGATCGTGAACAATTTTTTTAATCGCGATCAGAGTTTGCCAGCATTTTTCGCAATTCTACCATCCATATGCAGCTCATTTGGTTGTATTAATTAAACTCATTGTCGGTTAAACGTGCTATTTTGAGTTTGCTAGTATTTTGTTCCTTCTACGCATCCGTAGGCAGCTCGAGCGGGCTTCAATCATTTATTTACAATTTCTCAAAGTAAGCACTATTACTGATTCATTGTTACTTTTTCCTTTCTCTGCACTTTTTTGAAATAAAAAAAAAATGGTGAGAAATACTTTGCATTGTGAGTTTAACTTTAGATTCGAAGGGTCTTACTGCAAGATATCAATTTTAAACATGCAAAATAAATCACAATTAATCGCGATTAACTATGAAATTTCTGAGATTAGTTGCGATCAAGAAAATTAATCGTTTGACAGCCCTAATTATTATATATTAACTTTAATTCACAATTAGTAATACATTACAGCATAATATGTAACTGTGAGGAAAACAGACTTTTCCTTGTGTGTTCGTTAGTTTCTGCTAAGACAAAGAATAACCTTGAATTATTTGCCCCGACATAACTTTTCTCCATGGTGGTGTTATTGTTGTCTGAAAGATTTCACCATATGGCATTAAACTTGTCTAGTTTACATCTTCCATCCAGAAGCTTGTTGGGAATATTCTTCACAAATCCAGATAATAACTATTGATTTAACTTGAAATTCCTAAACTTGCTAATCAGGTCAATAGATTTCCCCTGGTCATACTGATAAATATTTAACTATGCAAAACTTGATAGCACAAAATCTTCCTTTCTGTAATCCACATTTTGGTTCCCACTACTTGGCAACCACTCACTTATACTCATATTGTCACTAAACCAGCCTAAATAGAGCTACACTCTCCCATGTCTCGTGTGCTCTGGTTTTCCTTATGACTGGTCTGTGTCCCTATATGTCCCACACGCTCATGTCTTTCATGGCAAATTTAATTAGCCTAAAACTGTGTGCCAGTGCGGTGCTGTGTTCTTGTTGTCTTTTTGTATGTGGGTGTGTGCACGGAGGCTTAAGTGTTAGCTTGTATTTTTGCACAGCGACAATAGCACAACCTACACGCTAGCCAGAGTCTCCCGGCGCTGCTCTGTGCCTGTTCTTTACATGTAATTCCCCACACTTAGAATACAATTAATCATGGCAGATCTACTTCCTGGAAAAGTTATGTTCACAGTTCTTTACAGTGCCAACTCACTGTGAGCAAAGTAAAGTATTTTTTGTCTGTTCTTTTTGTGTCTCTAACTTTCGGACACCTCTGTTCTTTCATATTTTCTGTTAAATGTTGTTTAAAGGTCAACAGCGTAATTATTGGAATGTACCTTGAAATTATCAGCAGAAAGAGTTTCTTGGAAAGCGTTTTTCTGGAACTTGACTTTTTAGCATTTTTTCAACTGGACATTTTCAGTTACAATACCAAACAAAAGAACTGAAGAAGTAGCTTGGATAAACTGTGAAACATATTCGACCAAATAAACTTTGTCCAATTGACAAATTTAATTTCCCCTTTTGCCAATACCAAACAAACTGTATTGCCTTGTATAGTTCTGTGATGAATGGTGAAACACAAATGTTCAAATCTTTCAATATTGTTAACCTTCTGTAAAGTTTTTGGTACTTGTAGACTTATTTAGATTGGGAAGAGTAACCAAAATCTTTGCTCAAATAAGAAGCCTGTTAGATTGTAAATACATTACTGAAGTAGGCGGAAAAGTGTAGTATCTGGCATCAAAAAGTATAATTTTATGTAAGTCAGGGGTGTCAAACTCACTTTGGTCCGGGGGCCGTATCCAACCTACTTTGATCCCAAAGGGGCCGGATCAGAAAACTCATGGCAAATATACCCCAAAAATAGCAATAAGTCCAAATATTTGTGCAGAGAAATGCAAATCTATTACAGAAGTCTTTTTTTATTTGATGAACTCTTTTTTTATAAAATATTTTAATATTATAAACATCCCGAAACTTTAAGAAACCATGAACTTGTATGCATTTCACAGAATTTAGTCATGCTTTCTTTTTGCTCCTGAAACTTGGAATGTTTTACACTGATATTGATGCACAAGTGGACAAGTGCATCAATATCAGTGTCTCGTAGTTGCGTTTAAGATTATGTTCCTTGAGCACCGCCACTTGTTGCAAACACACCAAGCATACAGTTTTCCCATGCACCTCCGTGAACAAATAGGAATTAGTCTATTTTTCTTGGAAAATCTTGTACTCGGCGTCCACGTTTCTCATTTTTGACATTTTGTTAATGAAAGTGTCACGGTCAACAGTCAAAACGATGGTGCTTTAAGAGCGTTTGGAAAGAGGCGAGTCTCATTTGTGCTGCTCTGGTGGGAGGGGCCAGTTTATGCTAAACTGCACAGAAAAGAGGTGCAGAAAATTACCAATATTTTAATAGAAAATTAAGATATAATTAAAATATTTTAATAGAAAATCAGCCATGGGCCAGATTAAAGGTCTTGAAGGGCCGGCCCCCAGGCTGCATGTTTGACACCCCTGATGTAAGTAAATGTGAGTACTGTCCTCCTCTGATTATAAATGATCCTTGAAGTGCTTGAACTTGTTCTTGAATAGTGCCCACTGCTCTTGTCTGCACCCTTAACAGTTGTAATATTCTATAATTAAACATAACAAGGCAAAATGTCAAGATAAATCTGCTCCTCTCTCTTTCATTAACAGAGCGGTGGCAAAAAGACAGCTATTTATAGACCTGCTGACTTTGCACATGAATCAGAGGAGGTCAGCCTCAAAGGAATTCTGGCAACATCATCACAAACCGAAACGAAAGTCGAAATCTTTCCTGGCTTTTAAGTTATTATTTTTCAGATACACAGTACACGAAATGGCTCCAATTTCTTGTATCGTTACACAGTATTAAGTAGCCCTTTCAGGATATTACATTTTGAAGTGCAGTGTATTGCTAAAGTAAATACAGATGATAAATGATAATAATGAAACAAATTTATGCTACTGACACAAAACCCAAGAGCAGATTCAAACCACAAATCTATTCTAAATGTTTAATATTGTTAAAAAATGCGTGAAGAGTCCCTCAGTCATCCAGGTAGAATCCATGACAAAATGAGAAATTCAATTTGTCAACTGGACAAAGTTTGTTTTGTCGAAAACGTTTCGCCGCTCATCCGAGAGGCTTCATCAGTTCTGGTTCTAGTGCTGGTTAGACCCTGTTTATATCTAGCTGCAGGGAGGAGCTCACTACACTGAAATAGCTCCGAAACTATGTCAAATAATCAGTTTCTTTTGTTTTTCGAATTTCTCTGGCGTCTAATTTAGCATCCCTATTCAAAACCTATCGACCCTCTCCTCCCTCTGCCCTGGCTTGTCTGCCCTAATGTTTCTTTGTCTGTTTTTGACTTGGTTTGAGAATCGAATTATAAATGGGAGACAAGTTATGTCTAACTCCCCCATTTCTGTTTAACGACGGATTCTCTTTTTTGACAAAAATTGCCTTTTTAACTCTCCTCTCAAACCAGTTCTTTTCCCTGGCTAAGATCTGAACCTCACTGTCCTCAAAAGAATGGCCCGTGGCTTCTAGGTGAAGATGTACGGCAGATGACGGTCCACTCTGGCACGCCCGTCTGTGTTGGTACATCCTCTTGTGAAGTGGCTGTTTTGTTTCTCCAATGTAGCGCTCACTGCAGTCTTCACTACACTGAATGGAGTAGACCACATTGCTTTGTTTGTGGCTCTGTGTTTTGTCCTTTGGGTGGACAAGTTTTTGTCTTAACGTGTTTGTGGGTTTGAAATAAACTGGGATTTCATATTGTCTGAAAATCCTCTGTAGTTTTTCCGAAACGCCGGCCAGGTACGGAATCGCTACCCCTTTCCTCAACCTTAAAACCCCACTGTGTTAGTTGGTTAGCCCAAGGGGAGGGTAAGGGGTATATAAGGGGGAGCTTTGCTCAATCTGTCAGTCTGTCCTTGGCCTGACTATGTGGGTGCTGGCTGCTGTGAGCTCTATTGTAAATACTTCTTTTTGGACTCGTTTCACTGTAAATATCTGCACTTTGCAGGTGGATAGTGATGGTGAGATGAAGCCTCATGAGGCATTGAACCACTTGAGCCGATTGGTTCGAGAAAGGGTTCATTTCTCGAATTTTCATGTGCGTGCAAAACCACCTACTGGTCAAGTGTGTAATCACAGGCAGCTGTATCTGAACCACATAATGTGTGAAGATTTTTGTGTCTGTTGGGAATGGCTATGAATTACTAAACATGTATGACCAAATAATTTCTGTACATATATTATCACATATGTATAATAAATTGTGTATGTATTCTGTGTGTAAATTTTCCCAAAATGGTAATTATGTTTGTGTAACTTGGACAATGATGTACAGGATAGGGGAAATATTATTCATTTTTATTCAGAAACAAGAGTTTCTCAACAGTTTTTGGTTTTCAGATCAAAATGTTCCCACATGGGAAAACCTCCTCTTCCTCGCTAGCTCCATCCTATCACTTATCCTACTCTCCTCACTCTCCTAAATCTCTCTCCCTAAACTCTCCAAACTCTCTCCAAACTCTCTCCAAACTCTCTCCAAACTCTCTCCAAAATATCTCCAAAATATCTCCAAACTATCTCCAAACTATATAAACGCTATGTAAACTCTAATATCCAAACTCTATCCAAACTCTCCACTGACCACAACTCTCCTTCAAATCCCCACATTTTGAATGGAGCCTGAGGGGTCTATACAGCTGGAATAGCTTGCGGCAAAATCTGTACCACTTCCCGAAGCAATCACGTGGTACAGCCGGGCAGCGAGGCTTCGGAGGTCATCATTTTTGGCTCCTCCCCCAAATGAAGCAAGCCTCGATAACGCGCTTCGCGGAAACACCCCCTTCATTACTCGGCACACTCTCTTTAAACCTCGGCACATCTCGTAACATCACTATACGTGGGCCTGTGGTGCGAAGTATCCGACTGTGCCATCATTTTTTTCTTTTATTGTGTCCGAACGAACCCGTGACAAATAGCTTTCATAGTTTCATAGTTAAATATTTCACTTTGCAAAACTTGTCTACTTGTCACAAGATCTTAATTTCAGAAATTTGCTTAGTTCCCACTACTTGACAACCTCTCATTTGTCAGTGATGGGAAAAATACTTTGAAAATATATTTAGTTACGTAATACTGAATTTAAAATGCTTTAAAATGTATATTGTGCATGGTCCAATCAGAGTACTGTATTCTGAATAGTTAGAATACAACATCAAGTTACATAAAAATTATACTGTCAAAACGCAACATATGATTAAAAACAGCTATATGTTTGTTCCATTGTTTTTATACATTTATTTGTCACTAATTGGAGAAGGAAAGAGCTGCGTTTCATATTCTTCTCACAAGTTACCTGCAGTTCGAAGCCTAAATTACATGATAATACTGTCACGTTCCTTTGATTTTAGAAAAGCAACTGTATAATACAACCAAATAAGAGAATAACTGTACCGGAAAACAGTTACTCAAAATTAGAATTCTGTATTTTCGGTACACGTATTCAGTTATTTCCCAACACTGGCCATAGAGTGTATATGTCAAATACAATGTCAAATATCTTTCCTGGCTTTTAAGTGTATTTGTCAGATACACAGTGCAAGGAATGGCTCCTATTTCTTGTATATTTACACAGGGTTAAGCGTGTCAGAAATTTCAGAAGACCAAGTCAGTTTTGTTTCTAAGAAGCACTCGCTCTGACTGGATCACACTGTCTGCCATGTAAACAAATGGACAATGGACAATAGAGACATGTGTGAGTGATGTAATGCTACTGGACATTGGAGTCTGTGGTCAGTCCAAATCTACTGATGTAAGATATTCTCAAAGTTAAATCTTGGACTTAATTAAACAAAAGTTAATATTCAATCATTGTATCCACATTTTTGGGTTTCATTGTATAATATATATCGCAAAATTTGAGTTGGTGCAATTTTCAAATCGAAAAGCTGCAGCTATTTATGTAGTTATTTGCAGTTGTTTTGTGTCTTATGTAACTTATGTAACTTTTGTATACAAATTTTAACATTCTTTTCTGGAATTGCTATGTCCATATTAAATAAATACAATTTAGATAATAGAATGTCCTCTGCAAAGAACAAAATATAATAGAAAAATCTTGTACCTGTAGTTTAGACTCTATAAATATGTTCTGAAATACATGGGATTCTTGTATTAGTTTATGATTTTAGTCTCTTCTCAAATGTTAACGCTCTTTGATGTAGATTCCGAACAGAATAAGAAGATATTATTCTCAAACTAAAATTCGGACTTAATTTAAACAGAACAGCCTGCCGGAGGACCTCAGCGCTGCAGAGAACGATCATGTTTTTAATAGTGGGCTCAAGACTCACCTGTTTAGCTTGGCCTTTGATTGAAATTTTTTATTTACTATTTTATTTTATTTTATTTTTTTGTTAGTATGTGTGTGTGTATGCATGCATGTGTGTGTTGCTGTTTGGGTTGTTTGGTTGTGTGGTGTCAGGCAGCTGTGGGGGTCTGGTTGGGTGGGTGGAGGGAAATGTGGGTTGTTTTAAATCACTGTAAAGTTCAAAGTTCAAGTTCAAAGTCAGCTTTATTGTCAATTCTGCCATATGTGTTCAACATACAGTGAATCGAAATTTTGTTTCTCTCTGGCCAGGTAGTGCAAAAAGACAGTGTACAAAATACAATATGAAGACAAAACACAACAAAAAACTATCTAAGACAGAGATCTAAGTTAAAACTAAAGTCTACGGTCTAAAATCTTAAAACAGTGCAACATAATAAATAAACTATACTATATACAGATTTCCAAAGTGTGCAGTGTGCATCAGAAATGTGCAGTGGAAGATACAGCAGTGACTTGGTCATGTGCAGTAGAATGTGCATAGGAGTTAAGATAAAATAAAAATAAATGTGCAACAGTAGTAATTCTAGTGCAGTAACAGGAGTAAACAACAGTACTAAAATTCCAGTAGTCAATGTGCAATAACAGTAGTAAACAACAGTGCAACGGGGGTAAATTCAATAACAGGAGTAAACAACAGTACTAAAAATTCCAGTAGTAAATGTAAGTGTGCAATAACAGTAGTAAACAGCAGTGCAACAGGAGTAAAATCCAGTAGTAAATGTAAATGTGCAACAGTGCAACAGTAGTCCTTAGCAGCAGTTTTTTTTTTTTTTTTTAAAGTGTCTAGAGTGATAGGTCTTTTTATGGAATACAGGTTATGCCAATATGGGGGGTGGGGGGTGGGAGATGGGTAAGGTGGGAGTTCGGGTGTGAGTTCAGCCTCCTGACAGCCTGGTGGATGAAGCTGTTTGAAAGCCTGGTGGAGTGGGCCCGGAGACTCCGGTACCTTCTCCCCGAGGGCAGGAGGCTGAACAGGCTATGTGCGGGGTGGCTCGGGTCACCCACAATGCTGGACGCTCTGCGGGTGGGCCGGGTGTTAAAAATGTCTAGGAGGGAGGGGAGAGAGACACCAGCGATCCTCCCAGCTGCATTCACTATGCGCTGCAGAGCTTTCCTGTTCTGTTCAGTGCAGCTCCCGTACCACACAGTGATGCAGCTGGTCAGGACGCTCTCAATGGTGCCTCGGTAGAAGGTGGTCATAATGGGTGGAGGGGCTCCAGCTCTCCTCAGTTTGCGGAGGAAATAGAGGCGCTTCTGAGCCCTCTTTGCCAGTGATACAGTATTCACTGTCCAGGAGAGGTCCTCACTGATGTGCACCCCCAGGAATTTGGTGCTGCTCACCCTCTCTACAGCAGCACCATTGATGGACAGTGGGGGGTGCTGGGTGGGGCCTCTCCGGAAGTCAACAACAATCTCCTTGGTCTTTTCAACATTAAGAAGGAGATTGTTATTGCTGCACCACTGGGTCAGAAGGCTCACCTCACTCCTGTAGTTTGTCTCATCGTTATTAGAGATGAGACCCACCACAGTCGTATCGTCCGCAAACTTCACTATGTGATTGGTGCTGAACGCTGGTGAGCAGTCGTGGGTCAGCAGAGTGAAGAGCATCGGACTGAGCACACAGCCCTGGGGGGCTCCTGTGCTCAGTCTAATGCAGCTTGAGGTGTTTCTGCCGACCCGCACTGCCTGTGCCGACCCGCACTGCCCTGTGTTAAAAATTTTTGTATGAAAAGTGCTTTATAAATAAAGTTTAGATTGATTTATTTTGATTGATTGATTGAACAGAAGCTAAACATTGTATGCACATAATATTGTTGTTGACTATAGAACCAGTAAACTGAATAAAAGACAAAAGGTACTGACAAGAAGTCTCTGAAGTCTTGCCACCGTTCATTGAAAATCTGATCACAGACTGGGGCTGTATTGGTGCAGGACACAATAGGAGTATTACAGTGTCCAGTGATGAAGACCGGTGATGCCATTTTGTGGACAATACCTCTAAAGGACAACACAAGTCAATCAATATGTTACAGAAGAATTTCAGTCAGCACATTTAGCAAATCAAAATGCAGAAATCATATATAAAATGTCCTGCAAATAACAAAATATTCATGCTTTTTATGGATATAACTGATTAACCTTGCAAGACCTCTACAAGCATGATCTGAAATGCTTGATTTTTCTGTTTTTGTTCCTGGATGTTTTGAGAAGTGGCTCCTGATTTGAAAACATTAATTCTAAATGTAATCATTGTCAGAAGAATTTACAATTTGCCTTATCGTATTCACGGATTTCAAGCTATGGCATCTGTCCTCCGTGGTCAGAGCAATGAAGCAATGAAAATGTAAATATCATAATATCATGAATGGGGAAAGGTCCTCACTGGATCCACACAAAGTCACTCAAATCAAGGTCTTGTCTGTGTGCCATGGATGAACTACTTTTTGTTTTAAAGCTCCATTATGTAACTTTTTTGAGTCTTACACCTGGTTATGTCCATGGAGTTATGCTGGGGAGATTGTTTTAGTTGGAATGTACTACAGTATGGCCTTAAACTTGCTTATTATTTAATTGTAGGTGGGGTTTTTTCCCCTCTTTTTTCCCGCTTGTCTCTATGGAAATAGATACAGTAAGTTTAATATCGTACTGTGAAAAATTCCAGGCAACACAACATCTCCATGGCAACAGACCCTCCACCTGGAAAGTTACACAGTGCACCTTTAGTTATAACAACAAAAGACTCACATTAATGAAAAAAAGTCACATTAATGAATTATAGGTACATGAGCAATATTTTTGTTTTCAGTACTGATTATACCTGTATTCATACTACAAGGAACCTTTTCTTGTCCTTTGTAGTTCGTTAAGTGAGCTGGATGATTAACATAATCATGACTCATACTCGGTCCCTTTCTTCTCTGATGTACGAGTGTTTGATTGCTCTATATATTGTATCCATGGCATAAAGTGGTTTTATAGTCATGGCAATGTTTTCCGTTACAGTCATACACCATTGTCTTAACAGAGGTGCAAATGCAAGGTACAACATTTACAAAAACTGAAAAAATTACAGATGTCTGATGCCCATAACATTTTTTATTTTTAGATTATGTTTCAACAAAAGGCCTTCATCAGATCATTTCTTTCTTTCTTTTTTTCTTGCGTTGGACCACAGTATCTGAATGAACTTTTTATTTTTGAAGGTAACAGGTCAAACAACAAAGTGGTTTGAAAAGGTTTTTTAAGAGTTTTCGTTCACATTCAAGAATGTGATGCCGTGATTTCCAATAGAGGGCAGGGCCTACACCACTGCATTTTTTTCTGAAATCAGCATCTCTACATGTATTACAGCCATTCCATTCCAGCGTCTGTTGAATTCCAACACAAACACAAAGCTGAGCTACTTCAGTTCTTGCCCCAAGAGTGGAATAAAGTCACCCAAGAACAATGTGAAAGAAAAACAATGTGGAGAGCATGCCAAGACGCATGAAAGCTGTGATTAAAAATAAGGGTTATTGCACCAAATATTGATTTCTGAACTCTTCTTAAGTCTAAACATTAGTATTATGTTGTTTTAAAATGAATTTGATCTTGTTTCTTTGCATTGTTTGAGGTCTGAAAACATGTATCTTTTTGTTATTTTGACCATTTATCATTTTCTGCAAATAAATGCTCTAAACAATAATATTTTTATTTAGAAATTGGGGGAAATGTTGTCAGTAGTTTATAGACTTAAACAAAAATGTTCCTTTTGCCCAAACACATACCTATATCATTGATCATTTTGAAGTGGTCTCTTATTTTTTTCCACAGCTGTATGTAACTCTATGAGAGACAGTTTTTGAAAGAAATATCACATTTTATGTTCTACAATATTAAAACATTGCTGTTGAACTTGCCATATTAATCTAGATTCTGACCAACTGATTATGATAATAAAAAAACCACACACTTTTTCTGTAGACAAAAGAATGTGATATTCAACGTAGTAAACCATAGTAAACATAAACCATAATACTTTCTTTTATATTACCATGTGGTCTTATATCTGTGTAATCCCTTAGTCTTCCTTAGTCTTTCAACGTGGTCCATGGGCGTATTCTAGTCTTTGTGGTCTTGTGCGTTCTAATACAGCTCAAGATCATTCATTTCTGTTGTGTGAATATTACTTTTTAGTACCAGTAGCTTCTCAAATTAGTATAAAGTTTCAGTAGAAGTTTTAGCATTGATGAGTATATGCGCAGCTTTATGGTTGGGGCTCTGTCACTTGTTTGTGTCTATGGATACGCCATTACTCTGACTTGAATGTTCCACAGTATGACATTAAACAGATCTGTCTTACATTTCTTCAATTACAGGTGCTTTTATAGCTCAAAAATACCTAGAAAAACAGGAATTGTGACTGAGCAGGGTTGCCCCTCCACAGATCTGGCCTGGAAGTTGGTCTGGTTTGGTCTCTATGAAGATAGAAAGGTTTAATGCCATATTGTGAAACAATCCAGACAAGGCAATAACATCTCCATGGAGAAAACATTTGACGGACCCTCCAACAGAAAAATTACACAATGCACCTTTAAATTCAGTTGTTTATCTCCATAATGGCGATCATATGCCTAGAATGTACAAACACCTGGTTTCAAGTCTCTTTTCTGATCTACTAGAAGGTGCTGGGTATTAATAAACCAAATGCAGGCTGTTGTGTTTTTTGCTAAAACAACAAAAATCAGTATTGGCCTCATTCGTCACACTGCTGTCAGCTGTATTTTGAGATAAGTGCCTGTTGTGTTGGCTGCCTTCTCATATCGTCTTCTTGTCTCGTCTTCTCAGGAAACCAACGAGCTTGTGGCTATAAAGAAGTTTAAAGACAGCGAGGGTAAGTGACTGCATCACCAATAGCACTGGTGGAGAGGGTACCTAAAGTGTGCAAGGACTAATACATGGCTAAAATAGCATAATAGAATAATAACTCAAATGGATGGAGGGACAATTACTTAAACTGGACTGGACCACATCTAAACCAGCACTAGAACAGGTCTACATCTGGATTAAACTGGGTTCAAACCAGGACCAAACCAAATGTATGCTCACCCTTCAACAATGATGTTGTTTTGTGACTCAGCAAAAATTATTATGTAAACAAGTTGAATGTTCTATAGAGTTTTAACACTAAAGTAAGGCTGCATCCCATTTCTCTGTCTTACCCCTTCGTCTTACCCCTACCCCTTTTGCGTTGCGTTGGTTTTGCGTGTTCATGTGAGGTCAAGGGGTGTCCCGATTCTAATTTTGATCAAGGGCTAGGGCCACGACCGAGGGCTGCATACCACTTGAAACGAAGTAAGCTCTCGACCAGACTTGGAACGAAGGGGTACGTCTACAAGCTCAGGTAGGTTTTGGGATCAGGATGGCAGCGTCACATCAACCAGCCAAGGAGTCTCATAAATGCATTTTCAGCAGTTGTAATTATCGATTAACAGTTTAGCATGGTTTACAATTATGACGCTTATGTTCTACCTTACTTTTAGTGAACTGTTTTGACTGCGGTTTTAACTGTAGTGATGTCTGTTTATCGTTTTCATCGAACTTAACTTAACTTATAAACAAGCTAGTTTTTTTGTTGAGCTGAGGTACTCGATAATCCTTGACATTTGTTTACGTTTGTTTGCATCAATTGCTGTCGCCTCTGTAGATGTAGCAGCCAGGTAGAGGCAAGGGATGATGACGCAAATGGTAATCGAGTGGTGTCCCATTTCTTAGGGGAACATTCGTACCCCGAGCCCTCTCAGCTCGTTATCGAGGGGCAAGACAAAGATGTAGATAAAGGGAAAGGGCAAGGGGTAAGACAGAGTAATGGGACGCAGCATAAGTGTTTTGATGAGAGGCTGATGAGAGGAGATCAACAAGAATAAAGTACAGGGAGGAATCAAACTTTACAAAGGCTGTTGATTTAATGATATTTACCGTATTTTAAATTAGGTGGCTCTGTTTTCTTATGCTAATTATGGGACAGGTATTTTAAGTTATTACCAGTTTGAACTAAGGATGCAAATTATCAATTAATTCATTAATTGATAGTTGATTGACCTTATCGATCAATTAATGATTAACTGATGAGCTGCGTTTTTCACCTGAATTTGAGTGTTTCAATAGGGTCTTTAAGAATATAAGCTATAGTAACATAACACTGAGTCATAAATATATCATAGTATTATTATATTGTATATTCCTCAATTAATTATTCCTTAGTAAAAAGCAGACAAATGTATTGATGCTGAATAACAAAATACAGTAATCCCTCGCTCTATCGCGGTTCGCAGATTTTTTTTTTTTTTTTTTTTTTTTTTTTTTATAGTGTAACATTGTGTTCTGTCCTGATTGGCTAAGAGACTAGACCAGGACTAAATGTGGACTAAACCAGGTCTAGACCAGAACTAAACCAGGTCTAGACCAGGTCTAAACCTGGACTGGACCTGGACTAAACCAGGACTCGACCAGGTCTAGACCTGGACTAAACCAGGATTAAACCACCACGTGCCGCTGCTGGTTTCGTGCGGCTAGTTTGTGGCTCGGGCTGAGACTACGCTTTCCGGGCACCGCGGTTCGATCTCGCCTCGCGCTTACACCGGGGCTGCTGAGCAGTGCCGTTGGCGCCTGCAGCCGGCTGTGAGACGAGCTTGGCGCAGCGCGGTGCGCGGTTGCCTTGCTTCGTGACCACGCGGGTGCGCGTGTCTGCGATTAGCGATTAA